>OZ012741.1:178202696-178627861 GCA_963859935.3 Lathyrus sativus
TTTTTAGAACCTGTTTGCATTGAACATATTTTGAGTGATAGAATCATTCATCATCATGTATATGAGTTGTGAGCAACCTTGGTTTGGATAAAAAAAGAACTTGAAACAAGGCTTTACTTTTCAATATGCATTTGTACCAAAACATTGCATTTATCATGACACTTTCATAATCTATGGACATTTAGCAAATTTGAAGTGTTAGAATCATTCTATGTTGTTTATGTGAGGTGTGTGTGCATTTAGTTTGGATTAAAAGTGTTTGAATTGAGTGCTTCATTTCAAAATGCATCACATGACATCAACATGCAGCTGCTATCGAGTTTTTCAAATGCAAAGGAATTTCAGAAAATTAACACCACCATCATGTTCCTCATGTTTTTTTGGTTGAGATGCATATAAAGTTTGCTTCATTTGGTTGAGCGACGGAAAAGTTACGCACCAAAACGTAAATCCTTGATTTGTGTTATTTTTGCCCAGCCATAGAAAGAAACTACCCTTATTAATTAAAGGGGTGGCATCAATCAACGGATGTATAGCCACCCCAGTGGTAAGACCCTATGCCAAAACACGCCTTTCACCCCCTTGTCCTGAGTTCGACCCCTGAGGAGGGCAACTCTTTTGGCATTTTTTGTCATTTTTCACTCAAACTTCGAAAAATTGTATCTCTCTCATTTTTTATCGTTTTTCACCCGTTCTTTTTTCATTGTGTTCCTCTTAGTGTGTACTTTCATATCATATTTTTTATTTTCATGTTTCACAATTTTTTTTACCTCTTTTGACTGGGTGCAAGTTAAGTATGTTTCGCGTACGTTTACGCATTTGCAGATGAATTTTTATGGGGTTCCACTTGGATTTGTCTGTGAAATTTGTTTGTACTCACGTCCATACATGATATTTAACATGCTAGGATTTTTTATAACTATGTTTATTTCGCCCCACCTGTTGACTGTATTTGAATGTGATCTGTCGTTACAGTTCTCGTTATTTTCATATGTGTTGATTATTATCAATGTGCTTTCATCCTTATCATTTCACATGTTTGTTTAATTGGTTGTTACCATGAAAATGTTTTATTATGTTGTACCTTTCCCTTTTATTTTTATTTCCCCAAGTGATGAGGCTTGTTAGTTTTCATCCAGTTGTTTCCCCAGTCACTTCCAAAGGAAAGTCTGTCCGTTTAACTCTTATGTTATGGATAATTTATTCACCCTTTCCCTCGACTTTGTTAAGTCATTTTAACCTTAGTCTAGAAACCCTTAGACTTTGCTTTAAGTCTAAAACATCCACCTGTACTAGGAGTGTTCTTCAACTAGAACCCTAGGATAGAGTTTGTCAATTCTATGTAAGAATCATCGTCATGATTTCTTACTTCCCTTTTTGAATATTACAACTTAGGTTAGGGAGTTTTGTCAAACTCCACACAAACATTGTCATGTTTGTTCCCCCTAAACCTTGATCATAATCAAGTGTTCTTTATCCCTTGTGAGGCGAACTACGATTGCTCTGATTCTATCCTAGTTAGGATACGTAGGCAGAAGATGCGACGTCTTTGCGAGCAAACTTAGTGTATATAACTTTAGGTTTCAACTCATATCTTTTCCCAATCCACAGTACATATCTCACACTTAGCAAGCAATCAAACAAAAGGTTCCTGTAGAGTAGTACAAATATTTAGGGTGCTAACACCTTCCCTAGGTATAACCAACCCCCGATCCCCGAATCTCTTAAGCGTTGTCGTTACATCGCGAAAAAGGTTTTTCTTTCTTTAGACCTTTCCTTTGGATAAAATAAAGTCCAGTTGTAAAAAGAATTAAGGTTCAAGTTAATTAATAGCTTGATATCCAATTTTCACCGCAACAGAAATGGCGACCTCACTGGGGACACTCTATTTTCTTTAAGGGTTTAACCTATCTTGTTCGAATACTTGCTTATTTGTGAATAATTGTAAATATGTGCATATGTGCTCTGTTGGTTCTTGGGAACTTTGAATGGTGAGACAACACTATACCCGTGTTTAAGCGTACTTATGATAGGACGGTGGTATATTCAAGGAGACTTATAGGGATTTGATTCCCGACCAAGTTGACTTAAGAAAACCACCACTCAGTAGAGGCCCTTCTGAGAGTTAGTATTGTTGATCGAGTATTCGTGAAAACAATGCTACTTTCTACATGGGAGCCCGTGATACTGAGGACCTTTAGATTATCTTTTCCCCACTATGGCTTTATTAGGATGTAGTGCGATGACTATAAGGAAGTAATTCCAAAGTAGTTGATACGCGATACTACACTTGGACGAGACTCTCTTAAGAATATTATCGACCACCAAGCATTTGGGAAATTGATAATATCCGAAAGATGGGTTGTTGACTCTGGGAACCTCTTAGAACCCGTTCAGCAGGTACAAACAGCTCATAGTGCAAAATCCTTGGGGATGGGTAGACCTTTGACTTCATGCTTTGATCTTGAGCCTAGGAGGTCCTTGTGTATGCATATGTATTGTATTTGTGAATACTTGCCTTTGTGTGTGCATCATCTCATCATATCACCATAAGCATATCATGTCGCAACTAGTTTTGTAAAACCCAGTCGATCTCTAGTATTTTTGAAAGTTGTAACTTTCACAATGATGAATGTATGGAGGCAAATCGCCACATATCACACAAGTCTGCAAGACATTGGTTAATGCAGGTTTCGATGATGACAAATTCCCCTGATAGACTGGAAAGTATGAATTCCAGATCCACTAAACCAGATGCAACATATCACCCACCATATCCTTTTTTCTCTTATCTTAAAACTTCTGAAATGAATATACTTTGTGTTGACAAAATGCAATCATGACTAAAGGCATGAAAAACTTCAAACTAATGAATTTTTGCAGGCTTGCAGGACATGGGTCGACCATAGGGTCGGCGTATTCATCAAAAAGGTCTAAATCAGTTAGCGCACAAAGCATGCGTCGACCATAGGGTCAACACATGAAGGAATAATATTCCAGCGGGTCAGCGCGTAAGGGCATGGGTCGACCATACGGTCAGTGCACAAAGGAAATGAATTTCAACGGGTCAGCGCACGCCAACTGTATGGTCGACGCACACTGATGAAATTTCCAGAAATCCAAAACAGCACAGGCCATGCGTCGACGCACAGACCTGTTATGGTCGACCGTTCGCGTGGAAAATCTGTTTTAAAATACTTCCCTCTCATATTTAAAATACTGTTATGTCCTGAATTATGTTGGCACTATATATACTTGCTTAAACACTTGTGTCTACTAACATTTGATATTCTTTTGATTCATGTGTTCAAAAACAAGAAAGAGTGAAATAGGTGTCCAAGATTCATCATCTTCATCTTCAACATCTCACAACATTTCAATTACATACAATCATTTTTGAAATGCATTTGTGAGAGATTCAAGGTGATAAGGTTTGAGGCTTAGATTGGAGAATCAAGCTCGGGTTGAAGATTGCGACAGGTTCTTTCTTGAATAAAAACATTGGGGTTTTGCCCTCCAAGATTGGTTCGAACTTTGGGGGTTTTTGGACGAGATTCTTCATCAACGATCAATCGAGCGAAGGTGATTGTAAAGAGGTGGTCTTCACAAGTCTAGTAGCGGATTCGGTGATTTTGAAGGGAAGATCACGGGTTCGATTTGGTGCTGTTGAGATCAGCCGGAGCCAAAGGTTTGAACAACAACGTGTTCTTCAATAAGGTGGCTGGAGTCGGAGGTCCATCAACACAAATCGAAGAACTTGATTCAGCTTGAATCAAGGGGCAAGGAGTGAAGGAAACATTCAACACATTGAGATTTTTGTTGTATATTTGCTGCTCAATCCTTGTATAAACTGTTCATTCAAACAGGTGATATCTATACAATATATCTCAATTCTAGTTTTAGAATTGAGGGCAGACGTACCCCGAAGCGAGGACGACGGGGGAACTGCCTCACCAAATTACTTGTCTTCTCTATTTTCAGCATTTACGTTACAGCTAAAAATAAGTAATTTTTGTGTAAGCTCTATTGTCAAAATTGTGATATCAATTGAGTAAGAGGTTAAAACTTTGTTTTGAACTCTAAAGTACAACAATACATTGTACTAGGCTGGTTGAAATCACTTACTCATCATAAACATCACTTGGAGTGTTTTTGCACACCAAGTGTTTGACATATTGCTTGAACCAAAATTATCTTACATGTGTATCTAGTTTTGGTTTGATTTTGAATCATTGGAACTAGCAATCCTTACAACTGACATAAATAATTGATAAGTGTAGTTTGTGTTGTGATTCTATTTTTCCGAATTGTCATTAATCCATAGGCTTACGTATATCCGGTTTTCCAATAACCGTTCGTTTTAGACTATATTTTTCCTCGGGCGCTTCCGCACTTAAAATATTTTTAAAACCAATTTTAAATTGGTAGCGCCGACTCAAATTTTAATTGGGGATCTATTCAACCCCCCCTTCTAGATCCGTGCCATAGTCTAACAAGTGGTATCTAGAGCTCCAGTTCTTCGGTGCTTCAAATACAACGAGATAGAAAATGGCAAACGAACCTAAAGGGGCGTACAATAGGGCTCCTGTTTTCAACGGTGAAAATTATAGTTATTGGAAAGACTATATGCGTATGCATAAAAACTCCATAGACAGAAAAATATGGAACGTTATCCTTAATGGTCCAATAGAAATTACTATGACCAATGCGGATAACATAGTTGTGCCAAAGCCTGAAGCACAATGGACCGATGACGATGAGAAAAAATACAATTATGATTGGAAAGCGAAAAACATCTTAATCTCCTCATTAGGTGTAGATGAATATTATCGTGTATCCCATTGCCCTACCGCTAAGGCCATGTGGGATTCACTACAAATAGCCCATGAGGGGACAAACGATGTTAAGTTTGCTAGAATCAATACATTAACTCAAGAGTTTGATCTCTTTTTCATGGAGCAAGGGGAAACCATTGCTGACATGCAAAAGAGATTTACTCATCTCATCAATCGTTTACATTCATTAGGTAGGCTTGTTTCCAATGATATTGCTACTAATAAGATCTGAAGATGTCTAAACAGGGAATGGCAGCCTAAAGTGACCGCCATCAAAGAAGCACATGATCTTACCTTATTAGATTTAACAACATTGTTTGGCAAATTACAAGAGCATGAACAGGTACTCTTGAGCTTAGACCAACACGAAAAGATGGAAAAGAAAGACAAAACGAAGGTGAGTGAAAAGAAATCGATAGCTCTCAAGACTTCCTCCTCGAAGTCTCAAGCAAAAGAGAAAAATGATTATTCCTCGAGCCACAAAGAAGAAGAGGACACAAGCGAAGATATGGGGTTGTTTGTTAAACGGTATAACCGTTACATGAGAAAGAACGACATCCAACATTCCAAGAAGAACCTGGTAAACTTCCGGAAACAATCGAGGCACTCCAAGGATGATGACTCGAAAGGTAAAAAGACTAGAGGGACGTGCTACAAGTGTGGAAAGCCCGGTCACTATAAACTGGATTGTCCGATGAATAAAAAGGGAAAGGACAAGGAATCCTCAAAGTCACACAAGAAATTATCAAAGCCTAGGAGAGCGTACATAGCATGGGAAAGTGACAGCGACTCTTCCTCCTCTTATGAAAGTTCTAGTGATGAAGAAGAGTCCGTGAATCTATGCCTCTCCGCTAATCAGAAAAATAAGAAAAAACAGGTACGTCACTCTAAATATGATAAATCCTCGAATATGTCGCATTCAGAATTACAAACCACATTTAATGCCGTACATAATGAAGCAGTTGAAGCTTTCAAGAAACTTGCTTCTAATAAGAAATTTTTTACGTATTTAGAGCACAAAGTTAAAGAGTCCGAAAAGAAACTAGAGGACCTTAAGGCTTCCATTGTGAAAGGCAATGAATCGGATTGTAAAGACAATATAAATCCTTTCAACTTCGGGTGTGATACTTGTCATATTTGGCAAGGTGAGGTTAGAAACCTCAAGGCCAAATTAAACAAGGCACTTGAGCCTAAAATTACATTTGCTATTGATAAAAAGGATTTTAGAAAAAGTATGATTAACCCATACCAAAAATATGCATATGTAATTAGGGATCAAGCAAGTGAAAGTGTCTCTAAAGTTGATTTTGCTTGCTTATATTGTTGCAAGAAAGGCCACTCCATTGGTAAATGCCGGTTTAGGAGATTTCTTGTTCCTAAAGGCATTTACCAATGGTTGCCCAAACGCAACCATTTTGTCGCTAACCTATTAGGACCCAATATGCCATTGGGTACCTCCTTGTGCTAATCATGTTTTGACAGGTGAAATGTGTCAAGACCACCGAGAGAAGATGGGTTCTCGATAGTGGGTGCTCAAGACACATGTCTGGAGACATATCCTTATTCATAGACTTTGTGGCTAAGAAGAAAGGGTACGTAACTTATGGTGATAACAACCGCGGAGCAATACTAGGTAAAGGTAGTGTAGGTAATCCCGTCTCTACTATGATTTCCGACGTATTGCTTGTCGAAAACCTTAAACATAATCTGCTTAGCATTAGCCAATTGTGCGACAAAGGATACAATGTATCCTTTTCAAAAGATTGTTGCAAAATTGTGCATGAAAATGATAAGAAGAATATGTTTAATGGTTTTAGAGTAAACAATGTATATATGCTTGACTTAAATGAAGTATCATTAACAAGCGACAAATGCCTCATAACTATGAGTGAAGACTCATGGCTATGGCATAGGCGTTTAGCGCATGTTAATTTTGACTTACTCAATAAGGTAGTCTCAAAAGACCTAGTCTTAGGACTTCCCAAAATAAAGTTCACCAAGGATCACCTTTGTGATGCTTATCAAAAAGGGAAGTAAACGAGGATCTCATTTAAATCCAAAAAGATAATTTCAACAACGAGACCTCTTGAACTTCTACACATGGACTTGTTTGGGCCGTCTAGGATCAAAAGTCTAGGAGGAAACTATTACGGGTTCGTAATAGTGGACGACTTTTCTAGGTTTTGTTGGACCATCTTCTTAGTAAGTAAAAGTGATACATTCGCCGCTTTTGAAAAGTTTGCTAAGCTTTCCCAAAATAAGTTAAATACAAACATAGTGTCCATTAGGAGCGACCATGGAGGTGAGTTTGAAAATCACTTATTTGAAAAATATTGCGGTAACCATGGTATAGATCATAACTTCTCCGCTCCATGCACTTCTCAACAAAACGGGGTTGTGGAGTGCAAAAACCGTATTTTAGAAGAATTGGGAAGAACAATGATTAACGAAAGTGGTTTACCTAAATATTTTTGGGCCGACGCCATTAGTACGGCGTGCTATGTTTTGAATAGAGTACTTATTCGCCCCATTCTAAACAAAACACCGTACGAACTTTTAAAAGGGCGAAAGCCTAATGTTTCTCACTTGCACGTGTTTGGATGTAAATGCTTTGTATTAAACAATGGAAAGGAAAACTTGGGCAAATTTGATTCCAAAGCCGATGAAGGTATCTTTCTCGGATACTCTCACTCGAGTAAAGCATATAGAATATATAATAAACAATTACTTGCTATAGAAGAGTTTGTGCATGTTACCTTTGATGAGTCCTACCCGAGAAATGTCGGAAAGGATAGTGTTGTTCATGGTGCAGGTACATCCACTGAAGACATACTCAAAAGTGGCGAGACGGGGATTGGTAAACCTGACAAAGCCAAAATTGAGTAGGATAAGGATGCACACCGTGATGCAACAGAGGAAGTTCATCCGCCTTCAAACGAAGATCTTCCTCAAGAATGGAAGTCATCTAAAGACCATCCAATTGAAAACATTATTGGAGACATCACAAAGGGTGTAACAACTCGAGCTAAGCTAAGTAATTTATGTTATTACTTCACTTTCGTGTCACAGATGGAACCTAAAAACCCTAAGGAATCCCTACTCGATGAACATTGGTATTTGTCAATGCAGGAGGAACTGAATCAGTTTACTAGAAATGAGGTTTGGGACCTTGTCCCTCCTCCACGAGGTCATCGAGTAATCGGCACCCGATGGATGTTTAGAAATAAACTGGACGAGAACGGAGTAATAACTCGCAACAAAGCGTGTTTAGTCGCACAAGGGTATAACTAAGAGGAAGGCATCGACTATGAGGAAACTTATGCGCCGGTTGCCCGACTCGAGGCTATACGCCTTCTACTTGCTTTCGCTTGTGCAAAAGATTTTAAGTTATTTCAAATGGACGTCAAAAGTGCGTTCCTTAACGGGTTTATAAATGAAGAAGTCTATGTTGCTCAACCACCTGGTTTTGAGTCTCATGAGTATCCTGATCATGTCTATAAACTGAAAAGAGCTTTGTACGGTCTCAAACAAGCTCCTAGAGCTTGGTATGAGAGACTAAGCAAATTCTTACTTGATCAAGGCTACTCAAGAGGAAAGGTTGATACTACTCTCTTCATTAAACGTCAAGGAAAACACTTAATTCTTGTACAAATTTATGTTGACGATATCATATTTGGATCCACTAACATGAATCTCGTATGAGAGTTTGCTAAGCTTATGCAGGGTGAATTCGAGATGAGTATGATGGGTGAACTCACATATTTTCTCGGGTTACAAATCAAGCAACTGAAGGAAGGAACATTCGTGAGCCAAACAAAATATTGTTTGGATCTTCTCAAGAGATTTGACATGGCAAATGCAAAAGCCATAGACACCCCTATGCCAACATGTGAAAATATGAGTAAAGATGAAAGTGGCAAAGATGTTGAGGTAAAAAGGTACAGAGGTATGATTGGCTCGCTTCTCTATCTTACTGTTTCGCGTCTCGACATTATGTTTAGCGTGTATATGTGCGCCAGATACCAATCATGTCCTAAGGAATCCCACCTAAAATTTGTCAAACGCATACTTTGATACCTATCTGGTACTCCGAAGTATGGATTGTGGTATTCTAAGGGTAATGATTGTTCATTGGTAGGCTTCTCCGATTCTGATTTTGCCGGTTGCAAATCGGATAGGAAAAGCACCAGTGGTACATGTCACTTATTTTCAAATTCCTTGGTTAGTTGGCACAACAAGAAACAAGTGTCTGTTGCTCTGTCAACCGCCAAAGCGAAATACGTAGCCGCCGGTAGTTGTTGTGCGCAAGTCTTATGGCTTAAACAACAACTATTGGACTTCAATTTGAAACTAGAACGTGTTCCAATATTTTGTGACAACACCAATGCTATAAATCTTACCAAGAATCCGGTGTTACACTCGCGTACCAAACACATAGAAATTCGACACCATTTTCTTAGGGACCATGTAGAGAAGGGTGATGTTGTCTTTGAACACGTCGATAGTAAAAACCAACTAGCGGACATTTTCACAAAGCCGCTAGCCAATGAGCCCTTCTTTCATATCCGTCGAGAACTTGGTATTCTCGATATTTCTGATCGGGTTTAACAATTACTACGTTCAAATTTAATATATTTACAACTATGTTTCTGTACCACTAACAATTGTTTTGAGTTTGTTACAAGTGCAAATCTGTGATTAACAAGAGTGGTCGGTATAGAGGTGATATTGTTCCTTTCTCCTTCTTTTTCTTCTCTCTCTCTCTTAGCATTCATGACTTGAAAATAACTATATCAGTCTATAATCATGGTACTTATATATGTATATGACTGTTGTTGGTTGATACTATGTGTGTTGAATGCATGTCATATTGTGAAAAGATGAATAGGCATGATAAATAGGCAAGTGTGACATTCTGCATAACATAAAACTGAAAATTTTGAGTTTTTTGAAGGTTTGAGTCGACCTAAACAGGACAATGGTCGACGCATGCTGTAAACTTTCAAAATTATCAAAAACTGTACAGTATGCATCGACGCATGCAGGGATATGGTCGACGGCTCGCTTAAAAAACCTAGAATTTTTCTCTTTTGAAAAATGTTCCAAATTCCCTCTCCCCTACATTTAATGTGCAGACAACTCTTATGATGTTTTGATATGACATTCATCTTGTAAATTGCATCTAGACACCTAATATGTCTCCTTGTCTCCTCCCTCTTCCCAAAAACCCTAACACCTCCCTCTATTAAAGACCTAAGTATTCTTCTTCTCCAACATTATTCCCAAATCATTCTCTTCAAAGTTCCAAGTTCATCTTTACAAACTCCTCCAAAACTCATCATCAATGGCTTCCTCTCTCTGCAAAACTACCGGTAAGAGATCAAGAGCTTCTTCATCCTCTGCTTCAGTTCCGGTTACTGCTGTTTCACTTGTTCATCCTCCTGCTGTTGAAAACTTCAACAAAAGTCTCAGCAAAAGGGCCATAGTTCCACAACATGCTTTCTACCATGCAACAAGTGAGCGCTTGCATCTCACCCAGATTTTGTCCCTGTTGGACTTTCAAGGGTTCATCAATTTCCTGGAATGTAATACAAAGTACAGTGAGGATTTGGTCAGAGTGTTTTACACAAATATGCGAGGTAACTTTCAAGATCAGCACTTTCACACCTCTGTAGGAAATAGACTGGTTAATATCAATTCTGAAGTATGGAACAAATATTTTGATATGACTGTTGATGCTGATGCACCACCTCTTCATGAGGTAACTGACACTCGTACGGTGCCGGGTTATGAATTTAAGAGGGCTCTGAATGGAATGCTCAAACGACCCTATCCAGAGGCAATTGTCAACAGCGACGCTTTTCCTTGATCGGTCACAGCCGGGAAACTCAATACAGGGGAGCGCATCCTTCAGTGGATCGTCGCTCGTATACTACGACCGAAAAAGGGTGGCCTGTCGCGTGTCGAACAAGCTGAGGTACATCTCATCTATATACTGCAAAACAGGATCAAAATAAATTGGCCTTACTATATTGCTAGCAGGATGTTTGCTCTGAGAGACTCAAGTAGAGGCACTGCTTTAGCCTATGGGTCGTTCATCTCGGAAATTCTTGCTGCTGCGAATGTTGTGTATCCAGCATTTCCATGTGTATTAGTTCCCTCGGATAAAGAATTTAGAACCAAAACCCTTGCAATTATGGGGTATTTTTGGTGTGCTGAACGACGTTCATACAGATTTGTCCGCCGGGCCAATATTCCTCTGGTGCCTCGTAACGATTCTGATGAAGAAGAAAGTGAAGAGCAGGGTGAAGAAGAAAGCGAAGAACAAGGTGAAGAAGAAAGTGACGAGGAAGGTGAAGAAGACGATGCAGAAGACAACACAGATGCAGAGATACAAGAACCTATCTATGGGACTCAAGATTATCATCAATCTCCAGTCCAAGATACGGCTACAAATACCAATTGGGTCCAGTACTCATATCCATCAGAAGAACACGAAGGCGATTCTACAAATCAAGGATGGGGCGATTGGCAATATACAGGCTGGACTACCTTGGGTAGATTCTATGACCCATATCACGGCTACCCTCAAGACTATCAACCCTCTCAGCACTCATCACCTCCTCCGCCTTCGAATAACTCTGAAGTCATTACTATGATGCAGTCAATGTAGTTAGAACAACAAAACTTCATGAGGCGTCAAAACACTCAGATGGAGCAGATTAGAGCTGAGCTCCATGCCCAAAATGAAAGGTTCAATTCATTTTCTACTCGGATGGACGCCCGTATTGACTCTCTGGTTGAATCACATGAGCGGCAAGATTGGGAAATCACCAACTCTCTTAGTCATCTCAACATGTCCATCGAAGCCTTTTTGGACTTCTCGGATCCTTACCACAATCCAGATGCTGCATACCGAGGGAGAGGACGAGGACGGGGTCGTGGTTATTAGATTCATAGTTTCATATTTCCTATTTGCTTATATGTTTTCGTCTGTGTACTTTTCATTTTTTTCTGTATTATGTGTGCCTGAACTTTCATTACGTGTTTTCGCCATTATCTATTAATTCAAGATATTTTTGTTCATTATCATGCTTGTGTGTGAAGTTTGGTAATTAACTATCACCTATTGTATGTTCTCTGTTAATTGATGCGTTCTTCTTCTCTTTTTGATGGTGTCAAAGGGGGAGAAGACAATGTAGCAAGCAAACACCAAAGCCAAGTCAGGATATTAACAGTTCAGGATATTAACAACATTTGATGGCTGTTTGTTCTACAGCCTTATAGTGCAAAAGAAAGGGGGAGCTTGTGTATACTTGTGTGTATACATTGCATATTTGGTGTTTTAGTTGTATACAAGTTGTCATCATCAAAAAGGGGAAGATTGTGGAGGCAAATCGCCACATATCACACAAGTCTGCAAGACATTGGTTAATGCAGGTTTCGATGATGACAAATTCCCCTGATAGACTGGAAACTATGAATTCCAGATCCACTAAACCAGATGCAACGTATCACCCACCATATCCTTTTTTCGCTTATCTTAAAACTTCTGAAATGAATATACTTTGTGTTGACAAAATGCAATCATGACTAAAGGCATGAAAAACTTCAAACTAATGAATTTTTGCAGGCTTGCAAGACATGGGTCGCCCATAGGGTCGACGTATTCATCAAAAAGGTCCAAATCAGTCAGCGCACAAAGCATGCGTCGACCATAGGGTCAGCGCATGAAGGAATAACATTCCAGCGGGTCAGCGAGTAAGGGCATGGGTCGACCATAGGGTCGGTGCACAAAGGAAATGAATTTCAACGGGTCAGCGCACGCCGACTGTATGGTCGACGCACACTGATGAAATTTCCAGAAATCCAAAACAGCACAGGCCATACGTCGACGCACAGACCTGTTATGGTCGACCGTTCGCGCGGAAAATCTGTTTTAAAATACTTCTCTCTCATATTTGAAATATTGTTATGTCCTGAATTATGTTGGCACTATATATACTTGCTTAAACACTTGTGTCTACTAACATTTGATATTCTTTTGATTCATGTATTCAAAAACAAGAAAGAGTGAAATAGGTGTCCAAGATTCATCATCTTCATCTGCAACATCTCATAACATTTCAATTACACACAATCATTTTTGAAATGCATTTGTGAGAGATTCAAGGTGATAAGGTTCGAGGCTTAGATTGGAGAATCAAGCTCGGGTTGAAGATTGCGACAGGTTCTTTCTTGAATAAAACCATTGGGGTTTTTCCCTCCAAGATTGGTTCAAATTTTGGGGGTTTTTTGGACGAGATTCTTCATCAACGATCAATCGAGCGAAGGTGATTGTGAAGAGGTGGTCTTCACAAGTCTAGTAGCGGATTCGGTGATTTTGAAGGGAAGATCTCGGGTTCGATTTGGTGCAGTTGAGATCAGCCGGAGCCAAAGGTTTGAACAACAACGTGTTCTTCAATAAGGTGGCTGGAGTCGGAGGTCCATCAACACAAATCGAAGAACTTGATTCAGCTTGAATCAAGGGGCAAGGAGTGAAGGCAACATTCAACACATTGAGATTTTTGTTGTATATTTGCTGCTCAATCCTTGTATAAACTGTTCATTCAAACAGGTGATATCTATACAATATATCTCAATTCTAGTTTTAGAATTGACGGCAGACGTACCCCGAAGCGAGGACGATGGGGGAACTACCTCACCAAATTACTTGTCTTCTCTATTTTCAGCATTTACGTTACAGCTCAAATAAGTAATTTTTGTGTAAGCTCTATTGTCAAAATTGTGATATCAGTTAATTAAGAGGTTAAAACTTTGTTTTTAACTCTAAAGTACAACAATACATTGTACTAGGCTGGTTGAAATCACTTACTCAACATAAACATCACTTGGAGTGTTTTTGCACACCAAGTGTTTGACATATTGCTTGAACCAAAATTATCTTACATGTGTATCTAGTTTTGGTTTGATTTTGAATCATTGGAACTAGCAATCCTTACAACTGACATAAATAATTGATAAGTGTAGTTTGTGTTGTGATTCTATTTTTCTGAATTGTCATTAATCCATAAGCTTACGTATATCCGGTTTTCCAATAACCGTTCGTTTTAGACTATATTTTTCCTCGGCCGCTTCCGCACTTAAAACATTTTTAAAACCATTTTTAAATTGGTAGCGCCGACTCAAATTTTAATTGGGGATCTATTCAACCCCCCCCCCCCTTCTAGATCCGTGCCATAGTCTAACAGAATGAAGTAAGGTTTTAACCTAATTAAACTTCTGAGTTTTGTAAAACCAGTTGCGTTTTTGCATTTTGCATTAGAATTTTGCATATCATTCTCCATTGCGTCAGTCCTGTGGTTTATTGTGTGTTCCATTGATATCAGAAGAAAGAGGGAGAGAGTATAACACAAGGTCTAGCATTCAAAAGGATGGATCACCTTGAGCAGGAAAATCAAGCACTCCGAGAAGAGGTTTTTCGTTTAAAGAATAACACAGAGGCATTCACTACTGCTGTTAGGGATATGATGGATACCCAGGAGCAGGAGAATCAGAAGCTCAAGAACGAGCTAGCAAAGTTGAAATGTGCAAAAAAGAGTTTGACAAACTGGGTCAAAGAATTGGTTCTGTCCCAGCAACAAGAGGGTTATTCTTCATCCACCGATCAACCGCTATAACAAACTGGTGAATCTCCAAGTCAACCTTGTGCTTGACAAAGAAGCATTTCCTTCCTTGAATATGAGGGATTAAAAGAAGAAGGCCCTAGACTCATGATGTCAGAGGATAATGCTTTTTCTATGTTTTGTTAAGCAGTTTAAGACTGACAGTTGTAGACTGTTTCAACATTTTGTTGTATTTTCTTTGCATTTGTATTGCTTGTAAGCTGTTGTTGATTTTGAATTGGCAAAGATTAATGAAATGTCCGTGCATCTTTTGATTAAGTCCATTCGTTTCACTCTTTCTCTTCCCTTTCATTAAAAGATAACAAAAATGCAAAAATTTCTTTTCTTTATCAAACTCTTGTTTGAAGCAATGATTGGGGAGGATGATGAAAACTATACCCGTAAATGTTGTTGATATGCTTTCAATTTAACTTTGTCGATGATGTAAGGCATTGTTTCAATCCCTAAAACACTGGAGAAATAAGGAAGATAATCCCTCGTTAACCCCTTCGAGCCTAGAAGTAGGAGTTTTCTTTCTTTACAAAAACAAAACCATAAATCTCAAACCTGGGGCGGGTAGTTCTCAGTTAACTTAGAGATATGTGCATAAAATACACTTTTCATATAAAGGTGGTGCACTCAGGTTTTCCTTTATACACAACAAGCAAGTGTCGAGAAGGCTTTTCAGCATAAAAGACAATGATGGTTCGCTGTAACCGTTAAACAAAGTAGTCACCTCCTTTCTCAAAAAGAAAAAGAAGAGAAGAAAAAGGAAAAATAAAAATCCCGCTAAGTCAAAACCCGTGAAGGAGACTTAGGGAAAAATGGGGCATCCCGCTGACTGTAAATCCAGAAGAAATAGTTCAGGCAAAAGTGAGGGATAATAAAAAGAGGACGACTTTAAAATCTTTCATTTTGAAAGGTCCTCAAAAAGCAAAAAACTACCAAATATTGCGAGGGAGTAGTGACTACCCTAGGTTTGTAAACCATCACCAACTATCATCAATTCAAATCTTAAAAACCTGTAAGAACCTGAATGTATAGTTTGAGTTAACTGAGCGTAGGATTGGAGTTCATCACGTAGATTGGGTGGGTACAAATAAACTTTGAGCCTTTATCCTTTGTTTCTTAAAACCGTGAACCAGGCCATGCTACAACCCTTAAAAGACCTAATTGAGGTAAGGTTGTTTTGAAAGCATATTACAGCAAGGTCGGATAACCTGACTCCTAATGATCTTTGTTAATTGTGGGTGTTCATCACTTTATCCATCATCAACCAAGATATTTGGATCACTTTTATATTGATCCCTTGATCACTCCGCCGTGTGTGTTTCATCAAAAATATTGTTTTCAAAAGATTGCACAAATTTTACATCGAAAATTGCCAAATTTCTAATGAATAACATTGCGTGCAAGACAATCCAATGTCAAACGGATCCCAAAAAACGCTGTCAGCTAGGGAATTTGATTTGGTAAAGGAAGCTCAACCTGGGGCAACTAATTGGAAGGATTGGTCAATCATTTATAACACCATTAATTAGAGCCAATCAAGTCGAGAGTAGAGTAATCTCTCAAATACCGTCAAAATGGGGCATTTACATTAAGATTCGTGAATATCTCTAAAGAGTTTGAAGGTATTGAAGCATCTTGGATGTCAATTATTCTGTAAAATCCTCTTAAAGATTCCTTCTTGCAGCCATGTGTTATGGGGCACATCGTTTGAGGTCTTAAACAAATTGTTTCCTAACTCCTTTCAAGGCCAACCACTCCAGGTTCGCCAGCAGAACCAACCAGGTCAAGATCAGATGAAGCTCTCAAATAACGGTTTAGTCTGGGGCAACTCTGTTACAGTTACCAGCTAGCAGGGGCAAGTTTGTTTCTCAGTCGTTACTTCCACAGTCTGAAGACTTTGTACAAATACCGTTAATATGGGGCAGTCACGTCGAGATTTATAAATCTCTCTAAGAGTTTGAAGATGGTGAAGCATCTTATGCCAATCCTTTTGTAAAAGCACCCTTATGACTTCTTTTCACAGACCATGTAATCTGGGGCAGAAGAGGTTTATCATCACAAGAGTCGTCACTCACTTGAGGAGGATTATTATTACAATGGGGCATAAATATTTTGATCTCATGGTACCTCTCGCCAGCTCTCCAATCTGTTACTTCGGTTGATTTTGAAATTTCTCTTGGTGATTTTGCTCCTCCAACAAAGAATTCAAGCTCATGATGGCAATCCAAGTGAATTCATGACGTTTTGGCCTAAGACGATTACTCTCTCCCGAATAAGGTGGTAACCTTGAAAAGTGGAATTGTTGTTCTTCATGATCATCCCCTTTGGTGTCCAAGTCTCCGTGTCGAGATGTTTATTTCATCTCCAGTTTTGTTTTGTCTGTTTTGTCAGCATAAAACATAAGCATGGCATAAGCATTCACATAACATTTGTGCATGTTTGCTATCTCTGGTGGTTACCTGATTCGTTCCACTTTGGTGTTTTCCTCAGCGATTGGGTGTTTCGTCTCTCTCCAATAGAGTTGTCATCCCTTAGGCATAAAACGTCCATCATTTCTCATTTCCCCAAAGCTTAATCCTCGTGGATGATGGTTGCTTCAGTTATCTTTTCCCACGTTTGGATAAGATGTGTCCCCATTCGAGTTCATTCCTCAATGGTTGGAGTCTTGTTTCTTTCTAGCTCGGTTCTAGATTGAACTTCGGTCTCTGTCGGTCGCCGAACCTATCTGGATGTGCATTTATTTTGCACTATCTATCAAAAAGAACATTTTACTTTGTGATACAAATAAGTGGCAGTCTCTTCAGAGAAGCTTATCTTTCTTCAACGATAAGTGGCAGTCCCTTCAGAGAAGCTTATCTTTCTTCGACAATAAGTGGAAGTCTCTTCAAAGAAGCTTATCTTTCTTCGGCAATAAGTGGCAGTCTCTTCAAAGAAGCTTATCTTTCTTCAGCGATAAGTAGCAGTCTCTTCATAGAAGCTTATCATTTTTTGAAAGCATTAGATTCAAATAAACTTGAAAAGACTAACAAAAAATGTTTAACTCACGAAAAAGATTCAAGGAAAATCATACTTCCCCGAAAACTCGGAATAGCAGAAACTTTGATACACCATCCTCCTCTGTGAAGTATAGGTAAATTTGGGCTATTTTGGTCATGTGCGGGTACCAAGTTTGAAGACCATCTCTCAGAATTTCTGAAGATTCATCCCCAGCAGAGGATTTCGGGGCACCTATTTGAAGTTACCTTGGCCTCTCTGACGAGCTTGTTTAAACTTTGATTCCTCAGTAGGATTGGGTTTATTTCCCAAGTCTACCAACACCCCTTATCCTGGGTTCAAGGTGATTCACTCTGTTTTCGATGTGTTATCCGTCAATCCCCTTTGAAGTCTAGTCGTTACTAGCAATCCCCGTGTAAATCCAGTCGTAACTAGTATTGTTTCGGATCCAATTGACATTGGTATCTTTTGGTCGTCACCATACTACCTTTAAGTCCAGTCGTAACTGACACCTCTTTAAATCCAATCGTCATTGGTATTCTTTTGGTCGTCACCATATGTTCCTTCGAAGTCCAGTCGTAACTGGTAGTGTTTGAAATCTAATCGTCATTGGTATTCTTTTGGTCGTCACCATATGTTCCTTAGAAGTTCAGTCTTAACTGACGTTGTCTTAACTTCACTTGTTATTACCTTTTGGTTCGGTTATTACCAACCTTTCCCTCTGAAGTCTAGTCATCACTAGCAAATCCCCTGTGAAATCTAGTCGTTACTAATTGATTTCCGTCAAAAGTCCAGTCGTAACTGGCAGATGTTCAAAACCCAATGGTTATTGGTATCTTGTTGGTCGTTACCAACCGTCCTCATGAAAGTCCATTCGTAACTGGCATCACTTGGGATCCAATCGTTATTGGTATTTTCTGGTTTGGTCGTTACCAACCTCCCCATCTAAAGCTTGGTAGCTTGCTGACATTCTCATAACCACATATGTTGGTACACCCTGATTTGGTCTTTACCATGTATTTCTTCCGAATTCCAGTCGTAACTGGCATTTTGTGAAATCCAATCGTCATTGGTACCCTGACTTGGTCGTTACCAATCTCCTTTAAAGTCCAGTAGTTACTGGCATTACTTGAAATATGGTCGTCACCAATTTCCCCAGTCGAAGTCCTGCATTACCGATTGGGTTTACAATCTCAGTTATTGATTATCTCAGGTTGGTCGTTACCATTACCTCCAGGAAGTCTAGTAGTTACTAGCACTGCCTGAGCCATCTGTTAAAACTGGGTGACATCATTATCCCTAGTAAAACCTTTTCCCCAGACAAGTCTCGGAGATCTAGTCGTCACTAGTATCCCCAATATGTTTTGTCTTTGTTTTTATTCCATTCCTGAAGATCCCGTTTGAACTCTTCACTATAGGAAGTCCCTCATCTGATCATCCCCCAGTGAGGTTCGTGTTTTAATTTTCCCAGTAAAGAGTCGCCCGTGTCCCTGGTAGAAATCTACCTTGTTCCCTGATGAAGTGTTTGCTTCTCCCAGTAAGATTGTCATCTTCATTAGACTTTGCGCACCCTTTTTTTTTCTCTCCGTTATCACTAGTCATGTTTGAACTATTGTTTGTTATACCTCGGTATTACCCAGTGTCGGATCCGCAGTGCCAGGTCCCCGCGAGTAGTTACTCGTTGTTTCGTTTTTTCTATCTGCTGCATATGTCTTGCTTCCAAGCATCATGAAGCATCATTTTTAATTCATGACATATCATGGCCTGTCCTTTTGCATATCATCGAATCTAAGGAACAAAATTTTTGGTTTTTTTTCTTTCTATATTTAAATACCTTTCACTTCGATTCTACGAGGATCATCATCCCTCAGTTCCATCTAGGGAAGATATTTAAATAGGGGCAATTGTTGCACCCCAAATTTTGACCCCTTAGATTCTCATTTTCATTTTAGGAGCATACTCATGAATTTCTAACCTTAACCCAGTGCAAGTCTATTTTTGTCAATTGCAGATGAATCAGGGTTTCGTGCAGTCAAAATCGAAACTTCAGGGTTTGTGATTAGTAAATGTTTTGGGCTCATTCAAATAGGAAAAAGGTCAATAGAATTACATAATGTCAATTGAGAAGCCAATTTGAGGTTGTTACCACAGAGTTCAGAGCAGTACATTTCAGAGCACCCGATTAGGGTTTTGGACTAGTAAAAGTCAACTGTAGTTTGACTTTGATGTTGGAAGGTGTTTAAATGGTGGGATTGTGATTCATGAATTTCATATATCCTAATAAAGTTTATCCAAGAAGTTTCAAGGTCTCAGGAGGCCCAGAATGTCAACAGGCGACTCGGTAATCACCGATCGGTTGTACGGTTGACCGAAAAGTCAACTCTCCAAATTTTATGAATTGGACTTCAAGTTGTGAAAAAAACTTGTTCCTTATTTCATATTGGAATTTCATATCAATTTTCATGATCATTGGATCAAGGATGAGGAAGTAATCGAAAAATCGGGAAATTAGGGTTTCGAAAGGGGCTAAACCCTAACTCCTTAACCACACATCCAATTGAGTTGGTTCAAAGCTCATTTGGAAGCTCTTGACAAGTCCTACAAAAGTCCCATACTAGTCCACAAGCAGAAAATGCATATTTTTGGAGTTAGAAGCAAAATCATTACAAGAAGGGAAAATAACTTAGAAAAATTCTAAGTTATTTCACCTTAAAAGCTTTTGTGCAGCCAATTTTGAAGGGATTTTTTGACCTAGTTTCAATTGGATTTTGAATTTCTGGAAAACATGAATGTTTTAGAGCTATGTGAGGGCTTTCTAAAAAGTTCTAGCACATCCCAAGAGGAGTTTTGAGCAGAAAGTTATGGTCATGGCAAGTTGGTGGTTTTCACACTTTAGTCCCACATTGTCCATTTTGCAAAATACCTTCTTTCATCAAATTTGCCAAATTCAGTCGATCAAACATGTTGTATCTGATATGTGAGGAGTATGTGGCATGAGAAACCCAAGAGTTATGCAGAAAAATTCAAAGAAAAAGGCTTATGCATATTGCCTTGCAAGTGGTGCAACTTGCATTTCAAAAGTAAAGTGAAGCATGAGGTGGAAAGTGCAATTTGAACCAGCCTCACCCCTACACTCCTAGCCTGCATCTAGCTTCTGAAATCCATCAATTTTCTTGACCTTTGAGGCCTAGATCTTCATCCAAGAGAAAACCCTCCAAGGGAGGTTTCTTCCAAAATATCTAAACCTTTCTTCAAGATGAAGAAACCTTCAAAACAGCCCCTCACTCTCACTTGCCTATAAAAGGAGGCCTTCCTCACTTCATTTCCATCATCAACAACATTCTAAAAGCAGAAGAAAAGCTCTGTCCTTGCTATTTCCATTTCTTGTTTCAAAATCACAAAACTCACTTTTCACAAAATCACCAAAAATCTGTCTTGGCACAAGGGCTGCCAAAATCATTTCTCTATATTCCAACATCCCAACAACCACCCACTCACTCTACAAATATGGTATAGGAGGTGTCTAGACCATTAAACCACCCAAAAACTTCACAAATCAAAAAGTCAACTTGCTCACCAAGTTACTTTGACCAAAAGCTACAAATTTCACCAAGTCTTGTTCTAAGAACTTCCTTGAGGTTTTAATCATTCATACACCTCACCTACATCATTTCTCAGCTGTCTAAAATGTTGGAGACCATTGGAAAAGCATATTTCTTCAACTGTCTCAAAGTGTGCATTTTGCTCAAAAGTGAAGAAAAGACTCAAGACAAAGAAGGGAGATTGAAGTTCTCTGGGTTTCTTGATTGTTCTAACTTGTACAACAAAGCTTACTAGAGGTATGTAGCTCATAAATATTTCCCTTTACATCATTTCCATATTTTGGCATTTTTTGAGCAATCATGAGAAATATGAACCATGAGTAGTTAGTGAATTTCATGAACAGCTGGCTTTGATTGATGTAAAGCATTAACATGTATGTTTGGTTTGTCCTTGCCAAGTTTCAAACACTAGCATAATAAATTTATGGTTGTTGCTATCAAAACAGTTTTAGAGGATATGTTGTTAACTCATGTTTTCTTGCTAGAACATAGGTTAAGGTTGTTTTGGTGTTGTGATTAATTTCTGATATGGTTTTAGTTGTTGCTTGTTTATACTCATGACCAACATGTTTGTTCTTGACAGTTACATTTATGTTACCATGACCTGTTTGTGCATCTAGTTTGTTTATTTTTTTCTGTCAGTTAGGTTTAGTATGATCAGCAGTGAGTCCCTTGGTGTGGTCTGGTCAGCATCTGGCCTATGTGTGTTCTAGGACAGTTGGGATTATTAAGAGCAAATTGGATTTTTGGCTTTGGAATTAGACTTGTATACTGAGGGGCTCATACCACCCTCTAAGATCCTTGTGATTAACCTCTGGCTGCACTATTTCAAAGTATCCTGCTGGCTGTTGCAAATGTGAAATATGGAGTTTTGGATCTTGGCAATTCCTAAGTGTTGGTTTCAGAGTTTGTTTCAAGGTATGGTTGTGCTTAAGATTTCAGTTTCAACTTTGGTTACCAATTGGTGGAAAGAGGATTGATGGTGTGCCTGTGTTCAAACCACTTTTGTTTATCACTTTTGAGAAGTAGCAGTTGTTGAGCACTTTGAGCTATCAGTCTTAGGGTCAATTCTGTTTTGGAATTAGGCAAAACCTTGAATACCCTTACTTGCTCCAATTCATTCTACTCAGTTTTTTTGTGTGAATCATGCAGTCATAGTTTTAAGGCTTGTGTGTATTTTCTGTTTTGGCTTGAACATGTTTGCACTAATGTTATCTCCTTCACATACCACAAAACTCATTTGCCAATCATATGTAAATCCTTTAACAGACTGAGTTATGCCTTGCTATTATACACTATGATATTGCACCTGTTTTGACGAAATTGAGGATTGCCATGTGTTATAAGTTCATGTTGTGTTTAGAGATTGTGGCCTGCTGCTGTTTGTTTTGATTCAGGACAATTCTTTTGGTGATATTGTGATATTAAGTTTTGGCTCAGTGCTGCCAAGACCTTGACCATAGTTGTTCAAGTACTACCATTAGCTTAGTGCATAGGACTGTCAACTTGAGGTTGCTTCATGACAGTCACCTCTTTGTTTTTGGCAAGAGCTTAGATCATGTCTTTGGTTGGATAACATGTTTAAACTGATTAGAGTAAGTGTATATTTTTGGTTTGGTCTAGTCTATGTCAGTTTTGGGATTTAACCTCAAGATGCACTTTCACATACACACTTGCATATGAAATACCATTTTCTCCCACAAGCCAGCTTAACCACATGTTGGAGTTCAAACTCATGTTATATGATAAATACAGTGTGTGTGTATGATTAAAAATAGCTTCAAACTGTTTTGAACTGAATTTTCACATCATCAAGTATATTTCAAAACATCATTAACCTCACATGCCAATTTTTCATCTCAAACTGGTATTGCATCAAATTAATGTGGAAAAGCTTTGCATTCACTTATGTGTTATGTTTGCATGATCTTCTTGTTTTAAATTAGCTGTCATGAGCCACTCATTCCAAAATGCTTACTTCAAATTCATCAATCAATTCAAAGTTCATTTTGTACAGAAGTTTGTTTTACACCAAGATCACTTTTGAAACACCTCACCTTGATCATTTATGAAATGTTGCATATTTATTTGGCATCAAAACAGACTGTCATGAAGCTTCCCATTCCAAAATGCATTTTTTCAAAACTTTGCACTTGACATGCCATTTTTAGAACCTGTTTGCATTGAACATATTTTGAGTGATAGAATCATTCCTCATCATGTATATGAGTTGTGAGCAACCTTGGTTTGGATAAAAAAGGAACTTGAAACAAGGCTTCACTTTTCAATATGCATTTGTACCAAAACATTGCATTTATCATGACACTTTCATAATCTATGGAAATTTAGCAAATTTGAAGTGTTAGAATCATTCTATGTTGTTTATGTGAGGTGTGTGTGCATTTAGTTTGGATTAAAAGTGTTTGAATTGAGTGCTTCATTTCAAAATGCATCACATGACATCAACATGCAGCTGCTATCGATTTTTTCAAATGCAAAGGAATTTCAGAAAATTAACACCACCATCATTTTCCTCATGTTTTTCTAGTTGAGACTCATATAAAGTTTGCTTCATTTGGTTGAGCGACAGAAAAGTTACGCACCAAAACGTAAATCCTTGATTTGTGTTATTTTTGCCCAGCCATAGAAAGAAACTACCCTTATTAATTAAAGGGGTGGCATCAATCAACGGATTTATAGCCACCCCAGTGGTAAGCCCCTATGCCAAAACGCGCCTTTCACCCCCTTGTCCTAAGTTCGACCCCTGAGGAGGGCAACTCTTTTGGCATTTTTTGTCATTTTTCACTCAAACTTCAAAAAATCGTATCTCTCTCATTTTTTATCTTTTTTCACCCGTTCTTTTTTCATTGTGTTCCTCTTAGTGTGTAATTTCATATCATATTTTTTATTTTCATGTTTGACAAATTTTTTACCTCTTTTGACTGGGTGCAAGTTAAGTATGTTTCGCATACGTTTACGCATTTGCAGATGAATTTTTATGGGGTTCCACTTGGATTTGTCTGTGAAATTTGTTTGTACTCACGTCCATACATGATAGTTAACATGCTAGGATTTTTTATAACTATGTTTATTTCGCCCCACCTGTTGACTGTATTTGAATGTGATCTGTCGTTACAGTTCTCGTTATTTTCATCTGTGTTGATTATTATCAATGTGCTTTCATCCTTATCATTTCACATGTTTGTTTAGTTGGTTGTTACCATGAAAATGTTTTATTATGTTGTACCTTTCTCTTTTATTTTTCTTTCCCCAAGTGATGAGGCTTGTTAGCTTTCATCCAGTTGTTTCCCCAGTCACTTCCAAAGGAAAGTCTGTCCGTTTAACTCTTATGTTATGGATAATTCATTCACCCTTTCCCTCGAATTTGTTAAGTCATTTTAACCTTAGTCTAGAAACCCTTAGACTTTGCTTTAAGTCTAAAAGACCCACCTGTACTAGGAGTGTTCTTCAACTAGAACCCTAGGATAGAGTTTGTCAACTCTATGTAAGAATCATCGTCATGATTTCTTACTTCCCTTTTTGAATATTACAACTTAGGTTAGGGAGTTTTGTCAAACTCCACACAAACATTGTCATGTTTGTTCCCCCTAAACCTTGATCATAATCAAGTGTTCTTTATCCCTTGTAAGGTGAACTATGATTGCTCTGATTCTATCCTAGTTAGGATACGTAGGCAGAAGATGTGACGTCTTTGCGAGCAAACTTAGTGTACATAACTTTAGGTTTCAACTCATATCTTTTCCCAATCTACAGTACATATCTCACACTTAGCAAGCAATCAAACAAAAGGTTCCTGTAGAGTACTACAGATATTTAGGGTGCTAACACCTTCCCTAGGTATAACCAACCCCCGATCCCCGAATCTCTTAAGCGTTGTCGTTACATCATGAAAAAGGTTTTTCTCTCTTTAGACCTTTCCTTTGGATAAAACAAAGTCCGGTTATAAAAAGAATTAAGGTTCAAGTTAATTAATAGCTTGATATTCAATTTTTACCGCAACACTTCCCTTTATGTCATTGCCTCTCGAACCCGTAATGTGGTTGCGATGACGATGTTCTTATCTCTTAAACATTTTCTCGATATTTTCCTTTCCCTTCTTGGGATAAATAAAGTTTGGTGGCGACTCTGTCAAACCAATTTTCTTCTACGCCTTTCGCACGAGGGTCGTATTTTCAATGAATTTTTTGAGGTGCGACAGCTGGCTACTCTGCTGGGGACTTGATTGCTCCATGCAAGAGAGAGTTAAGCCTATCTTAGTTCGAATTGTAATGCTCGTTAGCTTCACTTATTTGTTTTCTTCTCGTTTATTCATTTACTTGCTTTTCTATCCTTATATATGTTGCTATTGTTTATTGTGACATTATTGGGTTCTCAAACTTATGGGTACTTTGTGAGATGGTTGTATACCCAAGTCTGAGTAAAACCCTAGGATTAGGATGGTGGTTGTGTAGTAGATACTTGCGTGGAATCTTCTACGTAAGGTCGATACGAAAACCCCGCTTGGAGTAGATTCCCTTGGAAATGTTATTATTTTGATGTTCCTTCGTCACGATGATAATGTTTTCAAGCCTTAATCATTGAATCCAAGGACCATTAACCTATTCAATCTACGGTGGTTGGTGGTGTTAACTCCTTTTGGGTTAATAGGAAAGCCCCGATCAGATGAGATCCCTTAAACGTATTACTTTCTGAAAGTAATATTTTCAACCTCGACCTATGACTCCGAGAACCTTTCTTATATCCTGTGTGTCGATGGTTGTGTAGTTGAAGCCTCTAAGGAGTCTTTCTCGTGGGGAAGATATGAAAACCTCACCTAGAGGAGATCATTTCAAGGATATTATCTTCTGATGAGGCTTCATCATGGCTATAATGTATTTGAAAGATATCCATGACTCTAGGAACCTACCCGCCTTAGAACCTACCTGTGGGATTTCTTTGATCAGAGACTTTTGTTACTGACCCGTTACTCCGGCCAATATAAGAATTGAATGATCCTATGATCCTAGATTCTTGCATCTTGTATTGCATCTTGCATACATATTGTAACACCCCCTTCTATACCCCCAAATAAACAATTAAATCACATAAGCACATAATAAATTTCATCAGAGTAAATTAAAATATGGTATAAAAGAAGTATGCCACATTATTCACCAAAATAACATACAACACCTGCTCTATAAAAGACATGCAACAGTGGGGTAAGTCAACAGAGGAACTTAGTCCTACACCCACATCTCAATATTTAGAAATTAAAGCGGAAGATTAAAACAATGAATTACTTAAGACATGTTATCATTTAGATACATAATTTAGTTTGGTTCACAATATCATTCATGTTTACAAAACATTATCATCAGATACATACACAAATGTATCCCAAAAGAATACTATACAAGCCTAACTACCCGGTACTACATATCAGAGCATAACTGACCAAAAAGATGAAGCTAAACTTCACAAAAGACCTCCAGCAATCTAATCTGCAATGCCTCATAGAGCATTATAAAACAGCAGAAGGGTGAGAAATATTATCATAATAGTCAAAGCATATAATTATATATACATAAACAAGTATAAAACACATACATTTCACATTTCTCACCTCAATTCATTCCAACCATTATATACATCACAGCATAATTGTAACAAACATGGATAATCACCAAACACATTTCATCACGCATACATCCATAATTCTCAATTCAATACTCCACATAAAGATAAACTTTCATACAACCATACACATTAATCATGTGACTCAATGCAACTCAATGCAACTCATTCCATGTGGTACCAACACTTGTTATCATTTTTCGGTTTTTACACTTAAATCGGGTCCACCCTTCTAGACCGATAACAACAAAAGCCCGTTCCCTAAGCTTTCAAACCCACCCTTCTAGGTTTGGGACAAGTCACTAGTCTCCACGAAACTAGCAAACATTGCCTCTTGACTAAATGATGCATATGCAATCAACCACCAAATGCACTTAAGACCGTCTCGCATCTTAATCCCATGCATTCACATAATTCATCACACAAGAATTATAACATGATTGCACACACAACATATTCATATATCATCAATATATTTATCAAGCAATGCAGACATTTTCACAATATGTTCTCATGCATTCTATTCATATAATCTCATACAAACAATATGTATTCATAATCAATTCCATAATCTAGGATTCACGCCATACGGCTACCCACAACATATATTTCACAGTATACAATTACTTATTTCTAACAAGGATTGAACACAATCGAACAAAGAAATCAACATGGAATCGAATCACAAGAAAACAATTGTTGTCACGCTCGCTGACTTGCTTGCCTAGCGAGTCTCTAGCGAATACTCGCTATCTGTTCACCCAACGAATAAGCTCGTGAAGGCAAATAGAAGCTAATGACTTTGCTCGCCACCTACATCGCTGCAACGAGGCCCTAGCAAATTCTTCGCCACCTCACTCGCTACCAGCGAACCAGATCAAAATAGATTCTGCCCAAGTCTAGGACCTCTCGCTAACTCATTCGCTCAGCGAGTTGCTAGCGAATGTTCGTTACCTGTTCGCCTAGCGAAGGTGCTAGCGAATGTCTGCGAACTCAGAAATTTCCCACTGTCATCAAGTCCTCAACTCTCCACAAAAACGACCGATTCTCACCAAACCAGTTCCATAGCCTTAGTCTAACCTCCTTCTACTAAATTATACCACTTATTCTCATTCTTTACCGTTAAAACTCGGTTTCTATCGATTATATACAATTTTCCCTAAATGGAAGTTGTAAAAAACAACCAACAATCTAACCCAAGCATACACAATCATATACATCAACTAGATAATGACATTTCACACCCTTACCTCGATTAATCGATGCTTGAGAGTTGTTCTTGAGCTTTTCCAACTTTTCCTTCTTTTTCCTTCTACTTTCTCTTCTTCCTCTTTCTTTCTCTTTCTTTCTCTTATGTTTCTATCTTTTTCCTTTCTCTCCACTTTTCCTTTATATGTCTTTCCCTTCTAATTCTCTCCAACATCTATTAATTCATTTAATTAATCATACATTAATCAAACAATCCTCTTAAATCATTTAATTAATATAAATAATTAATAATGAAAATTGGGCTGTTACAACTCTCCCCCACTTTAGGAATTTTCGTCCTCGAAAATGTTACCTGATTCGAACAACTCTGGATAAGACTCCCTCATCTGGCTCTCCAGTTCCCAAGTCACATTTCCACCAGCCGGTCCTCCCCAAGCGACCTTCACCAAAGCAATCTCTTTGCCTCGAAGTTGCTTCGACTCTCGATCCTCTATCTGCATAGGTGATGTCTCCATTGTCAGGTTATTCCTCACCTGCACATCATCTATTTGGACTACATGAGACAGATCCGCAATGTATTTTCTCAACTGAGATACATGGAACACGTCATGAAGATTAGAAAGCGACGGCGGTAAAGCGACACGATAGGCTACCTCCCCTATCTTCTATAAAATCTAATAAGGACCAATAAAATGCGGCGTCAACTTACGCGACTTCAATGCCCTACCAACACCAGTCATAGGAGTAACTCGAAGAAACATATGATCTTCCTCTTGAAATTCAAGTGCCTTCCTCCTCTTGTCATGATAACTCTTCTGACTGCTCTGAGAAATCTTCATCTTCTCTTGAATCATCTTAATCTTATCGGTCGTCTGCTAGACTATCTCAGGTCCAACCACAGAACTCTCTCCAGATTCATACCAACACAATGGCGTTCTACACCGTCTACCATACAATGCCTCAAATGGTGCCATACCAATACTCGAATGAAAACTATTGTTGTAAGTAAATTCAATCAAAGGTAAGTAGCTATCCCAAGCTCCTCCTTTCTCCAACACACAAGCTCTCAAAAGATCCTCAAGTGACCGAATCGTCCTCTCAGTCTGACCATCGGTCTCTGGATGATAAGCTGGACTCAAACGCAACTTCGTACCCAAAACACCTTGCAAACTTTCCCAAAATCTCGAAGTAAACCTCTGATCTCTATCTGACACAATGCTAGATGGAATTCCATGCAAACTGACAATCCTCTCAATGTACAGATTTGCCAACCTCTCCAACGGGTAATCCATTCGCATAGGAATAAAGTGAGTAGATTTGGTCAATCTATCTACAATAACCCAAATAGCTTCAAAGTTACTCGGTGTCCTCGGTAAACCAGATACAAAATCCATAGAAATGCTATCCCATTTCCATTCAGGAATAAACAACGGTTTCATCAAACCCGACGGTTTCTGATGCTCAATCTTTGACTTCTGACAAGTCAAACAAGAATACACAAACTCGGCAATATCCTTCTTCATGCGAGGCCACAAAAATACTTTCCTCAAATCTTGATACATCTTAGCAGCACCCGGATGAATACTCAATCCACTACGATGTTCTTCTTCAAGAATACTCTTCTTCAGCTCAACAACATCAGGAACACAAACTCGATCATGACACCTCATGATACCATTCTCATCAATCCGAAAATCACCACCTCGACCTTGATTGATCAAAGTCAACCGATCAACTAAACTCAAATCAGATTTCTGTCCTTTTCGAATCTCGTCCAGAACACCACTAGTAAGCTTCAACATACCAACCTTAACTCCATAAGTAGTCTTCTCACACACCAAACTCAAATCACGAAATTGCTCGATCAATTCCAACTCTTTTACCATCATCATCGACATATGCAACGATTTCCTACTCAACGCATCAGCTACCACATTTGCTTTACCCGGATGGTAGTTCAAACCAAAATCAAAATCTTTCAAGAGTTCCAACCATCTCCTTTGCCTTGCATTCAATTCTTTCTGATCAAAAAGATACTTCAAACTCTTATGATCACTAAACACCTCAAATCTCGAACCAAACAAATAATGCCTCCAAAGTTTCAGCACAAACACAACAGCGGCCAACTCTAAATCATGCGTCGGATAATTCTTCTCATGCACTCTGAGTTGCCTTGAAGCATAAGCTACAACTTGTTTATCTTGCATCAACACATCTCCTAAACCCATCAAAGAAGCATCACAATACACAACGAACGGTTCTGTCGTATTTGGCAAAATCAAAATAGGAGTTGTCGTCAATCTTCGCTTAAGCTCTTGGAAACTTCCTTCACACTTTGCATCCCACACAAAAGCTTGACTTTTCCTAGTCAAATGCGTCAACGGCAATGATAAATTGGCAAATCCCTCAATAAATTTCCGATAATATCCCGCTAAACCAAGAAAACTTCTAATCTCAAAAACTGATTTCGGAGTCTCCCATTGCGATACCGCTTCAACCTTCGACGAATCAACTACAATACCTCTACTCGAAATCACATGACCAAGGAAACTCACTTCCTTCAACCAAAATTCACACTTGTAAAGTTTAGCATACAAACGCTTCTCTTTCAATACAGATAACACAATCCTCAGATGCTCGGCATGTTCTTCTTCACTCTTAGAATAAATCAAAATATCATCAATGAACACCACCACAAACTTGTCCAAATAAGGATGGAAAATTCTATTCATTTACTCCATAAATACACCTGGTGCTAGTCACACCAAATGGCATCACAGAATACTCATAGTGTCCATACCTCGTTATAAAAATAGTGCTCTGAATATCTCCAGCCTTCACGCGAATCCGATGATACCCAGATCTCAAATCTATCTTACTGAACACACTCGCACCAACCAATAGATCTATGAAATTGTCAATCCTCGGAAGTGGATACTTATTCTTGATAGTCACCTTGTTCAATTGTTTGTAATCCACACAGAGCCTCATAGAACCTTCTCCCTTCTTAACCAACAACACCGGTGCACCCCACGTGACACACTCGGACGAATAAACCTCTTCTCAAGTAGCTCTTCAAGTTGACTCTTCAACTCTTTCAATTCCGATGCAGACATACGATATGAAGCCATCGATATCGAACTAGTTCTAGGAATTAAGTCAATCACAAACTCCATTTCTCGTTCCGGCGGTAAGTCTATTATCTCCTCAGGAAAAACTTCCGGAAAGTCACGAACAATTGGTAAAGCATCAATCGTTCCACTTTCACGAATGCTCACTGTTGCCATTAACAAGAATACCTTAGCACCATCTTGCAGTGATTCCTTCACTTGCTTAGCAGTCATAAACAAATCTTCTTCCTTCTCAGGTTCAGGAAAAATAACCGTTTTGTCAAAACAGTTAATATAAACATGATTGAATTCCAACCAATTCATCCCAAGAATAACATCAAGTTGATCTAAGTGAAGACACACTAAATCAACTCCAAAGTCTTTACCAAAAATACTCAACGGACAATTCAAACACACATACGGGGTAGTTACTGAACCCATATCAGGAGTATCAATAACCATATCTCCACTCATGACCGACAACTCAAGACTTAATCTCTTAACACAATCCAAAGAAATAAAAGAATGCGTAGCTCCAATATCAATTATAGCGATCAAAGGTATACCATTAATGAAGCACGTACCTCGAATCAATCGATCATCATTAGCAGTCTTCGATCCTGATAGAGAAAATACCTTCCCAATCCCTTGAGTCTTCTTTGGCTTATCACACTTAGTACTAATGTGCCCTTGCTCACCACAGTTGTAGCAAGTCACATTCGCACCGCTTCTGCACTCTAGAGCTTTGTGGCCTGGCTTCCCACACTTATAACATTTCTGCTCAACACTTTTGCACTTGGGGGCACGATGTCCCTCTTCACCGCATCTAAAACATCTCACCGGAGTAGAGAATCCTCCCTCACTTGGCTTCTTGCCAAAACCAGCTTTCTGCTTCCCTTTCTTTGCAGGAGTCACATACGGCTTTCCTCTAAATTTACCTTTTCCTTTCTTTTCACTTAAACTCTTGTAGTGACTAGACCGAGCCCTACTATCTTCATCATAAATTCTACTCTTGTTCACCAACTCAGAAAATCGCCTAATCTCCTGATAACTAACAGCTTGCTTAATTTCCGACCTCAAACCATTCACAAACTTGAGACACTTGGATCTCTCAGCATTAACAGTGTTATAATGAGGACAAAACTTAATCAACTCCTCAAATCTCGCCGCATACTCGGCCACAGTTGAGTTACCCTGCTTCAACTCAAGAAACTCAATTTCCTTCTTCCCACGCACATCTTCTGGAAAGTACTTCTCCATAAATGTTTCCCTAAAAAGATCCTAAGTAATCACCATCTCATTCTCTTCAAACCTTTGGCGAGTATTACCCCACCAATCCTCAGCTTCCTCTTCGAGCATATGAGTGCCAAACTGCACCCTCTGCGCATCCGAACAATTCATAACCCGAAAGATCTTCTCTATAGCTTTCATCCAAACTTGTGCTTTGTCAGGCTCACAAGTTCCCTTGAAAACTGGTGGATTATTCCTTTGAAACCTTCCCAAAGCACGAAACTCATTATCAGCATGGTTTCCAACATTCACACCAGCTTGAGGATTCTGCCCAATCGCCCCAGCCAACCTTGTCAAAGCCTCCGCAATTGCTTCGTCATTCCTACCTACAACCATCGTTCTTGATTCCCACAACAAACTTCATTAGAACAACCATATTGATAGTGCAACACATACGCACCAAATGAAAATGGGGAATAAACACATTAACAACTTGGTCAACAGACCGACCTGCTCTGATACCACTTAATGTAACACCCCCTTCTATACCCCCAAATAAACAATTAAATCACATAAGCACATAATAAATTTCATCAGAGTAAATTAAAATATGGTATAAAATAAGTATGCCACATCATTCACCAAAATAACATACAACACCTGCTCTATAAAAGATATGCAATAGTGGGGTAGTTCAACATAGGAACTTAGTCCTACACCCACATCTCAATAATTAGAAACTAAAGCGGAAGACTAAAACAATGAATTACTTAAGACATGTTATCATTTAGATACATAATTTAGTTTGGTTCACAATATCATTCATGTTTACAAAACATTATCATCAGATACATACACAAATGTATCCCAAAAGAATACTATACAAGCCTAACTACCCGGTGCTACATATCAGAGCATAACCGACCAAAAATATGAAGCTAAACTTCACAAAAGACCTCCAGCAACCTAATCTGCAATGCCTCATAGAGCATTATAAAACAACAGAAGGGTGAGAAATATTATCATAATAGTCAAAGCATATAATTATATATACATACACAAGTATAAAACACATACATTTCACAATTCTCACCAAAATTCATTCCAACCATTATATACATCACAACATAAGTGTAACAAACATGGATAATCACCAAACACATTTCATCACGCATTGTCGCTACTGTGAAAAACGAGGCCGGCAATGACAGAAGAGTCGCCACCGTCCGTTATTTATCTTAAATGAGGGAAAGGAAACGCTCATAGAAAACCTAACGAAAAAGGAAAAGGAATGGTCATCGCAACCAAGTCATGGATTCGGGAGTCGGTTACGCAAGGGGAAGGTATTAGCACCCCTCACGTCCATCGTACTCGATGGGATCCACGCTTAATTGTTTATCTCGAAGGGTTGATTAATACAATCTAGCTAAAGGCTTAAGGAAAAAAGAAAAGAAAAGTGACTTGGCAGAACACAACAGTTCTATGCCTACGTATTCCCGTCTGGAACGAGAAATCAGAGTCAACGTAGTTCGCCTAACTATGGGTGGAAAAAAAGGGGGAAAGGTTGCTCGCCGAGATATCACATCTCGTGCCTACGTACTTTCGTCTGGTATGAAAGATCAGATAAAACGTAGTTCGGGCTAACAAGACCACAGGTTTGGTTTATTATGTTTTAACCCGAGTAGGGTTAACAAACGGTTCTAGCAGTTGGTATATGCAGCTCGACCTTTGGAGACTTAGGCGTTTACTGTTTGCGGGAGAATCGAGAGTTAACAAAACTCTCCTTATGAAAATGGTTTCTAAGGATTAAAGGTCCAAGAGGACAAAAAGAATTTGGATGTTTGTTTTGAAGTCTTTTAAAGAAGAAGTGTTTTGAGTTTTGTTTGTAACTCGTGTCGCAGTAAAGACTTGGACTTAAGAGTGAATGCGTCGCATGTCACCCAAAGGGTACCATACTAAACATCCAAGCTGTTGAACAGAAACTCTCCAACAACCCTTTCTCAAGTAACTTAAGGCTCGTAACACACAAAAGGTGTTATCCTTTATTAAGTGTTTTAAAGAATGTTTGAAGATGAGAAGAGAAGGGACACAACTAAGGGGAAACTAGTCCAATCCTAGAGTTGTCATGCAAAGTTCATCCTATAGTCAAGGTTAGGAGGGAACTACTTATTGTTGTCATGCATGGTTAAAGGCCTAATGTCTATCACATTCCAACTTGAACAAGATGGAATGGAAATCCTAAGGGAAGGAAGACAAAAGAAGAAGAAGAAAACACTTGTACAAGTGCATACATGAAATGCAAGTATAGAAAGCAAAGATGCAATGCAAGTGAGGGAGGAAAATAGTGTGGGGCAGGAGCCTCCACAAGCCCATCTCAACCTCAATCCAAGTATTAAATAATGCAATAGAATAGGAGAAGGAAATGCAACAAGAGCAAATCAATACAAACATACACAAGGAAGTCCTCAAGGATTCACCACTTTAGGCATGCCTTAGAGACCTCCAAAGGAGATACCTAAAACTTCCTTAAGTGGCACACCAAGGTCATGGGATAAAGGGTATCATATTATAATCGTACAAACTAAGCCACAAATGAATATCAAAAGGAAAATGGCAAGGAATCAAGAGAAACCTACAAAGAAGGTACATAAACCACTATTTGGAATCACAATGTACAAGCATGAAAGTATAACATCAAATGGGAAATCTATGTACAATATAAACAGACACCAAATGGTCCACAAGACCTATAATATGTCCACAATAAGAAGAAATCACTATAATATCCATCACACGAGCAATACATGGCTTTTGGAGCCAAAACAATACAAATGTCCAAGTGGGAAAGCCAAATTATGAGTCCAATTGCAAAATAAGGCAAAAATAGTAAAATGCATCTAAAAATGCCAAATAAATTCTCCAAGCACCTACAATGTGTCAACAATCATAGGTTAAAGGGATAGAGGAAGAATCCAAAAGGAAGTGTTCAAACAGAGAGTAAACTTCCAAGGATATCTCAAACCAATGCTATCTAGAGCATGTACATAAATGGTGTTCAAAACCTATAAAAATTGTAGTATAAAATCCAGAGAAAATTATATTCAAATTCCTCAAGATGTCTACCAAGATCCTACAAAAGATTAGGCAAAAATGTTTTGTTTTGATACCCCAATGAAATTCTACAAGAAAGATGGTACAGTTTCGTATTTTTAATGACTATTAAAAATAGAAAAAATCAAACAAATTGAAAATAAATCCAAAATCAGTTTTTCAGATTCCTGGAATCTCTAATCACGTCAAAGATGATCAAGTAAAAATATTATGAATTTATGAACATTATTTATATTTTTCATGCAATTAAAGAAAACAAGCAAGAAATAAGAAAAATAAGGAAAAACAAAGAAATTAAACAAACACGTGTGGTGGATAGCAAAAACACTCAGTGTAATCCATTGGGCCTGGCAGAATGGGGGTGTGAATAAGAATTGACTTAAGCCAGCTGAGTCACTTAAGTTATGGTGAGGTGGCGCACTTTGGAGCCTCGGATTGGACTACTTTGTCCACAATTCACACACGATGTGACGGTTGTAGCTTGTCTTCTCCATTTTGAACATTTGAAGGGGGGAAAAACGCAGCACGTGAACATGGTGGCCAGAGCTTCGCCGGCGAATTTCCCAACTTCTATCTCTCTCAAAAACACATGAAAATTGATGATTCTTGAGTCAAACTTGAAGCATTTTTCACGAGCAACAAGAATATCATAATAAATCAAGCTATAAACCTCTATATCTCCAAACCTGTGTGCCTCTCAAGAAATACCAAGAACACAATTTCTTCATGAAACTTCCCCAAACATTACCAGAAACGTGATTCATGCCAAGGGTGATGTAGTGGTGCAAAAATGGTGCAAGAAAGATGCATAATTAATGAGTAATCTTGATTTTCTGATACCTTTGAAAATGGAGTTGTGGAGCTTCAATGGGACACGAATTCTTCTGGAAAATTGTGTAGAATCACTCAATGATAGTTGTTGAAGGTGTTTGGATAGGTGAGAAGGCTTGAATCGATGAAAAATGAAAAACTCAAAAATCACTTGGAGCTCACTTTTTCAATTACTATAACTCTGCTCATACACCAAAATTATCCAAAAAAATGATGAATGTCATGTATATTACTTATAGAAGATGTTTGATGCAAATTGGGGGCCCAAATGTGTGAGAATGATCAAATTGGATTTTCACATTTCATGCTTATGGAAGCCCATGAAAGTGATGAATACATGACCAATTCTCCTTGTTTCTGATCCCAATCCATTCCTTGTAGTCTAAGGAAGATCAATGGCCCAAAATCTCTCCTTGTTTGGATCTCAATGGTCATGATTCAAAATGTTCCTTAAACATGAAGAAAGCTTGAAATATCCCATGAACCATGCCTCAAATGCAAATGATTTTGTCACCAATGATATTAAAATGTATTTTCCCTTCAAAACAAGCACAAATATGACCATATTTGATTTAATTTTGGCAAGATACCAAACTAGGCTTTTTCACATGTTTTTACCAAAATTCCTTCCACCAATCTTCAACTACAAGCTATCCCATTGAAACATTGAGGTCTAGTTGACAAAATGACCCAATTTGGAGCAACTTTCATGTTGGAAAAAAGTTCATTTGAGTTAGGCAAAGTGGCGAACTTGACCTGTAATTTTATGACCTGTAATCAAAGTTTCCCAAAATACCCCTGACTTGTAAACTTCATAACTTGAGTTCTAAAAATCAGATGAAAGAGTTCTATACCTTTTTGAAAAGCTAAGATCATGAGGAACAGCTTTCATGTTTGTCAAAAGGTCATGTGAAACTTCCTTCTAGGGCAAAAGTGGCATGCAAGCTGGTTGACTTTTGCGAACAAATTTCACATTTATCCGATGACCTGTAACTTGTCTGGATCATACCTTGAGTTCCATAAATCCAATGGAGGACTTCTAGTACTCAAATTAAAGTTAAGAGCATGCTCTACAAATTCCATGTTGTTCAAAAGTTGAGATGAAACTTGTATCTTAAGATACGTGGTCTTGAAGTTAGGCACTAAATAGGGGATTTTACCATGAGAACCCTAGTTTAGCAACTCCTCACTCTTTGGATTCTTTTGATTTGACCTTGGAACAACATCTCAAATGCTTCAACATACCATTCCATGACCATGAAGACTTAGAAATGAGCTTGGGTCTCCTTTGAAATCAACAGTTGACTTAGGGTTGACCAGATGAAAACCCTAATTGCAACACCTTCAACTGTAGCTGCTTGCACTTAGTAAAATGACTTGACTGAGCTCCACCATGACTCTCAAGGCACTTTTATGACAAATATCCACCATATCAAAGGTTTTAGGACCTCATATGCCCTCTACATGGCCTCCTAGACAAGAGGTGAACCATGTTCCTCTTAATCAGCTCCTCTCAAAGGACTTTGACTTGGTTGAATTAATGAAATGCTCTCGATTCTTGGCATGAGAATTCTTGATTAGGCTTAGAAGCTTTATAACTCCTCTCTTGATGGGCACAATCCTTAATCCCCTGCAATAATGCTTTATGATATGCAAATGCTAATGCTAAATGAAGTGCAAAGAATCAAACACCAAGAAGGAAAAGGTTGGGCAAATTTTGGGGTGCAACACACATACATCCATAATTCTCAATTCAATACTCCACATAAAGGTAAAATTTCATACAACAATACACATTAATCATGTGACTCAATGCAACTCATGCCATGTGGTACCAACACTTGTTATCATTTTTCGGTTTTTACACTTAAATCGGGTCCACCCTTCTAGACCGATAACAACAAAAGCCCGTTCCCTAAGCTTTCAAACCCACCCTTCTAGGTTTGGGACAAGTCACTAGTCTCCACGAAACTAGCAAACATTGCCTATTGACTAAATGATGCATATGCAATCAACCACCAAATGCACTTAAGACCGTCTCGCATCTTAATCCCATGCATTCACATAATTCATCACACAAGAATTATAACATGATTGCACACACAACATATTCATATATCATCAATACATTTATCAAGCAATGCACACATTTTCACAATATGTTCTCATGCATTCTATTCATATAATCTCATACAAACAATATGTATTCATAATCAATTCCACAATCTAGGATTCACGCCATACGGCTACCCACAACATATATTTCACAGTATACAATTACTTATTTCCATCAAGGATTGAACACAATCGAACAAAGAAATCAACATGGAATCGAATCACAAGAAAACAATTGTTGTCACGCTTGCTGACTTGCTCGCCTAGCGAGTCTCTATCGAATACTCGCTATCTGTTCGCCCAACGAATAAGCTCGCGAAGGCAAACAGAAGCTAATGACTTCGCTCGCCACCTACATCGCGGAAGCGAGGCCCTAGCGAATTCTTCGCCACCTCACTCGCTACCAGCGAACTAGATCAAAGTAGATTCTGCCCAAGTCTGGGACCTCTCGCTAAGTCATTTTCTCAGCGAGTTGCTAGCGAATGTTCGCGACCTGTTTGCCTAGCGAATGTCTGTGAACTCAGAAAATTCCCATTGTCATCAAGTCCTCAACTTTCCACAAAACCAAACGATTCTCACCAAACCAGTTCCATAGCCTTAGTCTAACCTCCCTCGACTAAATTATACCACTTATTCTCATTTTCTACCGTTAAAAATCGATTTCTATCGATTAAATCCAATTTGCCCTAAAATGGAAGTTGTAGAAAACAACCAAAAATCTAACCCAAGCATACACAATCATATACATCGACTAGATAATGACATTTCACACCCTTACCTCGATTAATCGATGCTTGAGAGTTGTTCTTGAGCTTTTCCAACTTTTCCTTCTTTTTCCTTCTACTTTCTCTTCTTCCTCTTTCTTTTTCTTATGTTTCTATCTTTTTCCTTTCTCCACACTTTTCCTTTATATGTCTTTCCCTTCTAATTCTCTCCAACATCTATTAATTCATTTAATTAATCATACATTAATCAAACAATCCTCTTAAATCATTTAATTAATATAAATACTTAATTAGTGAAAATTGATCGGTTACACATATCATTGCATTATATTGCGTAAGGTTATGCATCTTGCGTTTCATTTCAATAGCAGAAACTCATCTCATCTTCTTTCATCTTCAGTAACTCAAGCTGATTCCTAGGCACCAGTACGCAACTCGAGCCAACACTAGACGAATGATGGAGAAGATTCAACAAGAGCAAGCTGCCTTCAGAAAGGAGTTGGACTCTATCAAGGGCAAGATCGACCAGATTCTCGAAGCAATCACTATATCTAGAAAGGAAGAAGAACCGCGTGAGGCTGCTGCCGCCAACAACAATGTTCTTGTGCAAGGATCTACCCTAAGGCTCTCAGTTCCCATTCCCAACCCCATCATCTATGGGATGCCTATGAAATACACTCTTGTAGTAGAAGGAGCCACCACTCATCCAATACCAACATTTGGAGTTACTGTTGAAGCTATTCCGTAAGCCCACCTACTGCCACTCAAATTCCTATTGCTCATGTGGAAGAAAATCTGCGAGATGAGTATAATGAGGTGTACAACTATCAAGTTGTTATTCCAATAGTCAATCCTGTTGCTGCTCAGGATCCTGAAACTATCAAGATGTGTCGTGATCTAGGTGAAAAACTTCGAGTCATGGAAGTGCAAAACTCAACTTCCTTGAATGCCTTGGTGCCAAATGTTGTGATTCCATCCAAATTCAAAGTGACAGAATTCCCGAAGTACAAGGGTCTCAGTTGTCCCAACATTCATTTGAAGATGTACTGTCTCAAGATGGTCGCCTATGCTAGATATGAAAAGCTCATTGCATACTTGGGTTGAGTTAGCTGAGGCTTTTGTCAAGCAATACAGATACAACATTAACCTTGCTCCTAACCGTACTTAACTTCAAAGTATGGCTCAAACGGACAACGAATCCGTTAAGGAGTACGCACATCGCTGGAGGGAGTTAGCTGCAAGAGTGCATCTTCCGCTTGTTGACATCTTTATGGGTACCTTGCAAGGCCAATACTATGAAAAGCTTATCAATAGCGTGTCTTCTAGATTCTCTGACTTGGTGATCATTGGTGAGAAAATTGAAGTGGGTCTGAAGAATGGAAAAACCCAAGGAGGTTCTAGCAGTCAGACTGGAGCTAAGAAGCCTTTGAATGGGTACAAGAAGAAGAAGGGCAAAACAAATGCGATCTCTGCTCAGAAGGGACAAGCTCAACAATTAGCTCTTGCTCCAATGCCTACTCAAATCCATTACTTTCAATATATGTATGTTGTTGTTGTGCTATATGATCTAATGCCCTATCAACGAGATGTTTAAGCTCCAATGCCTCAATAACAAGCTCCTCAGCAACCATCATATCATCAACAAGGGTATCAGTATCCACCACAGAATCAACAATAACGAGCTCCACAACAGCTTCAGCCAAATCAACAAAGGACGAGAAGGCCATAGAGAAACTTTGATCGTCTACCTGTGTTATATGCTCAAGTCTTTTCTGAACTGCTGAAGGATGGGAAGATCACCCTGAGAGACCTAGCTCCGCCAACTATCATTCATCCAGATTATGATGCTAATGCTCACTGTGAGTATCATAAGGGTGCTCCAAGGCACACGATCGAGGACTGTAAAGCCTTCAAACACAAAGTTCAGGACCCGATTGATTGAAGTTTCTCACATTCAATCGGAGGACTCCAAATGTCACAAACAACCCTTTTGTCGCAGCCAAGCTAGTGCCAACATCAAGTCAAGATCAGCTTCCCTGAAGAAGGCAGTCATCATGCCATCCCGTCATTTGCATTCTTGTATTTTGTCTTTGTTTATTTAAGTATTGTTTGCTTTAAAAATTGTCATTTGTATCTGGTTTTGTTAATGTAGTGATTATGTATGTTCTGAATTAGTTATGTCGTATTCACTCATTTTTTCCATTTACTGCAAAGCACTGACATATATATCCACTTCACTCTCTGTATCAACTGTTGTTTAGAAAAGATTGGAGGGAGGATGATGAAAATGAAATACCCATAAGCATTATGTGCATCATATGCATACATAATCCAAACTATAAACTTCCCCAACACTTGCATCTTAGCACAACAACATTTGCATTGCATGTCCATCTGATATGGAATATCATTACAAAATCAAGCATTCATACAAGATCCAGGATCAATATTAAGATTCCAAGATGATCTTCAGCCCAGCCAGGGGCATCTTCTCCAAGTCTGTAGGTGTTCCTCATAGATTTATTTCAACCTTTTGTTTATGAAGCCGAGATTCCGAGATGATCTTTAGCCCAGGCAGAGGCATGTTCTCCAATTCCGTGGGCATTCCTCATGAAGTTGTTTCAACCTTTTGTTGATGAACCAGAGATTCTGAGACGATCTTTAGCCCAGGAAGGGGCATCTTCTCCAAGTCAATGGGTGTTTATCATGGAGTTGTTTCAACCTTTTGTTGTTGAAGTCGTGATCTCCAAGTGATTCAGTGGGTGTTCCCCATTGAATTGTTCTCCTCAACCTTTTGTTGATAAAGTTGGCACACCCAGCTCAACTAGTAGCATTTCTCCGAGTCAGTGAGTGTTCCCTATTGAATTGGTTCTCTTCAACCTTTTGATGATGGAGTTGTTATCCTCAGACCCGTCATCTCTTTTATCAAAGCAAAATTCAACCTTCCTCTTGGGCGTTCCCTAGTGGATTAGTCCCTTTCAACCTTTTGTTGATGAGGACGGTATTCTTCAGTGACTACTTTGCTTCAAAGTTTTGTTGATGTCTCCGAATAAGTCTTACTCATACATCCAGTAAGCTTGGCCTTTTGTCAATGACCTTACTATCATCCTTTTGGTGGTAGTCAATGTAACACCCATTTTAATTATTTAGTCATTTTATTATTATTTTAAATATTATATGTTGGTGTGCCCTTTAGTGGGGGTGTATTTGATGATGTTTGGTGGGTGTCCCTAATGTGGGAGGACTATTGGTGGTATTTTGGTGTGGAATATAATAATATAAAAATAATAGTAACATTGGTGGGGGTGTTATTATTATTATTATTATTATATTTATTATATTTGTTAATATTATTAATATTATTATTATTTTGGTGAAATAATAATATTAGCATTACTATTATTATTGTTATTAATAATAAGTGTTACTATTTATATTAGTAATATTATATTAGTATTACTATTAAGATTATTATTATTATATTATTTTATTAAGTTATTATTATTATTGGGATTAGAATAATTAATAGAAAAGAGGAATGTGAAGGGTGAGGAGTTTCACGATACATTTGAGAATTGGGAGAAAGAGCGATAGAAAGAGAGAAGAACGAAGAACGGAAAGAAAGGACGAAGCCAAGAGACCAAATCCAGGAGGATTTTCATCGATCAACTGATTAATAAGGTAAGGGGGAGAAACCTGATTGGGAAATGGTTTATACATGTATAGGGTAGTTGAGGAGTCCTTAACCCCGTAGGAAATTGATCGATATATGATATTATGTTGTGATTGATGATGATTGTTGATAATTGGATAGTAATCGTTAATGAATTGTTGTTTTTGGTTAATTTGGCATATAGGTTGAGTTACGGTTTTAGGGGAGGTTCTATGTGACCTTTTGAGGTATCGGTAGAATGCGTAGGCGTTGATTCTGGGAATAGGATTTAGAAATCGATTGGTTACGGTAATGTGCAAGATTGGTACTAGAATAGGCTGAGGATCTGAGTTGAGATGATAGGTACAATTTGGCCTAGAATACACTGCAGAACTGTGAGAAAACTTGGTGAATCGCAGCATTCGCTGGGCTTCGCCTGGTGAATGTTGGCGAAGCTTCGCCTGGCGAAGGGAGGCGAGAGTTCGCCTGGCGAGCTGGGGCGAAGAGGCAGCGAATAATTCAGAAATTAAGTCCCAGACTAAAAACACAAGAACTTCGCCTGGCGAATGCCAGCGAAGGTTCGCCACGAGGGTTCGCCTGGCGAATGCCAGTGAACGTTCGCCACGAGAGTTCGCCTGGCGAATGCCAGCGAACGTAGCAGAACGAGATGAATTTTTGTGATGTGTTGGATTCGAGCATTGTTCTCGTGTGATCCTTCTAGCCTTGCTGTAGTGTGAAAATGATGAGTATGGGATATAACTTGTGTACTTGGTGATAGTACGCGTTTCCCTTAATATTGTTGGTGAGCAATTAGTTGATGTATATGTGTATAGTAATCAGTAGGATCGTGCATTTCCCGAGCGGTGAGATGTGTTTATATTTGGTGTTAGAAAGTGAGACTACTCACTGTGTGATTGAATTATATGATGTTGGTGTGTGTTATATCTATACATATGCATTGATGTATGATGATATGATCAGGAGGATCGTGTGCACTTAGTGTGCCAGAATGTAATAGTTATGCATTGGTGTCTTGCATATCATGGTGTTTTGGTGGGATGAGTCATGTCTCAGGAGGAGCGTAAGTGATTCATCCGTACTCCTTTGTGGAGAATGGTGGGGGATAGATCATGTCTCAGGAGGAGCGTAAGTGATCTATCCAGGTTCGATTGAATGAACCAATGAGTCGGTACCGCATGCATGGTGTTGTGTTGCATAATTGCATTATAATATGTTATATTGTAATTTGAACAGTAGGTTTGGTATATGGTATTGTTGGGGTGAATAATTGATGAGTTGGTGTGTTTTACTGCCTTATTTACATGTATTACATTACCATTATATTTTTGATCATGATTTCTCACCCCTTTGTTGTTGTTGTGGTCTGTGCTTCTTCGGAAGTACAGATAATCCAGGTACTTAGCTAACTTGGATTATGGTGTGTCAGTCGAGTCTAGGATGCTCTGATACGTAGCACAGGACTTGGGTGTTTTTATTTATTTTATGAAGAACTTATATTTCATTTTCCTGTGAAACGTATCAAACCTTTATTGGATTTTATTATTTAATATTCTGCTGTATTGGAGAAAACCCTTTTTATAAGGAAACGTTGTTTTCATGTGATATCCCACTTGGGAAATTGGAACTCTGATTTTGTTTATTTATAATGTTTATTAATTTAATTGATTTTGGGAAGTGGGGTGTTACAGTCAAACCCTATTAATTCAACCTGACCTTCATCATTTTGGTGTTGGCAATTCTCAAAATCGAAAATTTACTATCATCCTTTTGGTGGTAGCTATTGCACCCCAAATTTTGACCCGTTAGATCCTCATCATCATTGTAGGATCATACTCATTTGATTAACTAACCTTAACCCGTTTCACGTTTATCTAAGTCAAGATGCAGATGAATCAGGGTTCCGTACCGTTAAAATCGAGGCTTGGATGGTTTGATCAATCAATGTTTTGGATTGATTCAACTATAAATAAGATTAATGATACTACATTGGGTCAAGTATGAATCCAATTTGAGGTTGTCACCCAGGAATTGAGAACAGTGCACTTCAAGAAGCCCGATTAGGGTTTTCGGTCAAGAAAAGTCAACCGTAGTTTGACTTTTGATTTAAAAAATGTTTCAATGGTGGGATCTTGGTCCATTAAGTTCCTATGGCTTATTAAAGTCTATCCAAAGAGTTTCAGGGCCTCAGAATGTCCGGAACATGAACAGAGGGTCCGATAGTCATCGATCGATCGTTTGGTTGACCAAAAAGTGAACTCTTCAACCATAAGGAATTTGACTTCAGGATGTGAATCAAAAATGTTCCTTATGTCATATTACACCTTCCCATAAAATTTCATGACCATTGGATCAAGGGTTAAGAAGTAATTGCAAAAGTCGGGAATTAGGGTTTTGAAAGGGGCAAGACCATAACTCCTCAACCACACATCCAAATGAAGTGGTTCAAAGCTCATTGGAAAGCTCTTGACAAGTCCTACAAAAGCCCCAAAGTTGTCCATGATAAAAAAATGCATATATTTGTAGTTATGACCAAATTCATTTCAAGAAGGGAAATAACTTAGAAAAATTCTAAGTTATTTGGCCTTTTAAGTGATTTTTTAAGCAACTTAGAGGGGTTTTTCAACCTAGTTCCATATAGAATTTGAAAATCTCAAAAACATGAAAGTTGTAGATATACTTGAGGGTTTTCTAAATTGTGTTAGAACTCCTCAATAGCATTTGTGAGTAGAAAGTTATGGGTCATGGAAGTTGGGGCTGCCACACTTGAAGTCACCACTTCAACATTTTCCAAAATTCAAAATTCCCCAACTTGGGCTACCCTCAGCCATTGGATCTTGTTCTATTCTAATATTATGAAGCTTGGATGATGCAAAAACCAGAAGAAATGAAGAATTGGTAGGCTTGTACAACTTGGAGCAAGTGGCCATTAAAATAATCATTAAAAGCCATGAAAGAGAAACTTTTTCAAAGAGATTGGGCAGCTGCAGCCCCCTACCCTCCTAGCCTCACTTCATTCATCTCATCTCTCCCATCTCACTTGATTTTGGCTCAGCATTTGCCCATGGAACTGATGTGTAGAGCTGCCACAAAGATCTTGGCAAGATTCATTCAAAATTTCACAATCTCCCTCCAAAAATGTGGAAAAGCCAAGGCTGCCCTCACCTCCATTTTCCCTATAAATAGAGACCTCTCGCTATGTTACAAACCACACCAGAGAACTCTTAAAAACCAAGAGAAATCACAACTCTCAACTCTCATTCATTTTCTCAAAAACTTCATTCTTCAAAAACTTCCAAGTTTTCACTAAAAACCTGTCTCAAGCAAAATTCTGCCCAAACTCATTTCCACCCCTTCCAAGCTAATCAAAACCATTGGCACAATCTATAAACATTGTGTAAGAGGTGTTCATACACTCAAACCACCCAAAAACATCATTCTCCTAAAAGTCAACCTTCATACCTTCATATGTTGACTTTCATGCACTTTGGAAGCCAAGTCTTTACTTAAGGACTTTCCTACCACCTCAACACTCCCAACACCTCATATATATCATATTTCAACTGTCCAAAGTCTCAAAAACTAGCTGGGAAGTTCACAACTCAAACTGTCTTGAAAGGTAGTTTATTGCTTCAAGAGGAAGAAAGCTCCAAATCTTTGCCAAGGAAGAAGATCTCTGGGTTTCTTAGATTTTTAGCTTGTTCAAGAAAGTTTACAAGAGGTATGTAATTCTCAACCTCTTCATTATACATACATTGTCATGATTTACAATTTTGAAGTGCTTGTGGTGAAATATAGTCATTGTTGTCCCATAAGGGCTCTTTGTCAAGAGCTTATGTTTTGTGGTTATGATATTTTCTTTTGTTAAAGTATTGATTCATGAGTGATGTGTTGATGATATGTTGCTAATATTGAACTTGGATGTTGTGTACAACTTGTTTTGAGAATTTTTTCTATAAGATTAGCTTTAGGGATCCAAACATGAAATGTTGATGTGCTTGCCCTAGATCTGTCAGCCCTAGTTTAATGGTGATGTTTTGGATAACTTGTTAGTTGTTTCATGAGGTTCCCCCACTCCCTAGGTCATGTATGAATCTAGTTTAACTTTTGTTCACAGTTGTGATATTTGCCTTATTTTGCTATACTATGGTCATGAGTCTTGGTGTTAGACTGCTTATGCTTGCCATGTTTCATCTCAAAGTGTTTAAAATGTTGGATTGTTATGTTTTGGTTATATTTATATCATTTGAGACTTGTTGAAAGTATTGAAAACATGAGATTTGTTTATTGAAGCCAGTTGTGAGGTTTTGTGTGTTTTTGCTGTCAAGTATTTGCAACAGCATACCAGTTTTATCTTGAGCAATTTGTGTGTGGTTTTTAAGTTGTGAAACATCATTTAATATGTTTAGAAGTTATGTGTGGTATGTGTATGTTCAAAATGGCCTTGCTTTTTCAAAACAGCCTGTCACTTCCAAATCTGCATTTTCAAAACCTCATGATGCCAACATCATACCATTTTCTGTTCTAGTTTGTTTTTACTTGATCCATGTGCCTAGAATCTTTATTCTACATATTTTGAGCTTGTATGTGATGCCTAATCATCCCAGCTTCCATAAACTTGCCTGCTGCCTGAATGAGTTGGTTTTTGTATTTCATGAGCTTCAATATGCCATATTCTGTTTGGTTTTGTTTTGAATTGATTTTGAGGCATGAAATTATCTGTTTGCATATTTGTGGTATGTGTATGTAATTAGTTTAGCATGAATCTCTTTGTCTTGACAAAACACCCTGCTGTACCACTAGAGTTGCTTTAAGACAGATTTTGCACTTCTTAGCCATCAACATGCCAAATTTATTTCTGTTTGCATAAGCCTGGATTTCTAAGCATGATCTCTTTCTTTGTTATGATTATGATGTGAGTGTGTTGCTTGTATGATATGTTTTCACTTGTTTTCTCATTTCACTCTCAAATTGCTTTTTCAAGCCAAAGTATGCCATGACTATACCAAATCTAGTTCCAATTTGTAAAGTGCTTGATTTCTGAGTTTGACCTCATTTACCTTCATATTTATGATGTGTATGTGCTATTTTTTTATAACATGAGACCATTCACTAGCTTGTATCCTCACCTTGCTGTCAAAACTTCTTTTTTGAAAGCCACAGCTGCACACACCATACAATTGGTCTGTTTGAAGCATTTTTATTGAGTCATGAACCTGAAATCACTTGTCAACATAATTACAGCTTGTATGTGGTGTGTATGTTAACTGAATTTGCTCATTATTGAATTTGACATTCCATCTGTAGCCTGCTACTATGTATGCTACCTTTGGAGTTTGTGAACCAGCTTGTGTCATGTGCATTTCATGATCAATCTTAAATGTTAGAATCATTCTTTGATGCATTTGGATCTTGTGTATGATTTTTGTTTTGTCTCAATCTTGTCCAATCATGTTATGTCTCCAATTATGCATTTTCATGCTTAAATGAGCAGTTGGCATATGATTTTCTTTTCTGTTGGGTTTGTGGTAAATTGTGAAGTGTAGAAACACTTTATAGCATGATTTGAGTTTTTATGTGAGGCCTGTTCAACCTGATTATGCTTATTCCATGATTAGCTTTCAACTTGCATTTTTTTCAAACTTCACTTGGCAACACATGACAGTTGTGTTTTGTGTTTGATCTTGACATTGCGATTGTTATCTTTTTGTTTCTCATTACATTTTGATTGAGATTCCATGATTGTATTGGTTCTGTTGTGATCAAATTGAGTTTCATCCATGTTTACCCCTTTTATTAAATTCTGGACAGCAGGCCCTTTTGGCCTTGGCCTGCTGCTTGCCTGTTGTTTTCATCATCATTGATTACCCTCATATCACATTTGAACCAGCCATATGTACATTTTGTAACTGTTATCTGCTTAAGTTTTAACCACTTGGTCCATGATTTGAAGTCCTTTGCTCTTACTGTTTGGAAGCAAGTTCACCAATATGCTGTCATTACTGCATCATATTATCTTCCTTCTGCCTGAGACATTGGTGTTTGGTTTGTAAGCATTTGAGAGCATCATATAACATGTTTAGGACCTATTGGCCATGTATGTATGAACTGAACATTTTCATCTGCATCCTTGACAGCTTTCTGTCTTTTTCATGCTATCATTTGCAATTCATGAGCCACTTTCAATTCTCTTGATCTATGCTTGAGCCCTAAGTGTATAATACATCTGTTATCATATTCATGACTTGTGTGCAATGCCTTTTGGGTGAATGTGTACTCAGATATGGTGTGGTTTTCCAAAATGCATCTCAAAATGGCAATATGCATGTGCTATCGTGTTTTACTGTGTGGATGTTATTTTAAAATTTGGTTGTGACCATCATAATCCTCATCAAAAATCAATCAAGTTTGGCTAAAATTTCATGAAAAAAGATTAAGTTTTGATCAAGTTTGAATCCTTCACGCATTTGGTTTGGTTGGCTTGCTTTTTGCCCAGAAATTCCATCATTCTTAGGCTTATCTATTTATAGGGGTGGCTAAATACACAGATGTATAGCCACCCCAGTGGTAGACAACTTGCGCGCTTTGTAACCTTTGACATGCCTGACCTGAGTTCGATCCTTGGTGATCAACTCTTTTGGTTTTATTTTTCATATTGCCTTGTTTTATCATTTTCTTCTTTCTTGCCTTTCCTCTCACATGCGCTTGTAAGTGGTTGAGTTGGTTTGTGTTGTGTTTGTGAACAAAAGGGCGTGGGTTCTATCCCTTCCCATGCCATTTCTTTTTTATTTACTTGTTTCTTGTTTATTTTATTTTCATAAAATCGTTGAAACTTCAAAATATCATAACTTTCGTGTGCTTTATCTTTTTTGATCCGTTCTTTTTGCAAGTTGCTCATTGTAATGTCTATTTTCATTTAATGGATTATAATCTCAAATTGCTTGTATTTACAATACCTTTTACCTATTTGTAAGTTTTTCGGTTTTTAGGTTGTTACCTTGAGTCGTGATTGAAATTCTTTTATACTATGCTTGACTTATCTTGTGAGATTCATTGATATTTGATTTCTTTGTGTTTGTTAGCATGTTGAGACTTTATTTCTTGTTGGTGGTCACCATAAAATTGTTGTTCTCTTCCTAAGTCTTGAGATTTAACTGTTTTGATTAGTCCTTGCGTATTTGATTGTCATCAATACCTAAATGTTGTTACATTTGAACTTATAACATGATCATTTTAAGTTGTGACTTATTTATATGATTGTTGTTTTCATATTTTTTAATATGTCTCTTGGGTTGTTACTTCCATCTTTTCTAAGATATTTGATTCTTGGTTGTAACCATTTGTGCCAATTGAATCCTTGCCTATTGTAATATGCATGTTTGCTTTGGTTGTAACCATATATCTTATTCTTCTTGTTTAGTTGTTGATTGTTTTGTTAAGTTTTTCCTCCCCAAGTGTGAAACTTTTTAGTTCTCATCCAAGTTGCCTATCCCTCTCCTTCCAAAGGAAAAGTCTCTCCATTGACCCTTGTGTCATGGATAGTTCATTGCCCGCCTCCCTTGACTTTGTGAAGTCATATTCAACCTTAACATAAGCCATTAGACTTTTCCTTAAGTCTAAAAAACCTACACTCTTTAGGAGTGTTCTTCAAGTAGAACCTTAGGATAGAGTTTGTGAACTCTATGTAAGAATCATAGTAATGATTACTTACTCCCCTCTTGAGTGTTCTAACATAGATCTATAGAGTTTTGTTAGACTCTATACAAGCATTGTAATGTTTGTTCCCTTTTGAACCTTGATCATAATCAAGTGTTCTTCAACCCTTGTGAGGTGAGCTACGATTGCTCTGATTCTATCCTAGTTAGGATACGTAGCCAGAGAACGCGATGTCTTTGTGAGCAAACTTAGAAACTATCTTTAGCTTTTAACCTTTAGCTTTTACCCAACCCAAACCTTAGCAAACATTTACCAAACTTAGCATGCAAACAAACAAAAGGTTCCTGTAGAGTACTACAGATGTTTAGGATGTGAGATACCTACCCTATGCATAACCAACCCCCGAATCTCTTAGCGTTGTTGTTACATCGCAAAAAGGGTTTTTTCTTTCTTTAGACCTTTCCTTTGGATAAATTAAAGATCAGTTGTGAATTTAAGAATTAAATATTCAAGTTAATCAATAACTTGGTATCACGATTCTCACCATAACAGTAGCCATTCATGTTTGAATTTAATCTTCATCCTTTTGGTTATTAGCTATGGTGTTTGCCTTTGACAAGTTCAGATCCTATCTTGTTGGTAGAAAGGTGATAGTGTACACTGATCATGCTGCCATCAAGTACTTAATTGCAAAGAAGGATGTTAAGCCACAATTGATTAAATTTGTGTTATTACTATAAGAATTTGACCTTGAAATCAGAGACAATAAGGGTGTAGAAAATCTAGTTGCTGATCATTTATCAAGACTACCAGAGGAAGTTCAAAACTAGAATACAGAAGGAATTCAAGAAACATTTCCAGATGAGAAATTACTACTGATCACTGCAGGTGTGACCCCATGGTACGATGACATTGTTAACTACTTAGCCACTGGGTACATCCCATCAGAGTTCAATTACCAGCAAAAGAAAATATTCTTTCACATGTCTAAAAGCTATTTTTGGGACGAGCCTTTTCTGTATAAGAAATGTGGTGACCAATTGCTAAGACGATGTGTGGACCTTTATGAGGCGTGACAGGTCCTAACATCTTGTCACAATGCACCTTATGGAGGACACTTTGAAGGGATAAGAAATGCAGCTAAGGTACTTCAATCTAGTTATTTTTGGCCTTCTCTTTTTAAGGATGCTCATGAATTTGTTAAATCCTATGATAAATGTCAAGGAATTGGAAATGTTTCTATGAAGCAACATATGCCACTCACAAGAACCTTTTAAATAGAACTATTAAATGTGTGGGGCATAGACTTTATGGGACCATTTCCTCAATCCTTTAGAAATCTATACATCTTGGTATTTATTGGTTATGTTTCCAAATGGATAGAAGTTTTGTCAACCCCCACTAAAGATGATAGAGTCGTGACCAATTTTTTTAAAAAAAAAAACATACTGTCAAGGCATGGCACACCTTAAGCTATCATAAGTGATGTGGGATCCTATTTTTTCAATAAGATTTTTGAAAAACTAATGGAAAAATATGGTATCAAGCATAAAGTTGTTATAGCTTACCATCCCTAAACAAGCGGTCAAGTTGAATTGTCCAATAGGGAGATTGTAACGCCCGTTCTTTTTAAATTAATTATTTATGAATTGTTGGTGCGCCTTTATGTGGAAGTGTGGCTGAGAGCGTGGGTGGATGTCCTTAAAGTATAGGAAACCATTTAATAAATATAGAATTTGATAATATAATATGATTAATAATAAGGATAATTTAATAACTAGTAGTAATATTATATTACTATTATTATTATTATTATTATTATTATTATTATTATTATTATTATTATTATTATTATTATTATTATTATTATTATTAGTGGATGGAATAATGTGAATTAGGGAGTCGTTAGAGAGGCTGTGGGGAAAAAGAGCAAACACACGATAAACTGCTCAGAAAACCAAAATTAAGGAAAAATGTTGAAGAGAAGGAAAAAGGAACGTGACTGTGGAGGAGTTAGGAATAGAAGAATTATCCACCGGAAAGAACTCAAGGTAGTTGCAGAAGAGTCACCGGAGAGCAAATCAGAAGTTTAGAGTTGTCCTCAATCCAAAGGTAAGGGTGGGGTTCAATTCTATAACTGTGGATATGATCGATTTCATGTAGGGAATTGAATCATATGGGTAATGTTCCCATAAGTCGATAAATAGTAAGGGTTAATGTTCTCGTAGGTCGATAAATAGTAAGGGTTAATGTTCCCGTAAGTCGATAAATAGTAAGGGTTAATGTTCCCATAGGTCGATAAATAGTAAGGGTTAATGTTCCCGTAGGTCGATAAATAGTAAGGGTTAATGTTCCCGTAAGTCGATAAATATTAAGGGTTAATGTTCCCATAGGTTGAGAAATATTAAGGGTTAATGTTTGTTTGTGCCTGAATTAGTGTTCTATGTCATTAGTTCTAGGTAATAATATTGAGAATCGGAATCGGCGCCGACACGCGCTAATTTTCCATTTGTTGTGAAAAGGTTGTTATTATGCTCTTACTTGATTGATATGAAAATTGTAGTTGTATGATGCGTAGGAAGTTGCGATGTTTCGGTTATGGACAATTTGGTTGTAGGCTTAATGCGTTGTTGCGTAGTTGTTATGGTTGTGTTGTAGTCCATAATAGATGCATATCATCCTAGTTGGCCTGTATTGGCGTTGGTTGTGCCTGTATTGGCGGCCTATAATGGCAATTAAATTGGTTGTGGAATGCTGCTCCGAAATGGTACCACATGCATAGTTGAGTTGCATAGTTGAGTGGCATAGTTGAGTTGCATAGTTGAGTCGCATATTGTCGCGTTATTATGTGTTTGCAAGTAATGACGAGTTGCTGGATTTTCATGATAATTGTGCATACATGAATGATGAAGTTCCTGATAATTCGTTGTGATAATAGTTGTAGCACTGCGAGAATCTTAATGGCTATGATATACTCATGACATGACTTTTATCATGCCTTATGTTATAATTTTGATATCTCACCCTTTTACGTTGTATGTTACCTCCGTTGGTGGTAATTTGCAGGTAGCTCGGAATGGAGTGTAGCTTTTCGTTTAAGGTGTCGTTGGTCGCTCTGATACGTAGCACTCTTGGGGGGATGAATGATTGATTTTACTGCTTTAGTTGATTTACTTGCTGCTGAATTTTATTAAGCACTTTTCTTTAATAAATTGGTTGCTTCTGATAGTGCCAAATGTTGGTTGTGCGCACTAGACCGATGAATCGGTAGTGCTGATTTTTATAATCGGAACTAGTCGTTTTGAGACTTGATGCAAGATATGGACTTGCTGAATTTTAATGAAAATTTAGTTGAAGACGTTTCTGATCTTGCTTTTGTTTATTTTAAATGTTGAAAGCTAATTAGATTTCGCTGCCAAACAGATTGCCTTGTAATTGAAATGCTAAGCAAGCTATTGTTGTATGTTCATCCAAAATCTGTGCTATGTATGTTACTAAATGATTCTGTTGCAGTTGTGTATGTTTTGTGTAAGTTGAAATGTGACGCCTAGTTTTTGTGAGTGTGACGACCGTCACCACTCCATCACGATCGTCACGACCCTCACGGTCGTCATGATCATCACGATCGTCATGACCATCACCGTCGTGACGGTTCCCTCACGATCGTCACCTATCCAATTTTCATACACTCTGATTGTTATTTTGTTGATTATATGTTGGGTTTAGAATGGGGTGTTACATTAGTGGTATTAGAGCAGGTCATTTCTATCGACCGAGTTATCGAGTCACTCGTCGTGTCTAGCAATAGATTATTGTTGCTTGTGAAATCTGACTGCTGGTTGTTGTAGTTTAAGTTGAAATGGCTGGAAGGAATGATGCTGCAATTGTTGCGACTCTGCAAGCTTTAGCTAATGCTATGGAAAATCAGCCGAATCGTGCTGGAAATGCTGGGTCTCGCAGTTTGGCAATGTTTCAGCGGGAGAACCCACCTACCTTCAAGGGTAGGCACGATCCTGATGGTACACTGGACTGGTTGAAGGAAATGGAGCGAATCTTTCGTGTGATGGATTGTACTCTAGCACAAAAGGTTCGTTATGGGACTCATATGCTAGCAGTTGAAGCTGATTACTGGTGGTTAGAGACTCGTCCGGTATTGGAAGCTGCAGGTGAGGAGGTCACTTGGACTGTATTTCGTAGGGAATTTCTGAAGAAGTACTACCCGGAAGATGTCTGTGGTAAGAAAGAGATTGAGTTTCTTGAACTGAAGCAAGGAGACAAATCTATTACTGAGTATGCTGTGAAGTTCAAGGAGTTGGCTAAGTTTTATCTGCACTACAGCGCAGAGACTGCTGAGTTCTCTAAATATCAAGTTTGAGAACGGGTTGAAGTCTGAAATCAAGAAAGCAATCGGGTATCAGAAGATCTGTGTTTTTGATTCATTGGTTGAAAGCTGTAGGATTTATGAAGAAGATAACAATGCTCATTACAAGCTGTTGAGTGAAAGGAGAGGCAAGTCACATCAGACTCGTGGTAAGCCTTATTACCCTCTAGTTGGCAAAGGGAAATAGAGAGTAACTGACAACAAGAAAACTAGTAGGGGAGATGCTCCTGCTGGTATTTTTTGCTATAAGTGTGGGAAACATGGTCACAAGAGTAATGTGTATAACTCTGGACCAGTGAGATGTTACCGTTGCAGTAAGTTGGGACACGCTATTGCTGAGTGCAAACACAATGGGATGGTTTGTTTCAACTGTGGTGAAGAGGGACACCTGCGTGACAAGTGTCAGAAGCCTAAGAAAGAAAGGACTGGTGGAAGGGTGTTCACTTTATCTAGGACTCAGACATCCAGCGATGACGGACTCATTGAAGGTACTTGTTTCATTAATAGTACCCCTTTACTTGCTATTATTGACACTGGTGCTTCTTGTTGCACCTCAAATTTTGACCTCTTAGATCCTCATCATCATCTTAGGATCATTTCCATTTTGATTATCTAACTATAACCAGTTTCAAGTTTGTCTCTGTTTAGTTACAGGTGAATCAGGATTTTGTACATTTGCAAATCGAGGGTTCGACAGTTTAATCAGTCAATGCATTGGATTGTTTCTCCATGAAGCAAGTCTCTAAACCATCAAGAATACTACATGGGGTCAGGCATGAATCCAATTTGGGGTTTTCACAAAGATCAGAAGCAGTACAATTCATGGATCCCCGATTAGGGTTTTTGATTAGGAAAAGTCAACTGTGGTTTGAACTTTGTTTTAACAGGTGTTCCAATTGTTGGTTTGTGGTTAATTAAGCTCATATGGCTCAGGGAAGTTCACTCAAGAAGTCTTAAAACCTCAGAGGACTCAGAACGTCAACAATCGACTCGTCAGTCATCATCGATCGTACGGTTGACCAAAAAGTCAACTCTTCAACCATAAGTAATTTGACCTCATAATGTGAATGCAAAAATGTTCCTTATGTCATATTGCACCTGCCCATAAATTTTCATGACCATTGGATCAAGGATTGATGAGTAATCGAAAAATCGGGAAATTAGGGTTTTGAAAGGGGCTAGACCCTAATTCCTTAACCACACACCCAAATGAGTTGGTTCCAAGCTCATTGGAAAGCTATTGACAAGTCCTACAAAAGTCCCATAGTGGTCCACAATCAAAAAATGCATAAAATTGGAGTTATGGCCAAGATCATTTTCAAAGGGTAAAACACTTGGTGAAAATTTGTAAATTCTGGCTGCACAATTCCTATTTTTAGCCAAATTTGAAGAGATTTTTTTACCTAGTTCCACTTGGAGTCAGAAGTTCTTATAAACATGAATGTTTTAGAGCTACATGAGGGCTTTCCAAAAAGTACTAGAACTCCTCAATAGCCCTTGTGAGCTGAGAGTTATGAATTCAACAAGATGGTACTTTAACACTTGAGTCCCACATTGGCAATTTTTCACAAACTCTTCCTTTGACCACTTGAGTTATTCTCAGCCCTTGGATCATGTTTGCATCTGATATTTAGAAAGTATGGTGAAGGAAAATGCAGAAGAAGTGAGAGTATGATGAAAGTAGAGAAATCCACCAAAATCACCAAAAATGTCATTTTGCACTTTTCATACCAGAACCTTTTCCAAACCCTAAAACACTTCAAAGGCCATATGCACAACCTTAAAATAACCCTCTGAAGTTGTTCCCACCATTGGTTCCCTCAAAAAATCAAAGGATCAAAAAGTCAACTTCCACACCACTCAAGTTCGACCTTTATGCACTTTTCATGCCAAATCACTACCTCTCCCCATTCCTACCATTCTAACACTTTAAACACCTCATATCAATGATGTTATAGCTGTTCAAAGCCTCAAACAACAGCTGGAACCTCATTTTCTCAAACTGTCCACAAATTTGCATTTTTCTTCAAAAAGAGGCAAATATCGCAAGCTTGCTCAAAAGGGAAGAGTTTGTCTTTGGTTTTCTGGACTGTTAGCATAGTAAAAAGGGTCTGCAAGAGGTAAGTGACCTCTAACCCTTGCCTTTTTCATATATGCAATATCATGTATTATTGTTGAAAATTTGTAATTAACATGTGAGCATGGTGAGATTTTGAACCATTAGAGCATATTGGACTTGGTTTTTGCTGTTTGTCATGTGAAATGTAATGCTTGTGTTGCCATTGTTAGGACTTGCAATGCATGACAGTTTGTTTAACTATATGACAGTATGTGATATTGTGTCATATTTGGATTTTTGAGTGGAATTCATCAATGCCAAGCACTTACTCCTCCTCTATCTGAGATTGTCTACCTCCTATTGAGGGTCTATCAACCTGTCTGTTGCACATTTTAGACTTTGGTCTGCTTTTGTTTTTCCAATCTCACTGCTGTCATAGGCAAGAGGAATGATTTTGAATTAGATTTAGGCCTGCTTGTAGAATGAATTAAAGTTTGGTTTGTGTGATTCATGAACTAGTCATTAAAGTAAACCAGAGAAATTAACATTGTTATGGTCTTGAATCCACAATCATGTGATAAGGCTGTTTTCAAAGTTTACTTCAAGCCAAAGTTTATGCTTTTGTGTTGCTTTCTTGTTGTGAACTCAACTTAATACCTCAGAGCTGTTTGGCACTTTGTTGTTGAGTTCATGAGGTGGTCATTAGGATTCGTTGCCTAGAACTATCTCAAGTTGAACCTTAGCTGCTACATAGTTTTGGGCAGTTTTGTGGTAAGTAGGTTTGGCTGCTAAACTAATATCAGTTTATGGCTCATGTGAGGAATGCCATCATGAGCATGATTTACATTGACAAGTGAGTTTTCAGTTTGGTTAGTATGTTTTGCTTCAATGCTTGAACTGCTATTAGAATTGTGTGAGCTTCCTAATCAATTATAGTTTAGAATAATGAACACCATTCTATCCTTGGATCACTTAGCAGTGTGTATGTAAATCTAGTTCAAATCAATTTCACGTTTGTTTGAGGAGTTTGTAAACTGTTGTACTTAAGTTTGTGAATCTAACCAACCTATGTGGTTGTCATGAGATTAATTTGGAACTGTCTTGGTCTTGCCACTAACCATGTTGTTTTTGTATTTGTCAGCACATTGAACACTCATTTCCAAACATGGCTGCTAGAACCATATCATGTGTAGTTTTGTTGCTGTTATGAGATTAATTTGGTTTAATGCTAAAATAGTTGGTATGTTTGAGGTGACTCATTCCTAGTTCATCATTGCTGTCATAAAGTCTTGGAGTTTATCAAAATTGCAAAATCTCCCTTAAAATGCAAATTTCATCAATTTTCATTCATCATGCCAATTTCTCATTCTTTTGTGTTTCTATCAAACTTGCTGTCAAAACCTTTCTCATATCATACTTAAAATATGTTCAAATCATTTGCTTACCTTTAATTTCATCTACTTCCATTTTTTTGAAAGTATCAAAGTTTACAAAGGGCATCTTCAATCCCATCACTTTGCAGCTGCCATGCTAAATTCTTATGCTGGGAGCTTTAGGCTAATCTTCATTTTAGAACTCATTTCATAGCATATTTGAATTTTGCTCAAACAATCAATTGCTCTTAAAACACTTGTTTTGATCTATGGTTTCCAAAGTGCATCACAAAAACCCTCAACTGCATGTTCATGCCAATTACTCATTCTGTTGTGTTTAGGACTAAAATTGTTGTTGGAATTCATCAAACATTGCATTTGCAACTTGCTCAAACCATTAATCACTTTTAAATTCAGCTGTTTTGGTCCATAAATCCATAAATGCATTTGAAAGCCTTCATTTGCATGAGTATTCGAATTTCAAAATGTGTGCATCATTTGAAAATTTGGCTTGTACCATCATCTTCCTCATGAAAAAACATGTAATTTAGACTTAAATTTCATTAAAAAAGGTTGAGTTTTGAGCAAGTTGTGGTGAAAACCCATTTCTGAATTTTTACACTTGTGTTGCCTTTATATTTGCCCAGAATAACACACGTTGATGTTTTGATGATACTATTATGAAATTTTGTAGTTAAGAATTATGTACTCTAAAATTTGCTTAAGAATGTTTGATGCAGATATTAAAGTAAATATCACTCCAGAAGAAAATTAGATTTGAACATAAGAAATATGAAAGGCTCTGAAGCGTCAGAAGCATTCCTTAGAAGATTCTGAACGCTGCCATCAGAAGATTCTGAGTGTTGCCTCCAGAAGGATCTGAAGTAGAAGCTCCAGAAGAATCTGAAGCAAGTCAGAAGCATCTGAACCAATGAAGAATTCTGTATGAAGAGTTTTTCAAGCATAGTTACTTCAGAAGACTCTGATAGTACTAACGCTGTCAGTACTGAGGATCTGACCCAAAACTCTGCTCTGAACTTATACACGCTAAAAGCACACTTGCTGCAAAGATTCTGATTCAACAAAACTCTGATCAACATCAGAAGGCTCTGATCAAATTAGACTCTGATGATTCTTGCTGAAAATTGTTGAAGAAGAATTCAAAGATTATGTCCGTTGGAATATCCAAACGACTCTTTCCTTATTTAGGCTAGACACAAGAACACAGACAAAAAGGATTCCTCTGTGCTTTCTTCTTCTAGGAAAGGTCACTTGATGTGAAGACAAAAAAAAAAGACTCAGACCTTTTGGTACACACTTCTCAACGTGAAATACTCTTGGATCACTGTGCCTATAAAAGCAAGTCTCCACTCATCTTCTCCAGTTGACGAAATATTTGAAAAGAATTCATTATCAAAGCTCTCATACAACTCATATATTCTTGCTAGAATTATTTCTTTTTTTCTTAATCTTAAGTGAAAAATCAAAGTTGTGATAAAGCTTTATTAGAAGCATCTTAACACTTGTATTTATTATTACATTTGATTGTAAGAAAACCTTAAGAAGATCCAGTTAGGATCAGTAGTTCTTGAGAAGACTTTAAACAGTTGTTCTTAGTGCTTGCTATTGTAATCAATTGATTAAATAGTGGATTAAGTCCTTGTTTGAGAAAGGCAAATCACTCTAGAAAGGGTGGACTGGAGTAGTTGAGTTCAACGAACCAGGATAAAAATACTTAAGTTTTTTCTTATAAGTTTTTATATTCATACTTATTCAACCCCCCTTTTAAGTATTTTCTCACCTTCAGTTGGCATCAGAGCTCCGGTTCTGTGTGTGCTACCACTTCACAGTGACAGAAAAGATCCAGTGAGAAAAACTTTGATATATATTTGGTTGTTACTATGGCTGATACTTCAATATCTAACATTAACAACAAATATGAAGAAAGGGACAGAATCAGCACTAAACCCCCTATGTTTGATGGGGAGAAATTTGATTATTGGAAAGACAGGATTGAAAGTTTTTTCCTTTGTTATGATGCTGATTTATGGGATTTGGTCATAGATGGATATGTTCATCCCATTGATGGGAATGGCAAGAAAGTAGATAGAAAATCTATGACAGAAGCCCAAAAGAAGGAATTTAGAAATCACCACAAGGATAGAACAATATTTTTAAATGCAATATCTCACACTGAGTATGAAAAGATCACAAATAGAGAAATTGCATTTGACATGTTTGAGTCCTTAAAGATGACTCATGAGGGAAACTCTCAAGTCAAGGAAACAAAGGCTCTGGCTCTTATTCAGAAGTATGAAGCCTTCAAGATGGAAGAAGCTGAATCTGTTGAAGCCATGTTCTCCAGATTTCAAATACTTACAGTTGGACTAAAGGTTCTGGATAAAGGATACTCTACTGCTGATCATGTGAAAAAGATCATCAGAAGCTTACCTACCAGATGGAGACCTATGGTGACTGCGCTGAAAATGGCTAAAGATCTGAACAAGATCTCCTTGGAGGAACTAATCAGTTCACTGAGGCGTCATGAAATTGAACTTGAGGAAGATGAACCTCAAAAGAAAGGTAAGTCAATTGCCTTAAAATCTAATAAATCTGCTAAAGCATTGCAGGTAATAGAGGAAAGCTCTGAAGAATCCTCATCTGAAGATGAATTATCCATGTTGTCCAGAAGAATAAACAAACTCTGGAAGCATAAAGGAAAGAAGTTCAGAAACATCAGGAAGCCTGACCAAAGAAAAGAATCTTCTGGATACAGAAGATTTGGCAAAAAGGAGGTTGTCTGCTACGAATGTAAAGAACCTAGACATTACAAAAATGAATGTCCAAGGTTGTTGAAAGAAAAACCTAAAAGAAAATCTGATAAGAAGAAGAAGGTTCTAATGGCAACCTGGGATGATTCAGATACATCTGAATCTGAATCTGAGTCAGAAGAGGAATGTGCCAACGTAGCATTGATGGCAGACATAGAAGATCAAGAGGAAGGAATTTCAGGATCTGAATCTGACTCTGACACTGAAGAGGTAATGGCTAAACTCACTAAAGATGAACTTATCAAAGTGTTATCAGAAGTTTTGAAGAGCTATAACAATATTAAGCTCAAATACAAGAAGCGTCAAAATAATTTTGTATCTGAGAATAATATTCTCAAATCAGAAGTAGCTGAGCTAAATGAAAAGAACTTAAAATTGAAAAATGATTCTGAATTAGCTCAACAAGACTCTGATTCTGAAACTGAGTCTGAATGCAAAAATTGGAAAAATATGACTACAGCTTTCAGAAGTTTCTTGCTAAAAGCATAGACAGAAGAAAAATGGCTTCTATGATCTATGGAGTTATCAGAAATAACAGAAAAGGAATTGGATATAAATCTTCCTCTGGAAAGGATTTAAATCCAAAACCTGTTGATAAAATTATCATCAAGAAGACTCCTTTATATTCCCACTTTAAATTTGGTCACTTGAATGATTTTGAACACACTCGTTCTAAAAAGAACACTCATGTGTTTAAATCTAAGGCTAGTCAGAATAAACCTTATGTTGAAAAACATAAGTTTAGACAAACCTTCAGAACAACTAACTCAAAAGGACCCAAGAAGATCTGGGTACCTAAAAGTAAAATAATTCCTGTTGCAGATGTTCTTAGCAGCAAGGTCAGGACGCCAATCATGGTACCTGGACTCGGGATGCTCGCGACACATGACAGGAGAAAGGTCTATGTTCCAAAGTCTGGAGCTTAGATTTGGAGGTGATGTGAAATTTGGAGGGAATCAGAAGGGCAAGATCATTGGATCTGGCACTATTGGAAATGGTAATCTTCCCTCTATTACTAATGTTTTACTTGTAGAAGGATTAAAGCATAATCTATTGTCCATAAGTCAATTAAGTGACAATGGTTATGACATAACCTTTAATCAAAAATGTTGTAAAGCTATTAGTCAAAAGGATGGCTCAATCCTATTTAGTGGAAAGAGGAAGAATAACATTTATAAAATAAATCTTTCAGAACTTAAGGTTCAGAATGTCAAATGTCTCTTGTCTGTTAATGAGGAGCAATGGGTCTGGCACAGAAGATTGGGGCATATTAATATGAGACGTATATCTCAAATTAATAAACTTAATCTTGTCAGAGGACTTCCTAATCTGAAGTTCACCTCATATGCTCTTTGTGAAGCATGTCAAAAAGGGAAGTTTTCAAAATCCTCTTTTAATTCAAAAAATGTTGTTTCTACTTCCAAACCATTAGAATTACTTCATATTGATCTATTTGGACCAGTGAAGACTGCATCCATCAGAGGCAAGAAGTATGGATTAGTCATTGCTGATGACTATAGTAGATGGACATGGGTAAAGTTCTTAAAACACAAGGATGAGACATTTTGTGTTCTTTGACTTCTGCAAACATGCCCATAATGAAAAAGATTTCAAAATTATAAAAGTCAGAAGTGATCATGGTGGTGAATTTGAAAACAAATATTTTGAAAAATATTTTAATGAAAATGGCATTGCTCATGATTTTTCCTGTCCTAGAACTCCACAACAAAATGGAGTTGTAGAGAGGAAAAATAGAACTCTGCAAGAAATGGCCAGAACCATGATCAATGAGACTAATCTGGCAAAGCACTTTTGGGCAGAAGCAATCAACACAACTTGTTACATTCAGAACAGAGTGTCTGTAAGACCTCTTCTGGAGAAGACTCCCTATGAACTATGGAAGAACAAAAAGCCCAACATTTCATATTTTCATCCTTTTGGATGTATTTGCTATATGTTGAATACTAAAGAATATCTGAACAAGTTTGATTCTAAAGCACAGAAGTGTTGCATGCTTGGGTATTCTGAACGCTCTAAAGGCTGCAGAGTATACAATACTGAAACACAGATTGTGGAAGAATCTATTCATGTTAGATTTGATGATAAGCTTGGCATTAAAAAGCCAAAGCAGTTTGAAAACTCTGCAGATAGAGAAGTAGTCTTCACAAACTCTGAAGACTCAGAGGCAGACAAAGCTCAAGTGAAGGAACCAGAAGCAACGCCAGATGCAATTCCTTTGACTTCTCAGATGAATAACTTAAACATTTCTGAAGAATCAACTGTTAGAGGATCATCTTCCATAATCAAAGCTTCTTATCCAGAGAATGTTATCATTGGAAATAAGGATGACCCTATCAGAATAAGATCCTTCCTCAGATCATCTGAAGCATCATTATTTGGATTGGTGTCAGTAATTGAACCAACTTCTGTAGATGAAGCTCTGCAAGACAGTGATTGGATTATTGCCATGCAAGAAGAGCTAAATCAGTTCACCAAAAATGATGTGTGGGATTTAGTTCCAAGACCAAAAGGATTCAACATAATCGGAACTAAGTGGGTCTTCAGAAATAAGCTTAATGAGAAAGGAGAAGTTGAAAGAAATAAGGCAAGGCTTGTTGCTCAAGGGTACAATCAAAAAGAAGGTATTAATTACACTGAAACTTATGCTCCAGATGGATGTTAAAAGTGCCTTTCTAAATGGTATTATAGAAGAAGAAGTTTATGTTCACCAGCCTCCTGGTTTTGAGAGTGAAAAATTCCCAGAACATGTTTTCAAACTAAAGAAATCTCTGTATGGTTTAAAACAAGCTCCCAAAGCTTGGTATGAGAGATTAAGCAATTTTCTTCTGGAGAAAAATTTCATCAGAGGCAAACTGGACATAACACTCTTTTGTAAAACATTTAAGAAAGATCTTCTAATTTTTCAAATATATGTGGATGATATCATATTTGGATCTACCAATACTATGCTGGGAAAGGAGTTTGCTCAATGTATGCAGGCAGAATTTGAAATGAGCATGATGGGAGAATTGAGATTCTTTTTGGGAATTCAAGTCAACCAAACTCCAGAGTGCACTTACATTCATCATACCAAATATGTTAAAGAACTTCCGAAGAAATTTAACATGGCTGATAGTAAGATGGAAAAGACTCTCATGCATCCAACTAGTTCACTAGGCAAAGAAGAGGTAAGTAAGAAAGTAGATCAGAAACTCTACAGAAGTATGATAGGATCTCTTCTCTACTTAACTGCTTCTAGACCTGACATTTTGTTCAGTGTATGCTTGTGTGCAAGATTCTAATTAGATCCTAGAGAATCACACTTAACAGCTGTTAAGAGGATTCTAAGGTATCTGAAAGGTACTTCTAATGTGGGTTTGTGTTACAGAAAATCTGATGATTTCAAATTAGTTGGATTCTGTGATGCTGATTACGCTGGAGACAGAGTGGAAAGAAAAAGTACTTCTGGAAGTTGTCAATTTCTAGGAAGAAATCTAATCTCTTGGTACAGCAAGAAGCAACCCACAATTGCACTATCAACTACAGAGGCATAATATATTGCTGCTACTGGATGTAGCACGCAGATGCCCTGGATGAAAAGTCAGCTAGAAGACTATCAGATATTTGAAAGTAACATTTCTATATTCTGTGATAATACTTCTGCTATATGTTTGTCTAAAAACCCCATTTTACACTCTAAGGCAAAACATATAGAAATTAAACATCATTTCATCAGAGACTATGTTCAGAAGGGAATTATAAACTTAGCCTTTGTTGATACAGATCATCAATGGGCAGATATTTTCACAAAACCCATTGTTGAAGATAGATTCAAATTTATTCTGAAAAATATTGGTATGGATTTGTGTCCAGAATAATATTTGTCAGAAGCAAATTTTACAGATGATAAATGTTTATCACTCTGAAGTATTTCATTTGTTGCTTATTAGATTTATGTTTATTTGTGTGTATCTGAACTAACCAATCTCAGAGGATCTGAACGTTGGTTAACGTTTCATTTCTTAAGAGAATTCAAAAGCACATGCAAGCAAACACGTGTCACTCTAAATCTGCAAAGATGGCGTGTACACTACTGAAGAGACGTTTGAGGTATGGTTTGAATAGTGAAAATCTTGATTTTCCCCCCAATTTGTCAAAATCAATTACTGCTTGAAATGATTTTTATTCTCTTTCATTAATTGACATTAATTGCTAGGTGTGAACGTGCTTTGATTGTCTGTTTGTATTCCTAATTGTTTTCTATAAATACCACATCTCTCACCACTTTCACACTTTTCACAACTCAAGCAAGTTTATGCATTTCTGTCTTCTTTTCTCTCTTCACAAAAACCTTAAACCTTTGTTAAAATCATCTTCAATGGCAACCTCATCTTCTACAGCAGCTCAATTTCAATCAACCATGGCTGCAGTTACTTCTGCAAATATGGGTGTGGCTTCATACACGACACCTAAAAGGACTTTGTTAACTCCTGTTGACAAAATTGAAGTTCTCTGTGAATCAATGGTGGAATTTGATTCATTAGCTGCAAATGGATTTGAATTTCGTTCAATAGTTGATGCTCAAGGCTGGGTAAAATACTTTGACAGATTATTTGGACCAGTTTACCCTCATCTGGTGAAAGAATTCTGGATACATGCTTTTGTATACCCCAAATTCATCTTGTCTTCTGTTCTGGGTAAGGAGATTATAATTACAGAAGATCTAATCAGGAAACTCATAGGGTATGAGGAAACTGATGGAGTATCTCATCTGCCAGCTGGGCGTGTAGACATGGAAGAAGTCTATGAGGAAGTCATGACTGCTGGACAGGCCTCTAACAAATTTAAAGATCTGAAGTCTGACTACAAAATCTAGGCAAAGATTTTTATGGGATGCATTCATCACAGAAAATCTACAAATTCTCCAGACTATGTGAATAATGAACAGCTCTACTTCATGTACTGTTTAAGTCAGAGCACCAAGGTAGATCTTCCTTACATTCTGTTCATGCACTTATGGAATCATATTAATGCTTCAAGAGAATTTGTAAAAGATAAGGGTCAGAAGATCAGAACATGGATTCCCTTTGGAAGGTTAATTTCAGATATTCTGACAAAAAATGGACTGGTGACTGCTCTGTATGCTGCTGGAGTCAAGGAGGAACTTGAATCTATTGTTGGGAAACCTCTGAATGCCAAGAGTCTTCAGAGACTAAAAATTGTAGAGGAACTCACATCAGCACCCAAAAAGCTGAATATCTCTGAACTTAGTCAGAAGCGAATCCTAGTTGAAAACTACCCACTGTTCTGTGCTGAAGAACCAAGGGGAATTATTGTGAGATATATTGATTCTTGCAAGGCAGATGGAACGCCCATTCCTGCAGATATTATAAAAAGAGCAAGGGAACCAATGCCTGATGGAGGAAATGAGAACACAAGGAAAAGAGGTCAATCAGAAGCAGAAGAAGTTGCTGTTCAGAAGAAGCCCAAAGTTGCTGACAAGCCTCAGAAGCTGATCAAGAGGAAAGCATCTGGAGACGCTCCCTCTGTTCCCACAAAGCATATCAAGATTAAAGGTACCAAATCTTCTGTATCCTCTTTCAATAAAACTGTTTTAAATGAATCAACATTCAATTCTATTCCAAAACCACCTCCTACTCAGAAACAATATGTTCCTGCTCCATCTCATAATTCTGAACCATTAAAAATTCCTTCCCTACAAAAATCCTCTGATCCTGTTTCCACCACTCCTGTAAAACCTTCTACTAATCAATCATCTGCATCAACACCAACAACAATAACACCAACAAATCAAACTCCACCACCTATAACAAAACCAACAGAACAATTTGAACAACAACAATAACCAGAAAAACAACCACAACCAGAAAAACCTCAATCAAACACATCTGAACCCATTGCATCTGCACAAGTTCTTTATGAACCTATACAATCTAATCAAGTGGCATCTGATCCACCTACATCTGATCCACCTACATCTGATCCACCTACATCTGATCCACCTACATCAGAACCACCTACATCTGAACATCCATCAAAACTTTCTGAGAATCCATCAGAATCAACCAACCCATCTGAAACCAATATCCCTGAGACAGAGGTTCTAAACGTTACACCTCTCAAAACTGTTTTTGAAGTGTCCTCTACGTCTTATACTCCAACCACATCCTCAAATTCATCAGAATCTGATATACACCCAGATTTTCTAATATCTTCCTCTCTCAGAAATTCTGAAGTTAACCAACCAGAACCATCTGTTTCTTCTGAAATTCTCATTCCCAATCCTATCCCAACACCTAAGCTAAGGACATCTGAGTGTGTACCATCATCAGCTTCATGTAAATTGTTTTCATCTGACAAACTTCCCTCTGGTTTCAAATTCAAAAATTTCTACACCAGAATTGAACCATCTGACACTATCACTCCTCTTAAACCCAAACTTACCATCATTCTACCATCTGTTCTTCAAACGTATATTAAAGAACTGCCAGAAGTGATTTCATCAGAACCTATTTTATCTGATAAATCTGCATTCACTCCTTACTTTGATACCCCATTTGATGTTGTTTCCTATGCATCAAATGCAAAACCATATCTGTTGAATGCTTTAACCAGATCAAAACCTGACAATTCATCTGATCTTCCATTCATACCCTTCTACCCTCGTCCTCTGATCACCATTCCAAAATTCACCATTCCACCTTCACCCCAACCCAAACCAATCACATTGGAAACTTTTCTAAACCCAAAACCTAGGCTGAATGTTGATCATTTATTTACAAGTTTTTTGAAAGAAATAGAGATGTATTTAGGCTCTGTAAAGAGGAAGTGTTCATCAATAATGGATGCAAATAAATCTGATGCCATTTGGAATGGCTTCATAAATAGATTCAATATTGTAGCATCAAATCTGAAGAACATATGTTCTGATGATGCAAAGCTCAGATTTGCTGAAACTGCTAGAAGTTTGTTCTGGACTGTTAAAAGATCTGCACCATTGCTTCTTAAAGATGCTCCTTCATCATCAGAAGAGAATACTGAATCTGCATCTGAAGACAACCCTCTGGCTATGACTCTTGTAGAACATCCCTCTGGATCTGCTGCTCTTGACTCCAAATCCCCTATAGAAATTGAGTTTGTTCATGCTTCAGAATCTGTCCCACCTTCTTCATCTGAGATCAAGAAAGAGTATCCAGATCTTGAAGATAAGATTGCAGTTCTGGAAGCTGGTCAATCAGAGATTAAGTCATGGATGGCTAAGCAAGATAAGAAGTCTGAAGACATGGCTCAATGGATATCCAAACAAGATTAGAAGAATGAAACCATGGCTAAGTGGATGTCAAAACAAGAACAATCCTCTTCTGGGATCACTGATCTATTGAAGATGATTTTGTCAAAAAAATCTTAGTTTATTTTTTTTCTGATGTTTGCATCTGATGATTGCACATGTACTTGAATATTTTCTGATGTTTGAACTTTCTGCTCTGAATGAATGAATGTCTCAATGTTTTCTCTACATGATTTATCTCGTTTGTTTTTCCTTTTATTTGTCTTTTAAAAGTTCTTACTTTTTGCTTATGACAAAAAAGGGGGAGAAAATAGATATGATCTGTTTAATTAAACTCTACCAGAATGAAACTTCAGACATATCAATTTTATCTAACATAATATCTGAGTATTTCAGAACATTTGATAAGTATACTCTTTAAAAGAAACTCTGAGACTCCCCGATCATATTTAATTTATCAGACTCTGACTTTGAAATATGCAAGAGACTCTGACTCTCAAATGTTTAGAACAATCAAGCTCTAACTCTGAAAAATACTCAAGACAAAAAGGGAAGTTTCTATTCCTTATTAATATTCAATTCAGGGGGAGATTCATCATCTCAGGGGGAGTTATAATTATTCTCTTTACAATTAAACAAAATTCCTGATGTTTTTGTCATCATCAAAAAGGGGGAGATTGTTAGAACACAAATTGGTTCTTAATAATATCTCTATGTTTTGATGATAACTATTATGAAATTTTGTAGTTAAGAATTATGTACTCTAAAATTTGCTTAAGAATGTTTGATGCAGATATTAAAGTAAATATCACTCCAGAAGCAAATCAGATCTGAACATAAGAAATATGAAAGGCTCCGAAGCGTCAGAAGCATTCCTTAGAAGATTCTGAACGCTGCCATCAGAAGATTCTGAGCGTTGCCTCCAGAAGGATCTGAAGCAGAAGCTCCAGAAGAATCTGAAGCAAGTCAGAAGCATCTGAACCAATGAAGAATTCTGTATGAAGAGTTTTTCAAGCATAGTTACTTCAGAAGACTCTGATAGTACTAACGCTGCCAGTACTGAGGATCTGACCCAAAACTCTGCTCTGAACTTATACACGCTTAAAGCACACTTGTTGCAAAGACTCTGATTCAGCAAAACTCTGATCAACATCAGAAGGCTCTGATCAAATTAGACTCTGATGATTGTTGGTGAAAATTGTTGAAGAAGAATTCAAAGATTATGTCCGTTGGAATATCCAAACGACTCTTTCCTTATTTATGCTAGACACAAGAACACAGACAAAAAGGATTTCTCTGTGCTTTCTTCTTCTAGGAAAGGTCACTTGATGTGAAGACAAAAAAAAGGCTCAAACCTTTTGGTATACACTTCTCAATGTGAAATACTCTTGGATCACTGTGCCTATAAAAGCAAGTCTCCACTCATCTTCTTCAGTTGACGAAATATTTAAAAAGAATTCATTATCAAAGCTCTTATACAACTCATATATTCTTGCTAGAATTATTTCTTTGTTCTTAATCTTAAGTGAAAAATCACAGTTGTGATAAAGCTTTATTAGAAGCATCTTAACACTTGTATTTATTATTACATTTGATTGTAAGAAAACCTTAAGAAGATCCAGTTAGGATCAGTAGTTCTTGAGAAGACTTTGAACAGTTGTTCTTAGTGCTTACTATTGTAATCAGTTGATTAAATAGTGGATTAAGTCCTTGTTTGAGAAAGGCAAATCACTCTAGAAAGGGTGGACTGAAGTAGTTGAGTTCAACGAACCAGGATAAAAATACTTGAGTTTTTTCTTATAAGTTTTTATATTCATACTTATTCAACCCCCCTTCTAAGTATTTTTTCACCTTCATCCGCGTGTAGAGAAACGAGTTAACGAGAATGTACGTGATACAACACCAAACCCTTTCTTATCAATGCAATTTGTCTTTACAATTAACTTGCCATTTTTAACTTTCAGTTTTTATATTCAAAACTGCCCTTTACACTTTTCTGCCCATTTACTTTGCAAAGACCCCCTAGTCGAACGTGGAGTTCTTATTAGAGTTATTTTCCAAGAAGTTTACTTACTTGCATCTTTATTCTCAAAAGTCATTTAAGTTTTCAAAGGAAGTACGTCGAACGTGGAGTTTGACAGTAGTCTTTTTTCGCCTTTACATTCCAGTTGTTAATTTAAATCCATTTACTTTCAACTTTACTTTTCATAGCCATTTACTTTTCCTGAACCTTTAATCCTTCGCCCGACCATTTTAAAAGTCCTTTATCTTCTCACTATTTAACCTTTAAAGACTTCAAAGTCGAACGTGGAGTTCCCGTTTGAGTCTTTCGCACGTTTAATTTAAAAGTTATTTACTTTACAGCCTTTTACTTAAAGATCCCCTAGTCGAACGTGGAGTTTAGATTAGAGTTATTTTCAAAACAATTTACTTTCTTGCACATTTATCTTCAAGCACGTTTTACTTTACAAAGAGTTTGTAGTCGAACGTGGAGTTTGGTTATAATCTTTCGCTGTTTACATTCTTGTCTTTATTGTCAAAACCTTTTTAGCTTTCATAGTAGAACGTGGAGTTTAGCTTAAGGCCACTTGGCACACGCTTAGCACATGTTCTAGGATTTAGTATGGTCGATCCTGCAAGTTAGTCAATTTATCCTAAAATTGATAGACCAACGGTTGTCTACCAAAATTCACAGCAAGCAAATTGGCACACCTGGTGGGACCCAGTGCTAAGCATTTCTCAGTTTACATTTATCGTTTGGGTGAAAACTTCGTTGTATGTTATTAAGGAGTGGAAAAATAACCACCAAACAAGAAGAAGTACCAGAACATATTTACAATAAGAGAATGGCAACAAATTCTAATCAACAAGTTGATCCTCAAGGGAGCATTTCGAACACTCAATCAAGCATGGGGTCTCAAACTACTCCATACCCAGTCTCTTCGACAGGGGGAAAGACGTCACCACCAATAGTGGTGTTTGAACAAACGCAACCCAGTCCAGGATCAACATGTGTACGAACGTACACTCAACCGGTGTTGGAATATATAGGACCACAAAGTCCCAATTCCCCCACACCTTCGGGAAGTTCGATGTACATGCCAGTTCCTCCTCCAGGTTTTTCCCAACAATTGGCTAAGGAACCAACCATATGGTATGCCTATGTCACTAATGCAAAATGTGTAGACCGCTCCATCCATATTTTCAGAAAATGTGGTGTCTTCGCCAATACAAAGAGCTGGGTTAGGTGGTCGAAACAATTAGAGCATAGGCGTTGGTTACTCTGGACAAGCACTGAGTCTTACTACTACCTCCATAAATTGCTTAAGACAACAAATGGATGAAAGTAACATGCAAATGGTACATACTTTATCACAGACGATGGGAGAAATATTTTAACCTCTAATAAAAAATACTACTCAAACCAACCGGCAGGTGGTAACACAATTATCCCGCATGGCTGATTTCATGGGAGTACCGGTGTTTGAACAAAGAGCAGCAGTTGTCGAGAACATTCCACGCTATCAGCAACAAAATGTTCACGAGGTAAATATGGAGAATCATGAAATAGGAAAACATTTCAGAGTTGAACCACCAAGGAATCAGGTACCAACCTATATGGAGGAAGAGCCAAGGGTAGTCATAGTGAACATGCATCAAAATGTTGACCAAATACTTAGACATGTTCGACGCCATGATGTAGCAGAAGAGAACAACCTTCCAGCTATGGTCGAAAGGATAATGACCATAAATGGTGCAAACTTTGGCTTTACCAGGCCAAATTATACTTCACCTATTGTGGATTATATCTTGCAGGCTGAATTACCTCCAAGGACGAAAGTCCCAAAATTTAGTAAGTTTGCAGGAGACACGACTGGGTCAACCGTCGAACATGTGGCTAGGTACATGATCGAAGCCGAAGAGATAGCAGGAGATGAAAGTCTTAGGATCAAATATTTCCCAAGTTCTCTCACAAAGAACGCCTTTACTTGGTTTACTATGTTACCTCCTAACTCAGTTTATAATTGGGCCCAGTTGGAACAGTTATTTCATGAACAGTTCTACATGGGACAAACCAAGATTAGTTTGAAAGAATTTTCTAGTATTAAACGTAAAGTTACGGAGCCAATCAACGACTACTTGAATAGGTTTCAATTTCTCAAAGCCAGATGCTTTACCCAAATACTAGAACACGAATTGGTCGAAATGGCTGTAGGGGGTCTAAATTATTCCATTAGGAAAAAGTTAGATACCCAGTATCTTAGAGATATGGCACAACTGGATGATCGAGTTCGCCGCTTGGAAAGGTTGAAAGAAGAGAAGGCTAGGTTTAGCAAGAGTAAGAAAGTAGCCTTCGTCGAATGTCAGGAAGATGTCGAAAATATGTGTGATGAAACACTTTATTTCAATGAAAATGAGGTAAACGTTGATGAATTAAAGCAAGGTCCACCTTATGCTTGTAAATTTTTAGCTCCTTCCAATGGGAAAAATCCCACTGAGTCTAATGATAATTTTCCTAAAAGAACATATACTTTCGACGTCACTAAGTGTGACAAAATCTTTGACTTGTTTGTTAAGGATGGACAAATAATAGTACCCGCTGGTGCTAAAGTGCCTCCTTTAGAACAAAGAAAGAAAAGAGGTTTTTTTAAGTGCCATAATTTCTTGGGTCATAAGACTTCTCAATGTTTTCTTTTCAGGGATTTGGTGCAGAACGCCATCCAATAAGGAAGGCTAAAGTTTGGAGACAAAGGAAAGACTCAAATGAAGATTGATTCCGACCCATTGCAAAATGTGAAAGCCAACTACACAGAACCTGAAGTTCAGAGGGTTGAAGCTATTGAGAAGTCTCCAGTCGAAATGGGAGAAGTCACTAAGAACTTCGATACTCAACTTGAGGCGGCCAAGGCAATGGAGGGTTGCAAACCAGTGTCACACAGTCCAGAAAAAATTGATAGTCGTAAGCTGATGCTGGTGACCAAGAATACTTCAGATTTTTTCGTACAGGGTGACAACGCTACCAAAGGATCAAATGCGGTAGGAGGAGTATTGGGACGAAACACCGCTGAGGGTATCAATATAGTCGAAATTGGTGAAAAGTATGATACTAACCTTGAAAGTATTGGTACCAACGAAGTGGTAGGAAGAAGTGTTCCCAAAACACAAATGTGCCAGAAAATGGAGTGCATGCTGATGATAGGAGAAATGACTGAAGTGGATGGTTGTTTATTGGAAAATTGGATATGCTTGGCAGCAGAATGATACTTCATGAATTCTCCTGAGGTTGAGAGATTTAATGTCGAGGATTCAAGTTCAGTTGGAAATTTCGAAGATGTTAAAAATTTGGAAACTCATTTGTCCAAGATGCAGCTTGAAGATGATGTCAACATCAACATGGTCGAGATTAACAACCAGAAAATTAAGGAATTAGTTGAAGTGGAAAGAGCAGAAGAACCTAACAAAATGGCGTACCCTGAACAAGAAGAAAACATTGTTGATTTTTTGCAACGTTGTCAGAAAGGTGGATCAGGAGTGATACTATGCCCTAGATGCAGTGCTATTTTCGACGAGACAGCTGCTCGAGAGTTATAGGAGATTAAGAAAACCAATGAAGGCTGGGGGCAGAAAAAGAGTCAAGGCCCCAGAAATATGGAACTCAAAAAACCTCCAATAGGGGTAAAAACGCCAGCAAAACCCAATACGTTCAAGCCGGTGGATAATGTACCTACAGGGAAATGGGTTAAACCTGTCGAAGGACAGGGACGCAAAAAGTGGAGGAATTTTGATGTAGAGAGAGGCTCTTCATTTGAGTATCTCAAAGAAAACCATACGACCAACAAGTCAGCGTATGTATCTGCAAATTACAAAGGGAAGAATCCTATGACTAGATCCCAATGGCGAAGGGAGCAACGTAGACGAAAAGCTGCTAGGGAAGCCCAGGGTTTAAAGCAGGGGGAGTCTAGTACGAATAATGGCAATCAAGGTGAAGTCACTGAAAAAATGCCTATAAAAAGGAGGTGTTTGGGGATCAGAACAATAAGCTAGTTGGTCTAGTCGAAGATGATGAGAATATGACCGACAATTTTGACAGTGAATCCACTACCTCTTTGGACATTATAGTAAACGTGGTGTCTGGCATGCCTAGAGAGTTCAGTCAAGTTACAGAAGTGGAAGACATAGACCAGAATGCTGAGTTAGAGATGATGGCATAAAACCTGTATGTTATTACATAATGAATAATGGGTGTGTCGAAGAACAAAATGCGTTTTTTAAATGTCCACAGAGGAGATGAAGAATCACTTAAAACCTCTTTACATCACCGGAAAGATAGAAAATGTGCCTATCAACAAAGTACTGGTCGATTATGGTGTGACGGTGAACTTGATGCCTCGATCGTTGTTAAGCAAAATCGGGAAGGATAACAATGATACAAAACCCCACAACATGGTTTTATCAAAGTATGAAGGAAGAGTAGGTTCGACTTTGGGAGTCATTCAAGTTGACCTCACAGTGGGGATAATTACAAGACCTACGGTGTTCATGGTTGTCGAAACTAAAGCTAACTACAACTTGCTTTTAGGAAGAGAATGGATTCACGGTGTAGGTGTTGTGCCATCTTCAATGCACCAGAGGATTGTTATTTGGCGGCCAGATGGAATTGTGGAAAACATTGAAGTTGATCAAGGATATTTCAAAATCCTCGTTAATTATGTCGATGGGAACCTACTTGATAAGCATCTGGCGAATATTGCTCCATGTCCTCCAGCAGGGTTTGAATTTGCCCAAACGAAACAACATTCCATTCATTGTACCTATATCCCGTTCAAAGGCTTTAGATGGGATAATGAAAGATCAGGAGAAAGGCTACCAATCATGGCAGGACCTTCAGTAGATCCCACTGGGTGGGGAGAAGGATTCAGTGATCATGACTGAATATGAAGCATCGAAGAGAATTTCGGCCTACGTGGTTGAAACTAAATTACAAACGGCTCTGGAAGCTGTTAATGATTACATGGTTGATGAAGCCATTTGCGAGTTTCATGAAGAAATCCCTAGAGAGGATTTTGACGTTTTAAACCTAGATGGAGAACAAGCCCAACGGTTAGACGCCATCTATGACGATGAACCTTTGGGGTTCGAAAAGGATCCACTAGCAAACCCTGTCAAGATTGTAGCACATGACCCTTTAGAAGAAATTGATCTTAATGAAGGAGCACTCAAAAGGCCAACGTATATCAGCGCCAAGATAGATCCACAACTCAAAACCAAAGTGGTACAATTACTGAAGGAGTTCAAAGACTGTTTCGCTTGGGACTACGACGAAATGTCTGGTTTAACCAGAGAGTTGGTCGAACATAAGCTACCCCTGACACTTGGGAGAAAACATGTCAAGCAAGGTCCAAGACGATTTTCCCCAGAAATATTGTCAAAGATCAAAGAAGAGGTCGAAAGACTACTTCGTTGCAAATTCATTCGCACAACATGGTATGTCGAATGGTTGGCTAATATAGTGCCTGTTATTAAGAAAAATGGGTCTTTAAGAGTCTGCATAGATTTTAGAGATCTAAATGCTGCTACTCCTAAAGAAGAATATTCAATGCCAGTAGCGGAAATGTTAGTCGATTCTGCGGCAGGACACAAATATATTAGCATGTTAGATGGGTATTCTGGGTACAACCAAATATTCATTGCTGAAGAAGATATTCCAAAAACTACTTTTAGATGTCCTGGGGCTTTAGGCATGTACGAGTGGGTAGTGATGCCTTTTGGTCTAAAAAATGCTGGTGCTACTTACCAAAGGGCAATGAATTCTATTTTTCATGATTTTATAGAAACTTTCATGCAAGTCTATATTGATGACATTGTTATAAAAAGGCTTTCTGGACAAGATCATCTCGACCATCTAAGACGCTCATTTCTTAGGCTTTGTTATAAAATCTATTTTTCATGATTTTTGTGTACAGGCAGGAGACTTCTTAGGCTTTGTGGTCCACAAGAAAGGGATCGAAATCAATCAAAATAAAACCAAAGCCATAATGGAAGTGAAAGCTCCATCAACCAAGAAGGAATTACAGTCGTTATTGGGCAAAATCAACTTCTTAAGAAGGTTCATCTCCAACCTGAGTGGAAAGATGCAAGCTTTTTCACCAGTGTTTCATTTCAACAAAGATAATTTCGAGTGGGGGAAATTACAACAAGGAGCTTTCGAAAAGATCAAGGAGTACTTGATTCACCCACCAATTTTATCTCCACCATGTAGAGACAAAAGTATGAGGTTATATATAGCTGCATCAGATAAAACCTTAGGGAGGATGTTGGCTCAAGAAGATGAGAATGGAGTTAAAAGAGCCATTTATTATCTAAGTAGAGTTTTAAATGATGCAGAAACTAGATATAGCATGATTGAAAAATTGTGTTTATGCTTGTATTTCTCTTGTACTAAATTGAAGCAATATATAAAGCCTGTTGATGTGTATGTTTCATCTCATTTTGATGTCATAAAACATATGTTATCTAAAGCTATCTTGCATAGTCGAATTGGCAAATGGGCTTTAGCCTTAACTGAATATTCGCTAACTTATCAACCTTTAAAGGCTATGAATGGCCAAATTGTGGCTGACTTTTTAGTCGACCATTCTATCAACGAAACTAATTTAAATTATGTTGAAATAAGGTCCTAGAAATTGTACTTTGATGGATCAAGCCATAAAAATGGAACAGGAGTAGGTATATTGATTATTTCTCCTAAGAAAATTCCAACAAAATTTAAGTTCAGGATCGAAGGTCCATGTTCTAACAATGAGGCCGTATATAAAGCATTAATTGCTGGCCCTAAAATTTTGTTAGAATTGGGGGCAACTAGAGTCGAAATAATGGGAGACTCTGAATTGGTTGTAAAGTAACTCACAAAGGAATATAATTGTGTTAAACAAAATCTCATTGTATACTTTGTGGTGGCGAATAGATTGTTAAAAAGGTTTGAGGTAGTGTCTTTCCAACATATACCCAAGATAGAAAACCAGGTTGCTAATGACTTGGCCCAAATCGCTTCCGGATATAAGGTATCGAAAGAAAAATTTCAAGAAGTGATTGAGGCGAGAGGAAAGATAATGACTGTTGGATTGTGCCCATCAGATCTAAAAACCACTAAACCTGGGTTCTTGGATGGCGAAAATTTTGAAATTTTTGCCATAGATAGTTTAATAGAGAGAGATTGGAGAAAGACCATAGTCGAGTATCTGTAAAATCCAACAGGTTCGATAGAGTGAAAGATCAAGTATCAAGCTTTGAGTTATACACTTGTGGGTAATGAGTTGTTTAAAAAGACCCCTGAGGGGGTTTTGTTGAAATGCCTTAGTGAAGGAGAGGTATATGTCGCGCTCTCGACAGTGCATAGTGGAGCTTGTGGAGCACACCAAGTTGGCCACAAAATGAAATGGCTATTGTTTTGACAAGGCCTGCATTGGCCCACTATGTTAAAAGATTACATAGAGTTTGCTAGAGGATGCCAAGAGTGTCAGATTCATGCTGGCATCCAACATATCCCCGCAAGTGAGTTGCACTCGATAGTAAAACCATGGCCCTTTAGAGGTTGGGCTTTGGATATAATAGGAGAAATTCGATTAACATCGTCAAAAAACCAGAAGTATATCTTGGTTGGAATTGACTACTTCATGAAATGGATCGAAGCAATACCATTGGTAAATGTGGGTCAGGAAGACGTTATCGATTTTATCCAAAACCATATTATATACAGATTTGGCATTCTAGAAATAATCACAATAGATCAGGGATCAGGGTTTACTGGTCGAAAGATGCAGGAATTCGCCAATAAAATAGGTTTTAAATTATTAACCTCGACACCCTATTATGCTCAGGCAAATGGGCAATTCGAAGCCGCTAATAAAGTAGTAATTGGACTAATTAAGAGGCATGTAGGAAAAAAGCCTCGAAGTTGGCACCAGACTTTGGACCAAGTTCTTTGGGCATGTCGAACGTCACCAAAAGAAGCTACTAATGCCACGCCATTTAGGTTAACTTTTGGGCATGACGCAGTGTTACCTGTCGAAATATGCGTGTGGACAGTTATGGTCAGACTACAAATGCATGTTTTCAAGACAAAGTGATGATAAATACGGCTGAAAAGACGTTTAAGGATTTATCATGATGGCGTAATGTCATAAGCATGGAAGGAAAGAATTGAACAGTTAAGCCATGAAACAGATAGTGGGATTTCAATCAGAGACATGCAAAGTGACGCATGTCAGAAAAAAATGAAAAACTGACCTTCCTATCCAAGACTGGCGAAAGGACAATTTTTAGGGGCAATTTGTTGGCTCCTAATTTTCGACGCTAGTTGAGACCAGAGCTATCTTAGGTCAAAAATATAAATACTCAGTGTATGGGAGAGTTTCGACCCAGTCAAGGAAAACTTCAAGTCGGAGAAAGATGAACAAGGGGCCAAAAAAACACTAAGTGTTGGAGAATGCTCGACGAAGACTATGCTAAGGAGAGCAAGGAGACGGTTTCGCCAAATTGGAGGGAATTGCAAAATATTCAAAATTCAAATTAAGTAGAAAAGAACGTGTGAGCGGTTAGAAGAACAAAGAAGCGCCAAAAGAGTATGCTAGGAAGTCTCAATCACCATGTAGTAGTTATTCTATAGCATTATAAATAGGCGTAAATTTAATGTAATAAGGATGTTCATTCATTATTGTACTAGTTGGTACAACTCAAAGTATCCACGTGTAGAGAAACGAGTTAACGAGAATATACGTGATACAACACCAAACCCTTTCTTATTAATGCAATTTGTCTTTACAATTAACTTGCCATTTTTAACTTTCAGTTTTTATATTCAAAACCTCCCTTTACACTTTTCTGCCCATTTACTTTGCAAAGACCCCCTACTCGAACGTGGAGTTCTGATTAGAGTTATTTTCCAAGCAATTTACTTACATGCATCTTTATTCTCAAAAGTCATTTAAGTTTTCAAAGGAAGTACGTCGAACGTGGAGTTTGACAGTAGTCTTTTTTCGCCTTTACAATCCAGTTGTTAATTTAAAGCCAGTTACTTTCAACTTTACTTTTCAAAGCCATTTACTTTTCCTGCACCTTTAATCCTTCGCCCAATCATTTTCAAAGTCCTTTATCTTCTCGCTATTTAACCTTTAAAGACTTCAAAGTCGAACGTGGAGTTCCCGTTTGAGTCTTTCGCACTTTTAATTTCAAAGTCATTTACTTTACAGCCTTTTACTTAAAGATCCCCTAGTCGAACGTGGAGGTCAGATTAGAGTTATTTTTAAAGCAATTTATTTCTTGCACATTTATCTTCAAGCACGTTTTACTTTACAAAGAGTTTGTAGTCGAACGTGGAGTTTGGTTATAATCTTTCGCCCTTTACATTCTTGTCTTTATTGTCAAAACCTTTTTAGCTTTCATAGTCGAACTTGGAGTTTAACTTAGGGCCACTTGGCACACGCTTAGCACATGTTCTAGGATTTAGTATGGTCGATCCTGCAAGTTATTCAATTTACCCTAAAATTGACAGACCAGCGGTTGTTTACCAAAATTCACAATAAACACCGTGTCAGGAGAGGATGATAGAGGTCGTGTTGGAAGAAGAAGCAGGGGGCTGACACGGGTGCTTGTGTTAGCAAGTCTGGTACATCTATTCATTTTATTTGTGGAACATGGAGCCATCACGGATGCTCATGTCAGCTAACCCGACCCTTGTTAACCTGGGCGTGTCATCCCCCAATTTCCTATTACTTTTGACCCTTGAGGGTATTTTTGGAATTTCATGAATTTTGTATTGGATCTGTTAGTATTTAAGACACATTTGGACAAAGAAAAGGGAACTTTTTGACTTTTGCACTTCGAGACAAGAAAAGGTTTTGACAAGAAGGATTGAGCGATCAAGAGCAAAGAGAGAACAAAAGATTTTCAAGGGCGGAAGTAATTGAAGATCAAAGTATTCCCCAAATATCCTTGTAATGTTAAATCTAATTGTTGAATTTCCTTTTATTATTATGAGAGGCTAAACCCCCCAATGCTAGGGGGTGTCCCTGAATTACTATTGTATTGATATTATTTCCCTGTTAATGACATAAGCACTTAGTTTATTTAATAAAGTTTTATTGTTCAATGATTTTATCACTTTTTCAATCGGACAAATTGATTTAGTTTTACGGCTAACCTTAGGTCGGAAAAACCATTGTTAATACAATTTGATCGATAATGCCTTAGTAGATAATTCCTAGGACTAGGATTACACCGTTGCACTTGAATACTACTCAACATGTTATCAATGCTTGATTCAAATTGATGGTCTATGGACATAGTAAATTGATTATGATTTTAAAGGTTTTCTCACCAAGGCTTTAAGAGTAAACACAAGTAGCAGTCAAGAACTTCATAAAAATTGTAGTCATGTTATGAAATAAGGATTGATATTCTTGCAAGGCAATTCATACACTGCCCATAGTATTCCCTCATATCTTGTTGAATCCTATTCATTAGTTTGCCTTATTTAAAATATTGTTTTTTGGTTCTTTTCAAATCAAATCTAAAAACCCCCAATTGAGTTTTGTTTGATTGAATACAAATTACACTTATATTGCCTAACGCAGTCATCGAGATTGATACTAGGGATAACTCCCTTATTTTAACTACAATTGAAAGAATAATACACTTGCTATTTTACCGATCAAGTTTTTGGCGTTGTTGCCGGGGATTGCCAAAATATAGACTAAATTTTATTCAATTGAAATTTTGTTGCTCTGCGAATAAAATTTTATTTTTGTATGTTTTTAGATTTTTTTCTATTTCCTTACTAATATTTGTCTAATCTATGTATGTGAGGAAACCCCTCAGCTGAGTTTCTTTTTGACGCAGAACCCGAAAGATCACTACACACGAGACGCCGTCAAGCAAAACAAGCAAGACTGGAAAAGTCAGACGAAGAAATTTCGGCTCATTCTGAGCATTCTGATTTAGAGTCCAACACAGACGTAGAGACACATCCAGAAGGAGTGAGAATGGCTAGAATTCTACCAGCAGAAAGACTTCTGGGTGATTAGGGAGGGGCGAATTCTCTAGCAGGTCGGTTGACCATCATGAATCAACCGGCAAATGTAGCAAACTTCTAACTGCACCCGACAATAATTTGTCAGCTCGAAAAGATACCTTTTACTGGAAAAATCAATGAAGATGCAAATAAGCATTTACAAAGGTTTCTTACGATGAGCACAAGATTGAAAATTAAGGGGCATTCGGAAGAAGCTAAAAAGTTACGTATGTTTCCATTCACTCTTTCTAAAGATGTCGAAAGAATGGTTCTATTCTTTATCTGCAGGGAGTATTACTACTTGGGAGGAGATGGAGACAACTTTCTTAAATGAGTACTTTCCAGTTTCTATTTATATTTGCAAAAGATATGATATTGTGAATTTTAAACAGAACGAAGGAGAGTCACCTGGTGATGCATACAAAAGGTTTAAGGGGTTATTGGTTGCTTGTCCCACACATAACATGGACCAAACAGAACAAATGCAGATTTTTGTCAATGGCCTCAGAATGAAGACAAAACAACTTATTGATATAGCTGCTGATGGCTCTTCCAACTTTACAATATCCACTGGTATAAAAAAATATCATTGAAGCCATTGCTGCAAATGAACACCTGGAATTGTATGATCGAAGTGTGAGCAAGCCTGAAGGGATGATTGATTTGAAACTTTCTAATCAAATGGTGAAGATGGAAGATCAAATCACTTCTGAAGTTGAGAGGAGACTGAAAGCTATGAATATAGGTACCCAAACTGTAGCACAAGTTCAACCAGTACAAGCTGTTAGTTGTGAGATTTATGGGGGTCCTTATTTTGCTATGCATTGTGTAGCCACAACTCAACAAATTAAGGAATTTAATTTCTTGAGACAAAACAACCTTTATTCTAATATTTACAATACAGGTTGGAAGAATCATCCAAACTTCTCCTAGAAAGACCAACAAGGGAATGCACAAAAACAAGGGCCTACTCAGTACCAAAACCAATCAAAGCAACAACAATACCGACCTTAACAACAACAACAACAACCACCGTATCAACAACCTCGGCCACAATATCAACAACACACTCCAAAGAAAGCGAATTGGGAAATTGCCATTGAAAAGATGGCCATTCAAAGTATCCAGTTCCAAGAAAAGACCATAAATAATCAGAGGAACACTAATGCTTCTATTAATAATCTGGAGGTTCAAATGGGTCAGATAGCACAACAGGTAACAAATTCTCAAGCACAAGGTGACCTACCTAGTGCAACAGTGACAAATACAAGAGATCATAATAATGTGAATGTCTTAACAACAAAAAGTGGGAATAAAGTTGAAGTGTCTAAAGAGAAATCTGAGGAAGAAGACCAATTACTTGAGGTAGATCTGAAAATCTTAGAAACTAAAATCCCCACCAAGGAAGAACAGATTCAAACGCCGATTGTGAAGGAAAAAACGCACTGAACCAAAACCCGTCATTAAGCTTCCTTTCCCAACAAGAAACAAGAGAAAAGATCAGCATGAGAAAAACTTTGAAAAGTTTCTATAGATGTTCAAAAATCTAGAGATCAACATCCTATTTACCGAGGCACTTGAGCATATGCCTATATATGCTAAATTCATGAAGAACATCATCTCTAAAAAGCGCACCATCGACACTGAACCTATTATTCTAACTGAAACTTATAGTGTTATTTTGAAGGGTATGAAGATTCCAGTGAAGAAGCCAGATAGAGGGTCGGTTACCATTCCGTGAATAATTGGAGATAGATCATTTAAAAAGACGCTTATTGATTTAGTGGCTAGTGTGAGTCTTATGCCATTGTCCATATACAGGAAGCTGGGAATAGGAATTGTTCAAGATACTAGGATGACACTCCAATTTATAGATCATTTAGTTAAGAGGCCTTATGGGGTAGTTGAAGATGTTCTAGTAAAAATTGATAAATTTGTGTTTCCTGTTGATTCTGGAGATGCCAGAAGATGAGGATATCCCTCTAATTTTGGGGAGACCATTCTTAGAAACAGGAAGATGTATGATAGACATTGAGGGAGGCACTATGACCCTCAAAGTTTATGATGAAGACTTAAAAATTGATGTGAGGAATACCATGAAGCACAAAGAGGATATAGGGACAAGCCACACTGTGGAGGTGATAGATAGCATGGTAGTTAAAGTTATTCACAGGAAAATCCCTAAGTCACCTTTGGAAAGAGTTCTTAGCTTATCGGCCCAAGAGATAGAGGATAACGAGGATGAAAGAGAGAAAGAAGTTCTTGCGATGTTGAATGCTCAACCACCTTGGTTGAAATCCAAACCACACTAGTGTGAGGAATTGAGATCTTCACCAGAAACTGAGACTGGAAAAAAAAACAAAACAGGTATAAATTCTAAACTGAAGCAATTACCTGAAAATTTGAAATATGTGTTTTTGGATTCTGGAACCAAATGTCCTGCTATATTCAATTCTGGGCTGAAAGAAAAAGAAGAGGAAAAATTGTTACACGTACTTAAGAAATATAAGAGTGCTATGGGATGGACCATTGGGAAGTTGAAAGGAATTAGCCCCACAATATGCATGCATAAGATATTGATGAATGACAATCACAATTGCTATAGCCCCGAAAGATCAGGAGAAAACCGCGTTCACATGCCCTTACGGTATCTTTGCCTATAGAAGGATGTCGTTTAGGCTATGTAACGCCCCTGCTACCTTTCAGAGATGTATGACATCTATATTCGCCGATATGCTTGAAAAGCATATGGAGGTGTTTATGGATGATTTTTCTATTTTTGGTTCTTCTTTTGATATTTGTTTAACTAACTTGTCTCTTGTTTTGAAAAGATGTCAGAAAGCTAACCTCATTCTCAATTGGGAGAAATGTCATTTTATGGTGCAGGAAGGTATAGTGCTTGGACATAAGATCTCTCATAAGGGGATTGAAGTGGACAAAACAAAAGTGAAAGTGATAGCAAATCTCCCACCCCTAGTGAATGAAAAGGGGATTAGAAGTTTCTTAGGACATGCAGGTTTCTATCGCCGGTTCATAAGAGATTTCTCAAAAGTCGCCAAACCCTTGACGAATTTACTTGTCAAAGACAAACCCTTTAATTTTGATGATAAGTGCAAGGTGGCTTTTGAGACTCTTAAGATTAAGTTAATTTCTGCACCTATAGTGATAGCCCCTGATTGATCACTACCCTTAGAAATAATGTGTGATGCTAGTGACATTGCTGTCGGGGCTGTCTTAGAGCAAAGAAGGGGCAAACTATTGCATGTAATTTATTATGCTAGTCATGTCCTTAATTTGGCCTAAATGAATTATGCAACTACCAAAAAGGAGTTGTTGGCCGTAGTGTATGCTTTTGACAAATTCAGGTCATATCTTCCTGGTTCCAAAGTTATTGCTTATACTGAGCATGTTGCGTTGAAGTATTTGTTTGCCAAGCAGGAATCAAAGCCTCGGCTTTTGAGGTGGATCCTCCTTCTTCAAGAATTTGATCTTGAAATTAGAGATAAAAAGGGTTGTGAGAATACTGTTGCAGATCACTTGTCCCGCATGTCTCCAATATAGGAAACTGAAAAAGAGCATCCAATCTAGGACACATTTGCAGATGAGCAAATTCTGGCTACTACTGGTGTTCCATGGTTTGTCGAATATGCAAACTACTTGGTAGGTGGAGTGACACCTGATGATTTTAACTCTAACCAAAAGAAAAAGTTTCTATATGATTCCAGGTTATATCTATGGGATGACTAATTCCTATATAAAAGGGGAGTGGATGGTTTAATCAAAAGATGTGTTCCGAAAGATTAGCAAAGAGACATATTGAAAGCCTGCCATGATTTTGAGTACGGGGGACATTTTAGTGGAGATACGACAGTTGCAAAGGTCCTCCAGTTAGGGTTGTATTGGCCTACCTTATTCAAGGATGCTCATCATATCATCCGAGAATGTGACAGGTGCCAAAAAACAGGTAACATTTCCCGAAGGGACCAGATGCCTTAGAACTCTATGTTAGAGGTAGAATTGTTTGATGTATGGGGTATAGACTTCATGGGACCTTTACCACCATCCTTTGGAAAAAACTATATTCTGGTCATTGTCGACTATGTGTCCAAGTGGGTGGAAGCTGTAGCGTTACCCACAAATGATGCTAAAGTGGTGGCACATTTCCTTAAGCATAACATCTTCTCTAGGTTTGGAGTACCGAGAGCTTTAATCAGTGATGAAGGAACTCATTTTTTGAATAATTTGATGGAAAACGTGTTGAGGAAGTATAATGTGAAGTATATGATTGCCACTCCGTATCATCCGCAGATGAGTGGGCAAGTTGAAGTTTCTAACAGACAAATAAAAAAATTCTTGAAAAAACTGTTAGTGCTTCTCGAAAATATTGGTCAGTGAAGCTGGATGATGAATTATGAGCATACAATACAATGTTCAAAACACCCATAGGTATGTCCCCTTATCAATTAGTTTAAGGTAAGTCATGTCATTTGCCGCTCGAACTCGAGCATAAGGCCTTTTGGGCTTCCAAGTTCCTGAACTGTGATCTTTTGAAAGCTGGTAGACCCCGAACTCTTCAACTCCATGAGTTGGAAAAGTTTAGGAACCAGGCATATGAGAATGCCAAGATTTATAAAGAAAAAACAAAACTTGGCATGATCAGAAGATCCAGAAAAAGGAATTTTGGGAGGGACAGTTAGTTTTGCTGTTTAATTTCAGGTTGAAGTTGTTCCCCGAAAAATTACGGTCGAGATGGTCAGGACCGTTTATGGTGCATATGGTGTTTCTGCATGGAGAAATTGAACTAAAAAATCAAGCTAATGGAGACACCTTCAAGGTCAATGGACAAAGGCTTAAACCTTACTACCAAGGTCAAGAGGGTGGTCAGATCGAAGATGTTCGTCTTACATGATAAGATGAACGACCGTCGAGCCATGAGACGTTAAACAAAGCGCTTCGTTGGAGGCAACCCACTTACGTCTAACACTTTGTTTTTTGTTTTTTGTTTTTGTAGGATTTTTAGGTTTATATAGAGCACTCACAACAGAGGAAGTCGCCCCAAAGAGTAGGATGTTTGAGCATACAAATAAAAAATCAAGCGTACCTGAGAAAAATTAGAAAACGGGCCAAAAAAGGGAAAATTTTGGTGAAAACAGGGATCTGACATGGCCGCCCGTGTCAGACCATGATATTTAAGGGAAAAAAGTGGAATAATGAAGGATATCAGTAGGCTGACACGACCGCCCGTGTCAGACCTACTAGGGGGAAAGTTGTTGGAACACGATGGAATTGGCAAAACAGCATCCTGACACGACCGCCCGTGTCAGGGCTGCTGAACAAAATTTTTCAAAATTTTTTCTTTTGATTTGGTGGTCCCACACGAACCCCACCTCTTCATTACCTAATTAAACCTCAATCTCCCTCATCATTTCATATTTTCTATCATTATTTCTCATCATTCTTCATATTCTACCTCCATTCCTCTCAAACCCTCCAAAAAATCCATAACCACACCACCAAAAAGGTTCAATTTTTCCGCATTCCGTCAACAAAACACAATCCTACCTTCACAAAAATTGTTCCCCTCTCCGTCTTCTACACTGTTCCGCAATTTTCCCTCCTAACTCTATAATTTGTTTTTCTTAATTTTCTCTGTGTTTCAAGTACAAGAATAAGAATGCCTCCCAAACGTGTAGTTAAAGGAAAACAACCGGAGACCGAAACTTTAAGGCCAAGGAAACGAGCCAGTCAGACGTCAAACACGCACGACATCATTTTTGACAACCCCGAGCATGCAAAATGATACGCATGCCACGTCAAACGTAAAATTACACCGACCAGGTACATGTGTAACAAAACTCTTTCTGAGTTAGGTTTGAATATTGAAATTGATCGCATGTTTCATAATCTTCGTATGTTAGAATTTATGCATTTAGAAGCTTCGACGTATGAATGCATAACGTTAGAGTTTTTAAGTACTATTGACATTCACTTGAAAAAAATATGGATAGGAATAATGCGATATTTTTATGGCCCAATGATGTTCCGGCTGTTTAATACTGATCATGAGCTCTGCGTCAAAGAGTTAGGAGGCATCCTCCAACTCCCACTTTATGGCCCCGGAGCTGTCCCAGACACTTTTGATGCGAAAGCATTTTGGACGACCATTACTGGTAAGTCTGATTATATCTCAAAGGGTGCCAAGGATTCAGGGATCCAGAATCCTTATTTTAGGTATGCGCAGAAGGGCTTGGCGTACACTCTATTTGGTAGGGGAGACAGCGCTGGAGTTGCTACTCAAAGGGAGTTAGTCTTCTTTTATGTTATGGCAAACTCCGAGATGGTAAGTGTGGCTGCTTTTGTAGCAGATTATCTGGGCAGAGTAGGCAGGAAAACACAGGGAGGAATATCTGTCGGTGGCATGATAACACATATAGCTGAGCATTTTGGCTATGATTATACTGCATTGGGTGATGCACCCGTAACAGGTAAAACTAGACTAGATATGGCTTCCCTTGTGCAACAGGGCATGATTTCTGTTGCCCCTACTCATTATGATATGATGAGTCTCAACAGGTTTATTATTGCCCTCTTTGATCCTGATAGAGTAAGTATAGATGATCTTAATAACTGGATTTATGATAGTACTGTCCAAGATGAGGACGAGTACCATGTTGACCTTATGTCTGCAGGTGAACATGAAAAGGAGGAAGCCCCAGAACATGAGCAGTTTGTTCTGTCTCAGGAAGGACCCGCCTATGTAGGTACTAAAACCTCATCCGTAACCGAGGATAATTGGTCATGGGTGCATAGTGAACTGGGTATCTCCGGACAGAGCAAGCTAGGCAGGGAGAAGAACAAGCCCGTCAAGGGGCGGCGATCATGGATGAAATGCATGCCATGATGCAACAGTTGATGTTGCGCTTCCCTCCTCCGCAACGAGGCTCTGTGAGTTTCTCTCTCTCTCACTTGTAATAAAATATTAAGGTCAATGTTTAGTTCAAGTGTGTGTGTGTGTGTGGGGGGGGGGGGGGGGGGGGGTTCTTTTGTTGATTTTCAGTATTTTTATTTGTTTCTGTTATTTTCATTAATTGTTATTTATAGTTTCTTTGACGTTGGTATATTTATGTTGTGTTGGTTACAGATTCCTAGATGGATGTAGTTTGAGAAATGGGACATGTAGTACTGAAGGAGAACATGCAACCCAAATTAGTTCTCCAGGAAGCCCCAATAGGTTGACACTGCTGAGTACTATGTTGGACGCAACTCTGTGACATCAGACTGTTTCGTATACTATGCACCCAAGTTGGAAAGGAATTTGCACCATGCTAAGAAGCACTTTAGAACCGGTCAAGCTAGACCAAAACATGGTGAGAAACAAAAAAGCCATACACTTCTATCATCATGAAAGAGATGCATATATGTCTCTATCACTCTGAGCTTGCGTACTGACTGTTTAAATTTTACCACACACTTATATGCATCGAGGCAATTTTTTGTGTTAACCTAGAGCCTTTCTAGCCACCCTTATGTTTTATGCTTTCCTAACCAATGTTGAGCCTGTTTTCCCTTTTATTTGTTTATAATCTTGTCATGTGAACCCTAGCCTAAACATTTTCCTCACCCTGTTCAGATAGGTGTTGCCAGCATAATCTGTAAAAAATTCTATGTTTGGGTAATACCAAAAAGAATTAAGTAATTGCAGAGAAAAAAGAAGAAGAAAAAGAAAGAAAGAAAAAAATAAGAATGATGAAGCACCTACTTAGAGAAAGAAAGAAAAAAGTTAGTTTGAAAAATCAAGATTTCATGCTCAAGCAAAGCATTTGAGTAAGAACTGATCAATTCTAATAAAAAGGTATTGAATGCCCCTAAGCACTATAAATTACATAAAGAAACTGACGACACCGACTCTGAAACATACCCCTTTCATTTTCCTTTTTCTTGTTTATCCCACTATGACCCTTAGCCCCATTACAACCATAAAAGACCTTAAAAGGTGTGTATGTGTGTGTTATTGAGATAGATGGTATTCAAGTTTATGAGTAGATTTTGCATAATCTGCTTTGAGTGTAAACACCGTAACCAGGAGAGACACTGGTGGGGATGTGAGAAAGCTAACAGGTGAAGAAATGCTTTTATGTGGAAGTGCAGCTGAGAGTTAAGATAGGGAAGCAGGAAACATAATGGAAAAGTGAAACAAGAGTTATGAAAGATATAAACAGTGTTGTGGTAAATTGGTTTCAAAATTGGGGTGAACTTGAATGCTCTCTCAAAGCATTGCTTGAGGACAAGAAATCAGCTAAGTTTGGGGTTATGATCAGTCACCATTTCTATGTTGTTTCCCACACTTATTCAACATCTAATCCACGAATCGATAATGTTTATGTTAGTATTTTTACTGATTTTGAGTGATATTTACTATTTTTATGTTTTTCTCGAGTCGTATGATTTTCTAGTGATTTTGTTATATTTGGTGCATTTTACGCATTTGGTAGTGGTCTTGATGATTTCAGGTCCATACGGAAAATGTCCGAGGAGTTTTTCAAGCATTGTAGTGGCCTGACACGACCACCCGTGTCACCTGACACGGGCCGTGTCAGGAGAGGATGATAGAGGCCGTGTTGGAGGAGGAAGCTGGGGGCTGACATGGGTGCCTGTGTCAACAACTCTGGTACATCTATTCATTTTATCTGTGGAACAGGGAGCTAACACGATTTCCCGTGTCAGCTGACACGACCCGTGTTGGTCTGGGCGTGTCATCCCCCAATTTCCTGTTATTTTTTACTGTTTTGACCCCTTAGGGTATTTTCGGAATTTCCTGACTTCTGTATTGGATCTGTTGGTATTTAAGACACATTTGGACAAAGAAAAATGCACTTTTTGACTTTTGTACTTCAAGACAAGAAAAGGTTTTGACAAGAAAGATTTAGCGATCAAGAGCAAAGGGAGAACGAAAGATTTTCAAGGGCAGAAGCAATTTAAGATCAAAGTAATCCCCAAACACCCTTGTAATGTTAAATCTAATTATTGAATTTACTTTTATTACTATGAGAGGGTAAACCCCCCAATGCTAGGGGGTGTCCCTGAATTGCTATTGTATTGATATTATTTCCCTGTTAATGACATAATTGTTAGTGATTTTATCACTTTTTCAATCGGGCAAATTGATTTAGTTTTACAGTTAACATTAGGTTGGAATAACCGTTGTTAATACAATTTGATCGATAATGCCTTAGTAGATAATTCGTAGGACTAGGATTACCCTGTTGCACTTGAATACTGCTAAAAATATTTTCAATGCTTGATTTCAAATTGATGGTCTATGGACATAGTAAATTGATTATGATTTTAAAGGTTTTCTCACTAAGGCTTTAGGAGTAAACACAAGTTGCAGTCAAGAACTTGATAAAAACTGTGGTTATGTTATGAAATAAGGATTGATATTATTGCAATGCAATTCATACACTGCCCCTAGTATGCCCTCATATCTTGTTGAATCCAATTCATTAGTTTCCCTTATTTTAAATATTGTTTTTTTTATTACTTTCAAACCAAATTAAAAAATCCCCAATTGAGTTTTGTTTGATTGAATACAAATTACGCTTATATTGTCTAACGCAGTCCTTGAGATCGATACTAGGGATAACTCCGTTATTGTAACTACAGTAGACTTGATAATACAATTGCTATTTTAGCGATCACATGGGATGAAAATGAAGTAAGTTCATCATCCGCTTCAGAAAGTAAGGAAATCATTAATCTTGCATTAGTGGCATCACACTATTTCGATGAAGAAGAAGATGAGGTTAGTAACGAAAAACCTTCTTATGGTAATGATGCACAAGGAGCAATAGATGAATTACTCAATGAGTGTAAAATTCAGTACAAAACAGTGTCAACGAGTTTAATTCTACATAATTATTTTGATAAAGAAAAACAAAATTCTACATTCAATGAGTTTAATTCACTTTCTTTTCAAATTTTCCAATTGAAAAGATTTATTGAAATATATGAAAAAGGAAAAATTAGATTAGAAAGTGTCCTTAGTAGACAAAGATATTCAAATGATTAAAGTGGACTTGGTTATTCAAAGTTTGATAAGCCAAGCACTAATAAAATCATCTTTGTTAAGGTAAGTGACCAATCTAATAAAGAAAAATTCAATAAAGCACAAAATGTTCATCATCATCCTAAGAAAAGTTTTGTTAGAAAAAAACTTATGTTCCTATATATATCTGTTCCTAACACGCCCCAATTTTTCCCCTCATTTAATAAATCGATACGTTTATCATGACATTTGCATCATCTGCATATCATAACATGCATTAATTTCCGCGTAATTCTTAAAAGTGGACGATAATAAATTTTCGGTTCTACAGACAGATTGGTTGAATCGATTTTCAAATGTGCGTAAAATTAGCCGGCACAAAATTTTGAGATCGAGTTTGTAGTCATCAGTTTTATTGATCCATGGTTCACATAGTTTAACTTGGTGTGCTCGTTTAATTTTTTGGACTCCATTTGTGGTCACATTTTGATCAGCCTAGGCTTTTTCAACCGAGCATTTTTTAGTGCAAAATTTGATCTTTTCTTGTTTGTTTTCCATAAGTTTATTTCACATAGATCATTTTTAAGCATTCATTTTTATTTTTCGAGCACTTTTGCGCTCAATTTTCGTTCATTTTAATTCATTTATTTTATTTCTTTTATCAAAATGTTCAAAAAATAGAATTTAATATATTATCATTTCAATTTTATTTTGATTATTTTTAGGTGTCTGATTTTATTTATTTTTATTTAGTTTAATTCATTTTAATCTCTCAAGATATACAAAAGGGTATTTGTAGATTTTTTTAAAATAATTAAACCCTAGTATTTATTATATGTGCACTGTTGTTGGACAGGCGGAGACAGATGGTCCTTGCTAAGACACGTGATGCAAATTGATAGGGGAGGCCACCTTATTTTTAAAAAAGTAAAAGTCGAAAGAGAGATTTAATCTCTCAAAATGAGGAGATTTTTGAAAAAAAATCATTTCCAACAACTTTCCTCTCTCTCTCTCTCATGGCCATCCACTCACACCCTCTGTTGCACCCCAAAATTTGACCAACATTTATTTACCCAGCAAGAGTTGTATGAGGCTATGAAGCTAGCCAAGAGAGTTGTTCAAGTGATTAAGGGTTGATACCCTTGTCAGAGAACTCAAGAGATCCTCAGAGGGATTAATTGAAACCAAGGTTGTGTGCCTCATAACTTGAGAGTTGTGGGAGCTCCTCAGATGATTCTGAGACTATAAGGATGGACTTGAAGCTTTGAGAAAGCTTATGAGATGTCTTGAAAGCCATCATGAAGCCTAGAGAGGTCATTGTACAAGAATTCAGAAGACTCAGCCATGAGTGGTGGAATTAGGGTTTGACTGGGTCAACCCTAGGTCAACTGATGATTTGGAGAGGGTCGAGATCTAATCCAAGGGCCATGTGAGAATGGAATGATGTATTGAGATGCTATAAGGATGATTCCTAGACCAAATCATCATGATTGAGGAGTTTGAGAAGTTTTAAGCTAGGGTTTCTAAGGATTGACAGTGTAAAATCCCCTAGTTTGATCCGTATCTTCAAGGCAGTTTAGCTTAAGATGTGATTGTCATCTCATCTTCCCCATAACATGAATGTTGTAGAGATTTTTCTTAGCTTTAATTTTAGTACTAGAAGTCCTTGATAGGATTTGTAGAGCTCAAGTTATGACTTTGACAAATTACAGGTCATCTGAGGCATGTTAATCTGGGTCCTTGAAAGTCACCCAACTTGCATCCAACTTTTGCCCTAGTAGGATGATTCCTATGAACTCTTGGTCAACATGAATGTTGTAGAGACTCTTCTTAGCTTTCTATAAAGTACTATAAGTCCTTGATAGGATTTGTAGAACTCAAATTATGGCTTTGACAAGTCAAGGACATTTTGGTCATTTGGAGGTTATAGGTCATTTCAAGCATAAGGCCATATCTCATATTTCCAAGCTTCAAATGGAAAAATCTTCAACATCAAACTTTCTTAGAATGATGTTTTAAGGCTAGTAGGGAGGTCATGAGATGTTGAAAAGGCTTGTATCAAAAAGTGATAAAAATGGCCTAAAATGGAGGCATAAGTTAAATAAGTTGAAATTTAAAATTGGAAATCACAAGTTATACATCCAAACCATGTCATATAATAGGTCATTTTGACTCCAAAGGACATTATAAGAACAATGGTTCATCCACAATTTTGATTTGAGGCTTAGATCATAGGGCTGCTTTGGAAATGGCTTACTTGCATCTTAAGGTACCAAAGCAAAACTCGACAAAACTCAATAAGCAAGATGGTTATGCATTGTAACTCATCATAAATCTCATATGGGGAGAATTTCAAGTCAGAATCAAAGTTTACAAGAAGCTTGGCATGAGATAGCACATAAGGAGAATTGAAATCAAAATGTCATGACATGAGAAGTTCAAATACTCATTGGATTGTCCTAGAGGGTTCTAGATGATTCTAAACCACTCTATATAACATGTATGACTTGCTCAGATGCAAGGTTGGTAAGAATTGGTGCAGAGAAGAGAGAGTGAGATCAAGAATCTTCCATTGCAAGTCAAGTTTCATTTCTCCATTCTTCTTCATTTCCATTCATTCTTTCCATTCAAACACATTCCATACATCATAGTGAAGGTGTGCAGATCAAGTTGAGGGCAATTCCATTGATGAATCGTGCATGAGCTTTTGGATTTTCACCTCTGCAATTCAAGATCGGTTTCCAAGAATCAAGCAGTTTCAACCATTCTTTTTGCATACAGAAGCTAGAATACTACTCAGTGAAGGAATTGGGAAAGATTGGAGGCCTGAATTGAGGGATTTCTCCATCTGTTCACTCGATTTTACCAGGTTTGTAACTTTCTCTCTACACTCTAATTTAAGTAGAATTAGATAGAATTAATAGGTTAGAATGGTTAAGGATAACTAGGAGATCATTTATGGAAAGTTTGAAGAGAATTGGTGATGGTTTTGTTGTTGACAAGATTTCTGTTTGGACCAAGAACTCCTGGAATCTTGAGTAATAATCTTAGTTCTTTAGTGAAGGTTGATTAGTGATAGGAGGTGAACATTTTAGTGTAAGCAATTTCAAGAATCTTGAGTTTTGATGTTCAAGCATAACTTGAGGTTTGATTCATGTTTTAAGTTTGAGCGAGATTCAATGGAATTTGAGATTATGATTGTGTTCAGCATGAAAAATGGAGCGTGTTAGGGTTTTAAACTTTGAGTTTTGATGAAGATACGAGGGTTCACGATTGGGGAGAAGGGATGTTCTTGAGCTCTGTTTTAATGGAGGTCTCCCTCCAGAAATTTGAAATTGGAGAAGACGACCATGAAACCATTGGATCAGGCGTGGACCAGTTGACTGATTGAGGATCCAAAGGCCAGGATTTGATTTCGCGTGTGAAGGAAAAGTCTGAAGCATGATGAAACGAGGCGTTTCATTAAACCTGAGTTTTGGGCTTAAGTGGATCCAATGACTATACACACCCCCAATCCTGGCCCATTAATAAAATGAATTGTATTGGGTTACTTCCTGCGCCGTTCCTTTTCTATTTTTCTTTTCATTTTCTGATTAATGAATGGTCCTAGCGCGCTTACTTTTTGTACCCCCCATTCTGGGCCCATGCGCATATTGAACTGTCCACGCTTGCTATCTGCACCACACCCTTCCATATTTTTATTTTATTTTCTCCATTTTATTTTAACCTTGGAAAAATCATATCAATTTGAAAATTAAAGATTTTTTAATGGGAATTTTTGCTCCCATTTCATATACATGTCTAGAAAATTGTCAAATAAATTTTTTTTTCCTTTCATGCATTTTTGATATTTTTTGTATATTTTCTACTTTTATTGCATTTTATTTCTTTTATGTTGATACATGAATTTGTAGAATTTTGTTTAGGTAGCTCCCTTATCATTTTTAGGTCATTCTTTTTAAGATAGTTAGATATAAGCTTTAGCTTCCCCCTGGATTTATTCCATAATTTTGTGATGAATTTTAGGATAGTTTTGATTAGATGACATTAGGTTGTGTAGAATTAGGTCAAACTTCAACATAGGTCCATAATAACATTAGAATTTTGGGTTTCTAGGTCAAATTAGACATTGGGACATATAGGGGTATTAAGGGTAGGTATGTAGGATCCCTTAGAAATTATATTAGGATTTAATATAGTAGTATACCATTTTTAGATGATTTTTGTAGTTGATTGTTGTTTGTGTTGCCCTTGTGGGCTTGTATTCTTGTTTGCTTTGCTTTGTGGGCTTGGAGAGCTTGGTTTTGTTCTAAGGAGCATTGAGGAGCATAGTAGAAGACTTGAAGATGGATTGAGGAGCTTGAGAGCTTGATCCTGTTGTTTTGTTGATTGTTTTAGGGTTAGGGATTAGGAAGAGTTTAGACTTAGATAACTTCTTTCTCAAACATGGATGGTATCTTTCACCTCCATTCCTCCCTATGATTCAAAGTCCTTCCATGGTATACACCTCTCTCCTTTGGAGGGATAAGTGATAGTACCTAGGAAGTAGAACTTTTGAGGGAAACCATTCCTTTGATGTTGAACCCTTATAGGTCACCTTTGGTGGTCAATAAGCAGTTTAATGTCCTAGCTTATCCAGTTAAGTTATTTCTCCTGTTCTGAGTATCTTGAGAGATGTTGGGCTTGAGTGTCAAGATGAAGACTTCAATGAAGAGTGTAGAAGAGGATGAATCCTTGAGTATTGCCATTCCAGCTGAAGCTTGAAGAGCAGCAAGAGAAAGTTGATACTTGAAGACCCCTGAAGAGGAAGTAAAGACTGAAGGATGAAGTTGACACTTCTAAGTGATTGAGATTGATTTTGAAGAGCTGAAGCTTGAAGAACAAAGGAAGTTGATACTTACTTTGATACCTGGAGATCCTGAAGGAGCCAAGTTGATACTCATGATTGATAATGAAGCTTGAAGGTGGAGCTGATCAAGAAGCTGAAGCTTAAAGGAGAAGATAAGTTGAAACTTATGTTGAAGGGTTGAAACCTGGAAAAGCAAATTGATATTTGTCAAGAGTGATTGAAGTCTGAAGACTGAGTTGCTGTTGGAAGAGCTGAAGCTTGGAGTTGAGAGAGGAGTTGATCTGCTTTCTTCTTTTTCTTTTGCTGTATTGATGTGTTTTGTTTGACTTGCTTGATGCATTAGAATAAGTCCATATCTAGAATAAGCAGAATCTAGGAGCATGATTGCACTAGAGGTTGAGTTGCTCCCTCTGCTTGTATTGTTACTGTGTGGCTTTGCTTGCGGGTATTCGGTAGAGCCCAGCTCCCTTGCCCATGTGGTTTGTTTGCCTGATGGCATTTCATTTCATTTTATCTGTATGATTGCAGTTTACTGTTTTTGCTTGATAGCATGTTTTATATTTCTGTATGATTAGTGTTATCCATTCTGGCTTGAGGTTGAGATGAGCTTGTGGAGGCTGAAGCCCCAAACACATTTCCTCCCTCACTTGCATTGCATGCATTTTACTGTTAAGCTGATGCTTTGTCTGTTTTGGTGTATCATTGACATGATCCCTTAGGACTCTCATTTCCTTTGATAAGGAATTGATGATAGAATTTTAGGTTGAAACCTATGCATGACAACTTCTAGGAGTTCCCTGTTCAAACCTCAACCATAGGATGAATCCATGGCATGACAACAGTAGGACTTGATAGTCTCCCTCCTAGTTGGGCTTGTTCTCTTCTCATCTCAAAACAGTATAAGATACAATAATCATGAATGATTTCTTTCGTACGTTACGAGCCTTAAGCTATCTGAGAAAGGATTGTGGGAGAGTTTCTTTTCCAAAGTCTGGATGTTTAGTATGGTACCCTTTGGGTGACATGCGACGCGTTCACTCTCAGGTCATAGTCTCTAGTGCGATTGAAATCGCAAACACAATAAAAAACACCTCTTTCGTAAAAGACAGGAAATAAACCGTAGTTTCCCGAACTACGTGAGCTCTGATCTCTCATACCTGTTGAGAGTACGTAGGCACAAGATGGCGATGTCTTAGCGAGCTACCTTCCCCCATAACCCGTCGTAGGCCGAACTACGTTGACTCTGATTTCTCGTTCTCTGATGAGAATACGTAGGCATAAAGTGCGACGCTTTGCCGAGTCATTTTTCTTTTTTTCTTAAGCCAGCCTTGATAGGTAGATAGAATAAAACCAACCCGTCCAAGTAAACAAAACAAGCGAGGATCCCGTCGAGTACGACGGACGTGAGGGGTGCTAATACCTTCCCCTTGCGTAACCGACTCCTGAATCCAGACAATGGTTGCGACGACCTTGTCTTACCCTTTTTCGTCAGGTTTTTCCGATCGTTTCCTTTCCCTCTCTGAGGGATAAATAATGAAAGGTGGCGACTCTTCTGTTGTGCCGGCACCTTATTTTCGCGCAAGCGACACCCTCACACTTGCATGATAAAACCCATCACTTAACTCTCTCTCTCTCTCTCCACAAAGAAACAAACCACTCTTCCCTCACCCATCCTGCGAAAATTCCATCATATTTTCCTTTCACCTCTTACAACTGTGAGGGAAAACTGTCTCACAACATACGTTCTCAAGTTTCGATGATGACAAAGTACAACCTCGGATGAATCAGAGTCGTCATGCATACTTACGATGATGACAAAGTACAACCTCGGATGAATCAGAGTCGTCATGCATACTTACGATGATGACAAAGTACAACCTCGGATGAATCAGAATCGTCATGCAATACTTAACATATTACATCCTTCCTATATCCTTTTAAATCATCATATTTCATTGGCAATATATGTGACTAATGTTTGGTCGTGACAAGATGCACGAAACAACAAACATATCAATTTTTGCAGGTTTTGTAGCTATGAGTCAACCATACCGTCAGCACACAATTTCATTCAGTTCACACGGGTCAGCGCATGAAGGTCATGCGTCGACCGTTAACTTGGCGCATGCAGGTTTAAGAATCTCACGGGTCAGCGCATGAAGATCATGCGTCGACCGCTGACTCGGCGCATGACAGTTTGAGTATCACACGGCTCAGCGCACGCCGACCCTATGGTCGACCGTTCGCGCGCAGAAACAGAAATTCTGCTATGTTTCATTGATCTGTCAACTGTCTGTTTTGTATATTACTATAAATAGCTGTCTTTTCAATTTTAACAACGAACATTTTCAAGAACATTTTTTTAAGAACATTTTTGAAAGCATTGTGAGAAAGTGTTCAGGTCAAGAAACGTGAAAGAGGTGCATCAGTGTTCTTCATCTTCATCGTTCAATCAACTCACAAATCCTCAAATTACAGATAATCAATTTTTTGCTGCGGTTTGTGGTTTGCTCGACGGTGATAAGGTTCGAACGCGTGATTGAAGATCCGGTTCGAGTGGAAGCTGGTGCAGGTGTTTCTTGGGAGAAAACCTTTGAGGTTTTACCTATCAAGACTACAGGTTTTGAAGGCTTTTGTTACGGAATCGTCGGTTCAACAATCAAGCGAGTGCGAAGGTGATTGATTAGCGGAAGGTTGATCAATCTAGTAGCTAGGGCGTTGAAAGGTTGAAGACGTTCCGGGTTCAATTTGGGTGTGTCTAAGATCAGCCGTGCCGAAGGTTTGATCAACGGAAGAGTTGTCAATAAGGTGGCTGCAATCGGAGGTCATTCACATCAAATTGGAGGACTTGATTCATCTTGAATCAAGGGGCAAGAAGTGGTAGAAATTATCAGCAACATTAAGATTGTTTGTATCAATTGTCTATCGATTCTTGTGTATAACTGTTCTACCAAACAGGTGATATCTATTCAATACATATCTCAATTCTCTTTGTAGAATTGAGGGCAGACGTACCCCAACGCGAGGACGACTGGGGGAACTGCCTCATCAAATCTTGTGTTCCTTTAGTTTCTGCATTTTCAATTACAGCTTAAAAATTAAGTGATTCTAGAATAAGTGATTTTGTCAAATTGTAGTATTGATTGAGTGAGTTGGTGAAACACTGTTTTTTAACTACTAAGTACAATAGAAATACTGTACTAAGGCTTTTTCAATCACTCATTCAACACAAATATCATTTAAGGTATTTGTGCACACCAACTGTTCGACAAAAGTGCTGAACTAAAATTGCCTTAATTTTGCTGCTAGTTTTGTGAACACCAACTGTTCGACAAAAGTGCTGAACTAAAATTGCCTTAATTTTGCTGCTAGTTTTGGTGTAATTTTTGATCATTGGAATAAGGAAATAGTACGAGTGAATCACATCTGAGTTTTGCATAAAAGTGTGTAGTGATTTACTATCCGTTATCGTCTTAAATTCATCCGCTTGACGCATATCCGGCTCTCCAATAGTTGTTCGTTTTAGACTATATTTTCCAAGGCCGCTTCCGCATTTGAAAACAATTTTGAAAACCAATTTTATTGGTAGCGCCACTCAAATTTTTAAAAGGGATCTATTCAACCCCCCCTTCTAGATCCGTGCCTTAGTCTAACAAGTGGTATCAAGAGCTCCGGTTCTCCGGTGCTTCAAATACAACATTGATAGAATAATGGCTAACGAACCAAAAGGGGCGTACAATAGAGCTCCCGTTTTTAACGGTGAAAATTATAGCTATTGGAAAGACTGTATGCGGGTGCACATTAATTCCATAGATAGAAAGATATGGAACGTTATTCTCAATGGTCCGATTGAAATAACCATGACAAATGAGAATAACGAAGTTGTGCCAAAGCCCGAAGCACAATGGACCGACGACGATGAGCGAAAGTATAATTACGATTGGAAAGCTAAGAACATTCTAATCTCCTCATTAGGTGTAGATGAATACTACCGTGTATCCCATTGCCCTACGGCTAAAACTATGTGGGATGCACTACAAATTGCCCATGAGGGGACAAACGATGTTAAGTTGGCTCGAATCAACACTCTTATACAAGAGTTTGATCTTTTTTTCATGGAGCAAGGGGAAACCATTGCTGACATGCAAAAGAGATTTACTCATCTCATAAACAGATTACATTCACTAGGAAGACCTATTTCCAATGATCTTGCTACTAATAAAGTTTTGAGATGTCTTAGCAGGGAATGGCAGCCGAAAGTGACCGCCATCAAAGAGGCAAATGATCTTACGGTATTAGACCTGACTACATTGTTTGGCAAACTACAAGAGCATGAACAGGTACTCTTGAGTCTTGACCAACATGAAAGGAAAGAAAAGAAGGACAAAGTAAAGATGAGTGAAAAGAAGTCAATAGCTCTTAAGGCTTCTTCCTCGAAGTCTAAAGCAAAAGAGCAAAGTGATTATTCTTCAAGCGACGACGAAGAAGAAGACATAAATGAGGACATGGGGCTGTTCGTTAAACGGTATAACCGGTACGTGAGAAAGAACGGCATCCAACATTCGGAGAAGAACCTGGTAAATTTCCGAAGGCAATCAAGGTTCTCCAAAGATGACAATCAAAAAGGCAAAAAGACTAGAGGAACGTGCTATAAATGTGGAAAGCCCGGTCACTACAAACCGGACTGTCCAATGAACAACAAGGGAAAAGAAATGGAACAATCGAAGTCACATAAGAGAGCATCAAAGCCTAGGAGGGCGTACATCGCATGGGAAAGCGACAGTGATTCTTCCTCCTCTAATGAAAGCTCTAGTGATGAAGAAGAGTCCGCGAATCTATGTCTCTCCGCAAATCAGAAAAAGAAAAAGAAACAGGTACGTCACTCTAGATATAATATGTCATCTAATATGTCTCATTCCGAATTACAAACCGCATTCGATGTTTTACACAAGGAAGCAACTGAAGCCTTTAAGAAACTTGCTTCTAATAGAAGAATTTTTACATATTTAGAGCACAAAGTCTTAGAGTCCGAAAAGAAATTAGAGGACCTTAAGGCTTCCATTGTGAAAGATAATGAATCGGATTGTAAGGACAATAGTAATCCTTTCAACTTTGGTTGTGATACTTGTCATATTTGGCAAGGTGAGGTTAGAAACCTTAAGGCCAAATTAGACAAGGCACTTGAACCTAAAATTACATTTGCAATCGATAAAAAGGATTTTAGAAAAAGTATGATAAACCCATATCAAAAATATGCATATGTAATTAGGGATCAAGCAAGTGAAAGTGATTCTAATGTCGACTTTGTATGCTTTTACTGTTGCAAGAAAGGCCACTCCATTGGTAAATGTCGATTTAGGAGATTTCTTGTTCCTAAAGGCATCTACCAATGGTTGCCCAAACGCAACCGTCTTGTCACTAACCTATTAGGACCCAATATGCCATTGGGTACCTCCCTTTTCTAAGTTATATTTTGACAGGTGAAATGTGTCGAGTCCACCGAGAGAAGATGGATTCTTGATAGTGGGTGCTCAAGGCACATGTCTGGAGACATATCCTTATTCATAGACTTCGTGGCTAAGAAGAAAGGGTATGTAACATACGGTGATAACAACCGCGGAGCGATACTAGGTAAAGGTAGTATAGGTAATCCCTCCTCTACTACAATTTCCGATGTGTTGCTTGTCGAAAACCTTAAACATAATCTCCTTAGCATTAGCCAATTATGCGACAAAGGTTACAATGTTTCCTTTTCAAAAGATTGCTGCAAAATTGTGCATGAAAGTGATAAGAAGAATGTGTTTATTGGTTTTAGAGTAAACAATGTGTATATGCTTGACTTGAATGTGGTATCCCCAACAAGCGATCAATGTCTCATATCTATGAGTGAAGACTCATGGCTATGGCATAGGCGCTTAGCGCATGTCAACTTTGACTTACTCAATAAGATTGTCTCAAAAGATCTAGTACTAGGACTTCCCAAAATTAAGTTCACCAAGGATCACCTTTGTGATGCTTGTCAAAAAGGAAAACAAACGATGATCTCCCTCAAGCTTGGAAGTCGTGTAAAGATCATCCAATTGACAATATTCTCGGAGACATCACAAAGGGAGTCACCACTCGATCTAAGCTAAGTAACTTTTGTTATCACTTCGCTTTCGTTTCACAAATAGAGCCTAAAAACCCCAAAGAGGCCCTACTCGATGAGCACTGGTTTTTATCAATGCAAGAGGAACTAAATCAGTTTAAAAGAAACGAGGTATGGGACCTTGTCCCTCCTCCGCGAGGCCATCGAGTAATCGGCACCCGATGGGTGTTTAGGAACAAGTTGGACGAAAACGGGGTAATAACCCGTAATAAAGCGAGATTGGTCGCTCAAGGGTATAACCAAGAGGAAGGCATCGACTATGAGGAAACTTATGCGCCGGTTGCCCGACTCGAGGCTATACGCCTTTTACTCGCCTTTGCATGTGCAAAGGATTTTAAGTTATTTCAAATGGATGTTAAAAGTGCGTTCCTTAACGGTCACATAAATGAAGAAGTATATGTGTCTCAACCTCCCGGTTTTGAATCTCATGAATACCCTGAACATGTTTACAAGTTAAAAAGAGCTTTATATGGTCTCAAACAAGCTCCTAGAGCTTGGTATGAGCGACTAAGTAAGTTTTTACTTAATCAGGGGTACTCACGAGGAAAGGTTGACACTACACTCTTTATTAAACGTCAAGGAAAGCACTTGATTTTGGTGCAAATCTATGTTGACGATATTATATTTGGATCCACTAACATGAATCTCGTGAGAGAGTTTTCTGACCTCATGCAGGGCGAATTCGAGATGAGTATGATGGGGGAGCTCACATACTTCCTCGGCCTACAAATTAAACAACTCCAAGAAGGGACATTCGTGAGCCAAACAAAATATTGTTTGGACTTGATCAAGAGATTTGACATGGCAAAATCCAAGGTCATAGACACCCCAATGCCTACATGCGTAAATTTGGATAAAGATGAAAATGGCAAGGACGTAGAGGTAAAACGATATAGAGGTATGATTGGTTCACTTCTCTATCTTACTGCGTCACGTCCTGATATTATGTTTAGTGTGTGCATGTGTGCACGATACCAATCATGTCCCAAAGAATCCCACCTAAAAGCTGTTAAACGAATTCTTCGATACCTGTCAGGTACCCCGAAGTATGGATTGTGGTATTCTAAGGGTAGTGATTGCTCGTTGGTAGGTTACTCCGATTCCGACTTTGCCGGGTGCAAATCGGATAGGAAAAGCACTAGTGGTACATGTCATTTGTTTTCAAACTCCTTGGTTAGTTGGCATAGCAAGAAACAAGTTTCAGTTGCTTTATCAACGGCCGAGGCGGAATACGTTGCCGCTGGTAGTTGTTGTGCTCAAATTCTGTGGATTAAGCAACAACTACTAGATTTCAATCTTAAACTTGAACGTATTCCTATCCTATGTGACAACACTAGCGCTATTAACCTTACCAAAAATCCCGTATTACACTCTCGCACTAAACATATAGAAATTCGACACCATTTTCTTAGGGACCATGTTGAGAAAGGTGATGTTGTATTTGAACACGTTGACACTAAAAACCAACTAGCGGACATTTTCACAAAGCCGCTAGCAACGGAACCTTTCTTTCATATCCGCCGAGAACTTGGCATCCTCGACATTTCGGAACGGGAATAATATTTGCTGATGTTATCTTATTTCATTCAAATAATCATGCTGTTGTACTTCTAACAATTTGATATTCGTATAAGTATAAGTATGTTGTTTATCAAGCTACTCCGGCATTAAGGTGATATTGTTCCATTTCTCTCTCTCTCTCTCTAATAACTCTCATGATCAACAATTGTATCGTTTGACCTATGTTGCATATGTATGAAATTTTTTTGTATGATAAATTGTTTGGATGCAAATTTTTTTTTGTGGCATTTTAGGTAGGCATCAAATATGGCTTGATATGTGACATTAAGTGCAAATCTGCATTTGTGCATCCGAACTGAGCTACACACCAAATCTGAACAGTTCAACTCTTTTTCAACAAGAATGAATGAAAGATTTGCAGCTTTCACAACTGCCCATGGATACCAAGAAACAGCCGTCTCTCGCAGCATCAATCGCCTGAATCAAGCAGTGGATTACCTCACTGATATGGCTGATCCATATCGTTATCCGTCTTCCTTTGATATGGGCAAGGGACAAGGATATTAGTCATTTGTTTTTGCATTTGCTCATTCTCCATGTTGTTTTTGTTATCATGTTCTGTTTTATCTCTCCTAAGTGCACACTAATGTTTGTTTTACAGTCTTGATTCCTATAAAATGTTATGACTTATGTGTCCTTAATTTGGTTTAATCTATTTTTAATATTTTGCTCATTGTCAATATTTTGTGTGGATATTGGTATATGATTACTTATAGCCTGTTGAGTATTTTGTTAATTGTTAATATGCCAAAACTTTACCTTTCTCCATCTCTTTTTGATGTTGTCAAAGGGGGAGAAAAGACAAGTAGATTGTAGACCACAACAGCTATGACTGTAAAAGAAAGGGGGAGCTTACTACTATGTTAAAGATATCGCATGTTGTGTTCACCAAGCTTCGCACAGGTTTGTCATCATCAAAAAGGGGGAGAATGTGAGGGAAAACTGTCTCACAACATACGTTCTCAAGTTTCGATGATGACAAAGTACAACCTCGGATGAATCAGAGTCGTCATGCATACTTACGATGATGACAAAGTACAACCTCGGATGAATCAGAGTCGTCATGCATACTTACGATGATGACAAAGTACAACCTCGGATGAATCAGAATCGTCATGCAATACTTAACATATTACATCCTTCCTATATCCTTTTAAATCATCATATTTCATTGGCAATATATGTGACTAATGTTTGGTCGTGACAAGATGCACGAAACAACAAACATATCAATTTTTGCAGGTTTTGTAGCTATGAGTCAACCATACCGTCAGCACACAATTTCATTCAGTTCACACGGGTCAGCGCATGAAGGTCATGCGTCGACCGTTAACTTGGCGCATGCAGGTTTAAGAATCTCACGGGTCAGCGCATGAAGATCATGCGTCGACCGCTGACTCGGCGCATGACAGTTTGAGTATCACACGGCTCAGCGCACGCCGACCCTATGGTCGACCGTTCGCGCGCAGAAACAGAAATTCTGCTATGTTTCATTGATCTGTCAACTGTCTGTTTTGTATATTACTATAAATAGCTGTCTTTTCAATTTTAACAACGAACATTTTCAAGAACATTTTTTTAAGAACATTTTTGAAAGCATTGTGAGAAAGTGTTCAGGTCAAGAAACGTGAAAGAGGTGCATCAGTGTTCTTCATCTTCATCGTTCAATCAACTCACAAATCCTCAAATTACAGATAATCAATTTTTTGCTGCGGTTTGTGGTTTGCTCGACGGTGATAAGGTTCGAACGCGTGATTGAAGATCCGGTTCGAGTGGAAGCTGGTGCAGGTGTTTCTTGGGAGAAAACCTTTGAGGTTTTACCTATCAAGACTACAGGTTTTGAAGGCTTTTGTTACGGAATCGTCGGTTCAACAATCAAGCGAGTGCGAAGGTGATTGATTAGCGGAAGGTTGATCAATCTAGTAGCTAGGGCGTTGAAAGGTTGAAGACGTTCCGGGTTCAATTTGGGTGTGTCTAAGATCAGCCGTGCCGAAGGTTTGATCAACGGAAGAGTTGTCAATAAGGTGGCTGCAATCGGAGGTCATTCACATCAAATTGGAGGACTTGATTCATCTTGAATCAAGGGGCAAGAAGTGGTAGAAATTATCAGCAACATTAAGATTGTTTGTATCAATTGTCTATCGATTCTTGTGTATAACTGTTCTACCAAACAGGTGATATCTATTCAATACATATCTCAATTCTCTTTGTAGAATTGAGGGCAGACGTACCCCAACGCGAGGACGACTGGGGGAACTGCCTCATCAAATCTTGTGTTCCTTTAGTTTCTGCATTTTCAATTACAGCTTAAAAATTAAGTGATTCTAGAATAAGTGATTTTGTCAAATTGTAGTATTGATTGAGTGAGTTGGTGAAACACTGTTTTTTAACTACTAAGTACAATAGAAATACTGTACTAAGGCTTTTTCAATCACTCATTCAACACAAATATCATTTAAGGTATTTGTGCACACCAACTGTTCGACAAAAGTGCTGAACTAAAATTGCCTTAATTTTGCTGCTAGTTTTGTGAACACCAACTGTTCGACAAAAGTGCTGAACTAAAATTGCCTTAATTTTGCTGCTAGTTTTGGTGTAATTTTTGATCATTGGAATAAGGAAATAGTACGAGTGAATCACATCTGAGTTTTGCATAAAAGTGTGTAGTGATTTACTATCCGTTATCGTCTTAAATTCATCCGCTTGACGCATATCCGGCTCTCCAATAGTTGTTCGTTTTAGACTATATTTTCCAAGGCCGCTTCCGCATTTGAAAACAATTTTGAAAACCAATTTTATTGGTAGCGCCACTCAAATTTTTAAAAGGGATCTATTCAACCCCCCCTTCTAGATCCGTGCCTTAGTCTAACAACAACAACCTTTTCTCCCTCATTCACATAAATCCTCATCAAAATCCACCACCAATGACGCCTACCCCTCCCTTCATAAAAGACTTCCACCATCCGCTTCCTAACACCATTATAGCTACCACCCTTGAATAGCTCTAAACCAACAAATTCGAACATCTCCTCCTTCACCTCCCCTCATCAGCGGCCAACCTGTTAGGTGGACACGTATTAGTGTTTTAGTATTTGTTTTAATCTACTGTTTTATTAGTTTGTTTGAATAAGACCTATTCTTTAGGAGAAATAGGGTTTGTTACTTATTTTACTACTCTTTAGGCATGTAAAGAGTAGAGTTAGTTATTTCCTTTTGCTTGTAAGATGGCTATATATTAGCCACTGATTAATCGAATAAAACACATTCCTCCACTCACTTTTGTAGCTTTGTTAAAATTTGATTTCTAACATTTGGTATCCAGAGCTTTCGAAAGCAGCTGTAGGAGTGTGAGAGTGAGTGAAACATGACAACCTCTGAGAAATTTGTGACTCCAAGATTTGACGGCCATTACGATCATTGGTCGATGTTGATGGAGAATTTCTTGAGGAGCAAAGAGATGTGGAACCTGGTGGATGAAGGTATTCCAGCACCAGCAATCGGGACTTCGGCGGCAAGTGAGGCTCAAAGGAAAAGTGTCGAAGAAACAAAACTCAAAGATCTGAAAGTTAAGAACTATCTCTTTCAAGCGATTGACAGAGAGATCATGGAAACCATTCTTGACAAAAGAACATCAAAGGCGATATGGGATTCGATGAAGCAGAAGTACCAGGGATCAACCAAAGTAAAGAGAGCGCAGCTGCAGGCATTGAGGAAGGAGTTTGAAATGCTGGTTATGAAAGAAGGAGAAAAGATCGATAGCTTCATTTCACGAACCCTCATGGTGATAAATAAAATGAAAGTGAATGGAGAAGATATAAAGCAAAGCACAATGGTGGGTAAGATTTTGAGATCTTTGACTCCCAAGTTCAATTATGTTGTATGTTCAATTGAGGAGTCAAATGACATAGATACTATGACTATTGATGAGCTCCATGCAAGTTTACTTGTTCAAGAGCAAAGAATGCATGGGAATCAGGAGGAAGAACAAGCATTAAAAATTTCTTATGACGACAAGCCACGACGGGGCAGAGGCTCATTCCGAGGGGGTCGAAGTAGAGGAAGAGGGAGGTCATCTATGAATAAAGCCACTGTAGAATGTTTCAAATGTCATCAGTTGGGACACTTTCAATATGAGTGTCCTGATTGGGAGAAACGGGCTAACTACGCTGAATATGTAGAAGAAGGAGAAGAGGTTCTGCTGATGTCTTATGTTGATGCTGATCAAACCAAAATAGAAGAAGCTTGGTTTCTTGACTCTGGATGTTCGAATCACATGACCGGAAATAAAGAATGGTTCTCGGAGCTAGAGGAAGGATTTAAACAAACTGTGAAGCTTGGGAATGACACTAGAATGGTAGTGGTAGCTAAAGGGAGTGTACGGCTTCAAATGAACGGTATTATTCAGGTAATCTCAAATGTTTTTTACATACCTGAGTTGAAAAGTAATTTGTTGAGCATAGGCCAACTTCAGGAGAAGGGTTTAGCTATTATAATTCAGCAAGGGACTTGTAAAGTTTATCATCCTAAAAGAGGTTTAATTATGCAAACTAACATGAGTGGAAATAGAATGTTTTATATGTTAGCATCTATGGCAGCAAAAGAAAATTCGATGTGTCTTCAGGCTAAACTTTCCTCTGAGAAAGAATCACACCTGTGGCATCGTCGATTTGGCCATTTGAATTACACAGGATTAAGAACACTTGCATACAAGAAAATGATAGACGGTGTGCCGCTGCTCAAAGTTCCAGAAAAATTATGTGAAACTTGTTTGGTTGGCAAACAGCATAGAGGATCCTTTCCAAAACAAAGTTCTTGGAGAGCCTCAAAGCAACTTCAACTCGTGCATTCTGATTTGTGTGGGCCTATCAAACCTGCTTCCAACAGTAACAAAAGGTATATCATAAGTTTCATTGATGATTTTTCACGTAAGACTTGGGTTTATTTTTTACATGAAAAATCAGAAGCCTTTAGTGCATTCAAGAATTTCAAAGCATTTATTGAAAAAAAGGTTGGTGCATATATAACTTGTTTGAGAACAGATAGAGGAGGTGAGTTTAACTCAAATGAATTTGGAGAATTTTGTAAAGCTCATGGTATAAGCAGGCAATTGACAGCAGCATACATTCCACAACAGAACGGAGTTGCCGAACGAAAGAATAGAACAATCATGAATGCAGTACGTTCAATATTAGCTGATAAGAAAGTTCCAAAAGTGCTTTGGCCAGAAGCTGTAAATTGGTGTGTTCACGTTCAAAATAGGAGCCTGGCCGTAGCAGTAAAAGAAAAAACTCCAGAGGAAGCATGGAGTGGAGTGAAACCAACAACAACTTATTTCTGGGTGTTCGGTTGCATAGCACACGCTCATATTCCAGACCAAAAGAGGAGCAAGTTAGATGCCAAAAGCAAGAAGTGTGTATTCATAGGTGTTAGCAATGAATCCAATGCCTATAGATTATATGATCCAACCACTAAGAAGATCATCATCAGTAACGATGTTCAATTTGAAGAAGAAGAGGGCTGGAATTGGGGAAGAACTGAATTTGGATGTGCTAGAAGATGATAATGAAAGTGAAAAAGAGCATGTCGACGAGGATAATATTGTGGAGGTCATGGGAAGAAATACTACTTCCGATTATTCACCACAAAATGAAGAAAACATTCAAGAAGTTGCAGATGAAGGGAGGGGTGAAAGAGTCAGAACAAAACCGGTATGGATGGCAGACTATGAAACAGGAGAAGGTTTCTCAGAAGAAGAAGAAGATATGCATGCAATGATGATGGTAACAGAGAATGATCCTTTTTCATTTGCAGAGGCAGTCAAAAGCAAGAAGTGGAAAGAGGCTATGGAAGTAGAAATGAAAGCTATAGAGAAGAACCAAACATGGGAATTGATGGATTTGCCTAAGGATGCCAAGCCTATTGGAGTTAGGTGGGTCTTTAAGACCAAACTTAATGAAAATGGGGATGTCGAGAAACATAAAGCGAGATTGGTTGCTAAGGGTTATGCACAACGGTATGGAGTTGATTACACCGAAGTATTTGCACCAGTGGCAAGGCTCGATACCATTCGAACAATACTTGCAGTAGCAGCACAGTGTGGCTGGGAGGTTTTTCAGCTTGACGTAAAGAGCGCTTTCCTTCATGGTGAACTCAAGGAGGAAGTATTTGTACAATAACCTGAAGGGTTTGTTAAGAAGGGAGAAGAAGGGAAGTTTTACAAGCTAAAAAAGGCTCTATATGGCCTTAAGCAAGCGCCAAGGGCGTGGTACAACAAAATTGAGGCTTACTTTCTGCGTGAAGGCTTCGAGAAATGTTCGAGTGAGCATACTTTGTTCACCAAGTCAAAAGGAGGTAAAATTTTAATAATTAGCATTTATGTAGATGACTTAATATTTACTGGAAGTGATGTGAGCATGTGTATAGAATTTAAAAAGTCAATGATGATAGAGTTTGATATGTCCGACTTCGGAAGAATGAGACACTTCCTTGGAATGGAAGTGCTGCAAAATTCAAATGGTATTTTTATTTGTCAAAGAAGGTATGCACGAGAAGTGTTAGCAAGATTTGAAATGGAAAATAGCAATAGTGTGAAAAATCCAATTGTACCGGGAACAAAGTTGTCAAAGGATGAAGGAGGACCTAAAGTTGATGCAACAATGTTCAAACAAATGGTTGGAAGTCTCATGTATTTAACTATAACTCGTCCTGACTTAATGTATGGTGTAAGTCTCATAAGCAGGTACATGTCTAGACCAACCATGTCACATTGGTTGGCAGCCAAAAGAATTTTGAGGTATTTAAAGGGGACAACTGAGCTAGGCATTTTCTACACAAAGAATGAAGGTTGTTCAAAACTCTTGGCATTCACAGATAGTGGCTATGCGGGTGATCTTGATGATAGAAGAAGTACATCTGGATATGTGTTCATAATAGGATCTGGAGTTGTATCCTGGTCGTCAAAAAAGCAGCCTGTAGTGACTTTATCAACTACCGAGGCCGAATATATCGCAGCAGCTCTATGTGCTTGTCAGTGTATATGGCTAAAGAGAATCTTGAGAAAGATTGGAGTGGAGCAGGTTGAAGGAACTATAATTCAATGTGACAGTAGCTCTGCCATTCAATTGGCCAAGAATCCAGTTTTTCACGAAAAAAGTAAGCATATTCATGTGCGGTTTCATTTTTTAAGAGATTTAGTGAATGAAGGTGTTATAGAATTAAAGTACTGCAACTCACAGGAGCAAGTAGCAGACTTGATGACAAAACCACTTAAACTTGAACAGTTTGAAAAACTCTGTGGTATGCTTGGAATGGTTAGTGCGTCGGAGTTAAACTAAAATACATGTGTTTTAGTTTAAGGGAGGGAATGTTAGGTGGACACGTATTAGTGTTTTAGTATTTGTTTTAATCTACTGTTTTATTAGTTTGTTTGAATAAGACCTATTCTTTAGGAGAAATAGGGTTTTTTACTTATTTTACTACTTTTTAGGCATGTAAAGAGTAGAGTTAGTTATTTCCTTTTTCTTGTAAGATGGCTATATATTAGCCACTAATTAATCGAATAAAACACATTCCTCCACTCACTTTTGTAGCTTTGTTAAAATCTGATTTCTAACACAACCACCAATCTACAAAGCAAGAAACCCCATTAAATATACTCCCTCTGTATGATAACCTCTGCTACTCACTAGAAAACACTATTCATATCCACGCACAATTCAAGCTTTGCTCCGATGACATCGCCACCAAGTGAAACTCCCTCACCACGCCACCAAAACTTTACTCTCCGTCTTCCTCGTCTTCCTTCTTCCCCTCTTTCCCCGTTTTTTTTGTCATTCTTCAACTATTCTTCCAACACACCCTTCTATTTATAACTTTAAACCTAAAATAAACGATTTCCCTTACATAATGGACCCGTTCAGCCAACAATCCTGACGCATCCGATCTTCGTGATAAGGTCGAGTGCTTAGGGAAGAAAATGAAAGTACTTTTGATAAATCTAGATTTGAGGAAAAAAGATGAAAGGAAGCAGATGCCAGAGTTAAAGAGCTTGAGAAACAGGTTGCTTCCTTTGGAGAAGGAGTATTTTTGGAAGATAAACTCTTGAGCAGAAAGGAAGTAGTGTTACGTGAAAAAAAGGTCGCACTGAAAATATCCATAGAATCAAAGGAGGGAGTTGATAATGAAATTACAGGCTGAAGTTTGAGCGTGCAAAAATAGAGAATGAAGCCATAGTGAGACAACTAAATGGAGATTAATGTGAAGTGAAAGCTCTCGATCTAATTTCCTCAATTTTGAAAAACCGCAACAACTCAGTGCAACAACGATTACGCGTCTGTGTCAGTTATTTTTCCATTTCCTTTTCATTATATTCTAACTTTATTTGGTTTTTGTGTTGTTTTTTTCATAATTCGATAGTTTTTGTGTTTGTTTCATATATTGGTTGGCTGGTTATTGTGTTCGATTACGCTGAACTATTGCAATAATATTGTAACACTGCTGAAATAATGAAAAACATACAATGTGATTGGTTGTTGTTTGCTTTTATTTTGTTAAATCGGATGATATTTGTGGGTTCAACATGATAAATATGCCATTATTCTTCTGATATTTAGTTCAATATATTGATAACATTGTTGATGCGTATGCGAGATGATTTTGTTGCATTTTAGCATTACATTTTGCATGTTTGATTGCATTACGTTGTAATTCGCGCGCGTTAAAATTCATTTCTCTTTGTGTTATCATTTATTTGTGTTGATCTTTCCACAGTTTCGATCTCATTTTGTGATGATCGCGTTTAATGTAGCAAGTTAATGTCTGATTTTAATTGCCTATGTGCGAATTTTAATAGGTTATTGTTGTGTTTCGATTTTTTATGCGCATATGATAATTTAACATGGTGAGAATCTTCACTTTTTCTTCTTACCAATTTGAGTTTTCGACTCGCAATTTGTGCTTTCATGAAATTTATTATTTAGTGAGCTTCAATTTTATTGGCGATGAGCGCCTTAAGAGTTTGCAATTTACCATTCGATTTGTTTTAAGATACAATTATCTAACGTCTTTACATTTAAATGGAATTTGATTTCTTGTATATCTTTGCATGTCTTCGCGTATGCGATATTGATTCACGTATTTGCGTCATGATTTTAATCTGTGCACATTTCATTTTTACTTTACTCTTTTCAATCAAATTACAATGAATGTGTGCTATAAATATTATGTATGTGCTTGCATCATTATATCTTGTTACACGCTTTGTACATATTCTATTAGATTTCATTTTGTGGCATTAAGTTACGTATTGTGCTAGAATTTGTGTCTTACTCTAGAATTTGCACCATTCGCGATACAATTCACGCCCTTAAATTACGATTCTCACTTTTGAATATTCACTACATACCATTTTTTCGTAATTCATTTTGCAACATAAAACTAAACTTTGATCAATATCGAGTGCATTTTCCATAATTAAAATAAAACATCTAATCACGATTAAACATCATTTCATCAGATGAAAAGGGAGATGTTTACGAGCCTTCTATTCCTCTCCTTGATTTTTTGGATATGAGTTGCCTTACTCAATAATTTGAGCAATCGTCAACCATTAAAAACTTCTAATCTGATTCGCTTCAAACCTCTTTCATAATCAAAACTTAAGAAAACTCATTTTTGTGATAACTTGGATGAAAAAAAGAGGTGGTCTTAAGCCTTCAATTTCCTTCCCCGAGTACTTGGACGAGTTGCCTAACTTGACCATTTGATTATTCATCGTCTATCAAGATATCTTAACAATATAAAAACCATTTTTTCTATTAAGGATGAAAAGGGAGATGGTCTAGAGCCTTCTATTCCTCTCCTCGATTATTTGGATACGAGTTTCCTAACTCAACCATTCGAGGAATCGTCATCCAACAAAACACTCAACTAATCAAACCTATATTTTCTCGCCCCCGTGTGATAGAAAACCTTTTCATAAATGAAAGATGCTTCATCCATTCTGAGACAATGCAAACAAGCTTTGTTCTTACATGTGCAAGATGTTAGAACGCTTTCCGCTCGAATGTGACGAGAACAAATTTGTGAGAATCCGGATTATGTTATTCATTTTGATGTGATGTCAATGTTCATTTCTCCATGTTTTGGGTAGCAAGTAGTATTTTACATTCAAATACGAATACGTAACTTTCACTAAGATCGACCAACAAACAAACATTTTTTTACCCAGAACTACATAGCCTTGAGTTCTCCATGGCACTTGGAGATACATAGGAACGAGACCTGCAATCTCGTTAGGCACATTAATAAAAACCTTTTTGCAACCCCCTTTTCTTTTCTTTTTACACTTTTAATAACTTGAAGAAAACAATTGACATAAGCTAATATCAATCGCAAATCCAAATAAAAGGTTCCCATTGAGTACAACAAATGTGAGGGGTGCTAACACCTTCGCCTTGCATAATCGAATCCCAAAAATGAATTTGGTTGCAATGACCATTTTCTTTTCTTTTAAGGGTTTTATCAATATTCTTCCTTTCCTTCTTGGAATAAATAAAGTCCGGTGGCGACTCTGTTATCTCGAGCGTGCGAGCTCTTGTTGGTCATTTTTTAGGATGCGACAGATGTCGACTCTGTTGGGGATGCTTTGCTCCTACAAGAGAGAGTCAATCCTAATTTAGTTTGATTTATGCTGAATATTAGCTTTTTCTACTTGTTTTCTTCTATCTTCCCTTATTTATCTCATTATATTGTTACAACCTAATATTTGTTATAGTTCATTGGTACTATTGGAAGATATCTGATTATTGGCACCTTGTGAGATAGGCTTTCTATCCGAGTCTGAGGAAAATCATAGGATTACGATGGTGGTTGTTAGTATTGGCCGGCAAGGTATCTTCCTTGTTAGTGAAGATACGAAAACCCCTCCTAGAGTAGATTTTCTTGGAGATGTTATTGTTCGACAAGCCTTTGCAACGATAATATTTTAATGATTTGATCGATGACTCTAGGGAACATTTAAAACCTTGGAGTCAATGGTGGTGTAGTATTGGCCCGTGAGGTATCTTTCTCGTTAGGGACGATACAAAGACATCACCTAGAAGAGATCATCTTGAGGGTACTACTGTCTGAAGATCCTTCGTCATGCAGTGATGTTCTCAAGGAGGGTCCGTGACTCTAGAAACCTACCAACCATAGAGCCTACCCATGGGATTCCTTTAATCAGGGATATTAGTTATTTACCCGATGTTCTGACTGACTAGAACATGGTGTACTTATGATCCTGAGCTTTACATTGCATTTTAATTACATAAAAAATAAAAATAAAAAATTTAAATTCATGCTTTCGCATTTCATCAACATGCATGCATATCATTTACCAAAAGACACCATCCCACCTTTTGTCCATAACCAGTAGCTGATTTCCTAAAACTCATATCGGACTTAAAAAAGCAACTCTCGAAAGATCATGGACCCTAGGGAGCAAAACCAGTTTGCGTTAAGAGAAGAAGTTGACTTGATAAAGAACAAGATAGACAAATAGTGGATAATATGATAGGTTTAGCAAAGATAGAGGACAACATTCAGAAGACTGTAGTAACTGAGAATTTCATTCCACCTCGAGTAAACAATCTTGCTCAACCTCAGACTGTGCGGATCCTAGTTGATATCCTTTCTATACAAAAGCATCCCACTATCCGAGATGGACATTCCTCACCTCATGATGCTATTGAGTATAATAATTTTTCATTCTCAGTGCCAAATTACCAAAGAGCAGGCCTGGTGGTGAATACCAAGAGACCAAAGGTTATTGATATTGCTAAAAGATACCGCGTGGTTGATGAAAGACTTAAAGCCATAGAAGGGCATGATGCTTTTGGTCTGTATGCTGTAAACATGTGTTTTGTGCATGGTTTGGTTATACCCCTAAAATTAAAAGTATCTGGTTTCAAGTACAGTGGGGATAGTTGTCCAAAGCACCATTTGGTGATGTTTCACTGAAAATGACCCCCTTTTCTCATGACGATAAGCTAATGATTCATTATTTTCAAGACAGTTTGAGTGGGGCATTGATGAGTTTGTACATGCAGTTAGAAAGGAGTCATATTTAGACATGGTTAGACCTAGCTAACGCCTTTTTGAAGTAGTACAAATACGATTTGGACATGGCTCCCGACCGCATGTTGTTGCAAGGATTATCTCAGGAGAGCAATGAATCCTTCAAAGGGTATGCCCAAAGATGGAGAGTTGGAGGCTCGCATTCAACCACCACTCTTAGAGAAAGAATTTCTTGACTTGTTCAGGGATAAATTACAGAGTCCATACTTCGAAAGGACAAATGGAAATTCGTCATCAAACTTCTCTAACTTGGTGGCAATTGGAAAACGCATTGAGAACAACCTCAAAAACGGAAGAATGCAAGGCGCCCCGAGTAGCTTGAATAGTGAGAGTGAGTCCCTTAGTGATTCCAAAAAGAAAGAAAGGGATGAAGTTAATGCAAAATGGGAAATTCACCAAGCTCTGCAAGCTACGTCTTTAGTGCCTTATTATCAACAGTCTGTCTAATGCCAACAACCATTACCTTCTTGTCCTCAGTACCAACTACAATGCATAAGACCATATAATTAGTAGGCTAAGATTCATCTTCAGCATCAACATCAGAACCAGTGGGCTTGGAATCCGAACAATCAACGTCGATGTTTGAATGAAAGCAGGCCTCCAAACTAACAGGAAGGAGAGACTCGCCAAATTGACCCAATCCTAGTGGCGTACAGTCAATTATGGTCTTAGGTTATCCAAAGATCCTCGATAACTCCTAGAGAGACTATACCTATGAAGTTTCCATTTCCTCCTTGTTACAACCTAGATGTCTAATGTGAGTTTCATGAAGGAGTAATGGGGCACTCAATGGAAGAATGTAAGGTCTTGAAAGAAGAAGTGAAAGAGATGATCATCAAGGTGAAGTTAATTTTTAATTGTTATACCCAAAAATTTTCCCCCTAGATCACATTATCATTCTAGGGCATCAAAATTGTTTATCTAACCTTAACCTCTTTCAAGTTTGATCTTTGTTAAGATGCAGGTGAATTAAGGTTTCACACAGTCAGGAATCAGGGTTTCTATGGTTTGATTAGTCAATGTTTTGGATTGATTCTCCATGTAAAAATTCTCTACATCGTCAAGGATATCATGTTGGATCAAGTATGAATCCAATTTGAGGTTCTCACCCAAGGAAGAAGAACATTGCAGTCCAAGAACCCAAATTAGGGTTTCTGATTGGAAAAGTCAACTGTAGTTTGACTTTTGACCTAAGGAGGTCTTCAATGGTGGAACCATGGTCTATAAGGCTCATATGACCAAAATGAGTCTACACAAGAAGTTTCAAGGTCTCAGGAAACCCAAAACACTAACAGTCGATTCAGAAGTTTTGGATCGTTCAGTTCGTCTAACAAAAAAGTCAACCTATTGACCAATAAGGTTTTGACCCAAAATTGAAGCCAATTATTTTCCCAATGTTATGTCATATCTACTCATGAAATTTGGTGACCATTGGATCAAGAATTGAGAAGTTATCGAATAGTTGGGAAATTAGGGTTTTGAAAAGGGCCAAGCCATAACTTCCTAACCACATGTCCAAATGGAGTGGTTCAAAGCTTGTTAGAAAAGTCTCAATCAGTTCTTCAAAAATGGTATCCACACCCATGAGCCAAAAGTAAGTGGAGTTTGATTTATAAGCAAAAACAAGGCAAGAGGGGGAAAACACTTAGAATTTTTCATACTTTCTTGACTATTAAGTCAAATTTTCAGCCAACTTTAAGGGGATTTTTGACATAGTTCCATTTGGAATTTGAATTTGTGTAAAGCATGAAAGTTGTAGATCATATTTGGGGCTTTCCAAAAAGTACAAGAGCATTTTCTCAGCCCTCATGGTTAGGGTGAATCGAAGGAGACAATTTGGAGATTTGTCATGTCACCAAACCAAGTCCAACTCATGCCAAAGGGTGCATAAACCAACCAATTGGTTTCTAACCACTTAGTTAGCCTTTGATATGGTGTTTAGAGGTTTTATGGATGAAAGCACAAGAAGGTACCATGAGCAAAACCAGAATTTTGGTTAATGGATTTGTTTAATCAAAGAAAGTACAAAGAGGTACTTATGAAACAAAAACTTTTGGGTCAAAACCTTCTACAACATAGCTGCCCCCTCTTCCATCCATTTAGTCACCTCATAAAACTAATTTTAATGGTGTTTGAGTGCTGAGATGCACTGAAAACTGACATAGCCATCATAATCAAAATCAAGAGGAAGATTTGATTCTTTTCCCTTCCAAAAGGCATGGTTTGTGCAAGAACTCCAAATTGCCCTCACCCTTTTCTCCTCCACTTTACCTATAAATAGAACATCATTATCACATCAAAAACACACCAGAGCAAGCATCAAACTAAGCAAGAACTCTATCTTCCTTCTGTTTCCATTATTCTTGCAACCTAAGAAACTTGGCATTCAAAACATAAAACTTGTCTTGAGCAAAACCTCTTCCAAAACAATTTCCATCCACTAAACCTCTCTACCAACACTTCAAACACTCCATAAATGATATGTTGAAACTATTCCAACCATCGTTTCCACCAGAAAACAATTTCTCCAAAACGTCAATTGTCAAACTTAGAAAGTTTGACTTTCTGCACTATTGAAGCTATCATTATTTAGTGCTTTTCCACCTTTTCCAACATCTCAAACACTTCAAATATAAGTTTTTGTTGCTATCCAAATCATCACCACCCTTCTATACACTCATTTCTAAGGTCTGCCCTAAGGATTTCTTGCTTACATCTAGCCTAAGTCATCTTGTTGCCTAAGGAGCAATTTGGGAGGAGTTTGAACCACCTTAACATTGCATTGGAGGTATTTTGAGGCTGCTCAAATCATCTGTACTCAACTGGAAGTCTTGTAAGGGAGGCTTGCTTAGAAATTCTTCAAGAGGTAAGCTTTTTGTGCAAACTAGACCTTGTATGCATCACGCCTATTTCTGATGTGCATTAGACTTTCATATACTTAGGGACTGTTTCAAGTCATGTATGGACTTTGTTAGCTTGTAAGTGTGTGTTTGTAAACTGTCCTGATGTTGTGATTAATATGATGTTTTAAAAGATCACTTCCATGTACTATATGTTGTTGCAGACCAAGTTTGAGTTTTGGATGTTTATGAACATCATTCATATGCTATTTTGAACATGCTTGAACCTTGTTTAGTTTGGAATCTTAAGTGTTCACAACTGTCATAATATTTTACTCACCAATGTGTTTAAAACTCTCACTACTACATACAATGTTAAGCTGCTGTTTGAACTAGGTGGTAAATGATCATGAATCTCATTTATATGTTGTTTAGGTCATGTATGAACCATGCTTAACTGTTAAGTTGGCGTGTTTGAAAACTGTTATAAGTTTGTGCTTGCCAACATGATTGCAAGATTCTTTCCATATGTTATATGTTTGTTTTTGCCCAAGGTAGAGTGTTAATTATTGGTGAGCATCATATGCATAATATTGAGAGAGTGTTTGAACTTTTACTTGAGGTATATCATGTATGAATAGGCCTGCACTTGAGAATTTTCACTTTTGCATCAATTTGGTTTAGTCTTCGTGTTTTAAATTTAAAGCATTTTCAAATCAAACCAAGGTTGTAACACCCATTTTAATTATTTAATCTTTCCGGTGTTATTTTATTTCGGCATGTCTTTTGTGGGGATTATTTACGAAGTTATAGCCTTTAATATTAGTATAATAAAATTAATAATGATAATAATTTGATAATTAATAGTAATGATATTATTATTATTATTATTATTATTATTATTATTATTATTATTATTATTATTATTGGAATAAAAGAAATAAGGAATAAGTGTTATAAGGGATATTTGTGAGTTTAGAAAGAGGAACACAGTTTATTTGGGAGAAGAGTGAGGAAGAAGAACAAGAACAAGAGGAAGAAGAACAAGGGAGAGCAATCCGATTCTTGGGAATTCTTCAACGATCGAAGCGATTAATCGAGGTAAGGGGGAGAAACAGATTGGGATTGGTAATTGCACTAATGGGGTAGTTGGGAACTCCTTAACCCCATAGGGATTTGATGATTATGATTAAGATGTTGTTGTGTTCTGATTGTTGTTTCCATGGATGAATTGTGTTTATGTAGTTAGGAATTGGTGAAATTTTGTTATTCCAGCCTTGCATGTGACTATGTAGAGATTGTTGGGTGTTCTGACTAGTTTACCGTTTAGGTCAAAAATGATTTAATCGGTTGAATTGGTGTTTTATTGGGTAAGGTCTGGAATAAATAGTGTGGTTTAGTCGTAGAATGCTAGGCTAAGACTATTGGGACTGGTGTGGTGAGAATTAGACGATTTTTGAGCTTCTGATGAATTTCTGAACAGTAAGGATTTTGTGAAATCGCAGATGTTCGCCAGTACCTTCGTTGAGCGAGCTAGTAGCGAGCATTTTCTAGGAATTCGCTAGGCGAGTTGGGTAGCGAACACTTCTAGTAGCCACTGTCTGCACTCGCTAGCAGGTTCGCTAGGCGAATGAGGCACCGAGCGTTCGCTGAGGCCTCGCTAGGCGAGTGAGTCAGCGAGCGTGACAGAATGTGATTTTTGTGCTGTTTTGCCTTGTGATTTGTTTTTTAGGATTCCTTGGGTTGTGATAGGTCGAGAGATGTTGTTTAGGGGTGAAGAGAGTATACTTGGTGTGGAAAGGTGAATTATGGCATATTGAATTTAATTGACATAACTAATTGGTGGGTAAGACATATATATGTAATATGTATATGATGCATAGTGAGGTGATCGGGAGGATCGTGTGTACTCGATGCTCGAATGTGATTTCACTATTATTTAACTTGATTGATATAATTGATTGGTATATATATACATATGTATGATGTATGGTGATATGATCAGTAGGATCGTGTGCACTTAGTGTGCTTGATGTTTGTGTGTTGTGCATTTGGTGTTGTGCATAGCATGGTGTCTTGGTATGGTCGAATCATGTCTCAGGAGGAGCTTAAGTGATTCAACCGTACTCTCTTATGATGTTTATGAGGTGCTCCATTGTGGAGGGTTGATGGCCCAGTGTCCATCAGTGATTGCGGAGTTGAATCATGTCTCAGGACGAGCGTAAGTGATTCACCCATACTCCTTTGTGGAGAATTGTGGGGATAGATCATGTCTCAGAAGGAGCGTAAGTGATCTATCCTATTTATGAGGTGCTCCCTTGTGGAGGGTTGATGGCCCGGTGTCCGTCAGTGATGATGAGTCGGTACCGCATGCATGTGTTGGGTTGCATTCTTGCATTATGATATGTTGTGTTGATGATTGGACAGTAGGTCCTGTTTGATGTTGGTGGGGTGATGATTTGTTTATTTACTGCCTTTTTTTATTCATGTATTTTATTACCGATAATTTTGATCATGTTTTCTCACCCATCTGTTGTTGTTGTGGTCTGTGCTTCTTCGGAAGTACAGATAATCCAGGTGTATAGCTAGCTTGGATAGTGGTGTGCGAGTCGAGTCCTAGGATGCTCTGATACGTAACACGGGACTTGGGAGTTTATTTGTTTTATGATAATTTTTTTGTATTCCTGTGACGTATCATATTTTGGTGAACCTTAATGATGAATGATTTTTGGTGTATTTTGGCGGATGGCCGTGAATGATATATTAATGATAATTTTCCTCAGCTTTATTTTGAAAATCATACAATGAAATGTTTTGTAGAATTTTGTTGAATGTGATATCCCACTTTTGGAATGGAGACTCTGATAATTATTTGACTTAATCGCATTTTATTTTAATTGGGGAAGTGGGGTGTTACAAGTTGGTATTAGAGCAGGTCGGTCCGTCCGGCCAGTGTAATAGTTGAGTCAGTCTTTAGGATAGAGTTTGTGTGCCTTTTAACCTAGTGTTGTTATGGTTGAGCAGTATGGCAGGGAGGAATGATGCTTCTTTGGCTGCAGCTATGCAAGTGATGGCGCAGGTGGTTGCTAATCAGAACTAAGCTGCGGGTGCGCAATTCATAGATTTGGCACAGTTTCAGAGTAACAAGCCACCGACGTTTGAAGGGGGAATTTTGGATCCTGAAGCTGCACAGAAATGGCTGAAGGCAATTGAGAAGATTTTCAGGACGATGGGTTGTAATGATGAGCAAAAAGTGAGTTTCGGTACTCACATGCTAGAAGGTGAAGCCGAGGCTTGGTGGGACAACATCCGCCAGAGATTGGAGGCTGCAGGAACTGCTATTACTTGGGATGTGGTTCGAACTGGGTTTCTGGAAAAGTATTTTCCGAAAGATATAAGAAGTGCTAAGGAGATAGAGTTTCTGGAGCTAAAGCAGGGTAATCTGACTGTAGCAGAGTATGCTGCTAAATTTGAAGGGTTGGTACAATATTGTCCTCATTACAATACTGAAGAGGCAATGAATTCCAAGTGTTTAAAGTTTGAAAACAGGCTGCGTCCGGAGATTAAGATGAGGATCGCTTGTCAGAAGATCAGAAATTATCCTGAGCTGGTAAGAAGAAGCAGAATTTATGACAATGACAATCGGGCCAGGATTACACACTATAAGGCTGTAAATGACCGTAAGGTTAAGTAGAGATTTGGTGGTACTCCTTACAGTGTTCCTGCTGATAAGGGAAAACATAAGGCTGCTGATGATAAGAAGCCCAGAGAAGGGAGAGCGTCTGCTGGTGTGAAGTGTTTCCGATGTGGTGGTGCGGGGCATCATGCCAATGATTGTCCAGATGAGGTGAAGAAGTGTTTCAAGTGTGGTAAGCTAGGCCATGTGATGGAGGATTGCAGGACTACTATGCCTACCTGTTATAACTGTGGTGAGAAAGGTCATATCAGTACACACTGCGAGAAGCCGAAGAAGTCTCAGGTGCCTCAGGCCAGTGGCAAAGTATTTGCAGTGGTAGGAACTCAAGCTGCCAGCGAGGAGCGTTCTATCAAAGGTACTTTTTTTATCAATAATGTTCCTTTGATTGCTATGATTGATACGGGTGCAACCCACTCGTTCATTTCGGTTGATTGTGTGAAGAGATTAGGATTGGTGCCGTCTACTCTTAAGCATCGGGTGACTATTGAAACTCCCTCTATTGGTTCAGTGACTACCTCTTTGGTGTGTTTGAGGTGTCCACTGACTATTTTTGGTAGGAATTTTGGGGTAGATTTGATTTTTTTGCCACTTGGTAAGCTGGATGTTATTCTGGGTATGAACTGGTTAGAGTTCAACCGAGTCTACATCAATTGTTTTCGGAAGGTGTTGTTGTTCCTTACTCCAGAAGAGGAAGCGTGGGTGGATTCCTTGTCTAATAAGGAATTGAGGACCTTGTTGGAAGACGAAGCTAAAATGTTTGCTTTATTTGCATCATTATCTATTGACAGCAAGGCGTCGATAGAAGAGTTGGCGGTGGTGAATGAATTTCCTGAAGTGTTCCCTGATGAAATTACGGAATTTCCTCCGACAAGAGAAGTTGAATTTAGCATTGATCTTGTTCCTGGTACGAGACCTATATCTATGGCGCCATACAGGATGTCGGCAGTGGAGTTGGCGAAATTGAAATCTCAGATTGGAGAATTGTTGGATAGGAAGTTTATCAGACCGAGTGTGTCGCCGTGGGGAGCTCCAGTGTTGTTGGTAAAGAAGAAAGATGGTAGTATACGTTTGTGCATCGATTACCGTCAGTTGAATAAGGTGACCATTAAGAATAAGTATCCTCTTCCAAGGATTAATGATTTGATGGATCAATTGGTGGGAGCTCGTGTGTTCAGTAAAATTGACTTGAGGTCGGGTTACCATCAGATCAGAGTGAAAGAAGGTGATATTCAGAAGACGGTGTTTAGAACTCGTTATGGACATTACGAATATTTTGTAATGCCTTTTGGAGTGTCTAATGCTCCAGGAGTGTTTATGGAGTATATAAACCGAATATTCCATTCTTATCTGGATCAGTTTATTGTTGTGTTTATTGATGATATACTGATTTATTCTAAGTCCGAGGAAGAGCATGCTAGACATTTGAGAATTGCGTTGCAAGTGCTGAAAGATAATAAGTTGTTTGATAAACTATCTAAGTGTGAATTCTGGATGAAGACTGTGAGTTTCTTGGGGCATGTGATATCTGGTGACGGTGTAGCAGTGAACCCATCGAAAGTGAGTGCAGTGCTGCAGTGGGAACCGTCGAAGACAGCAACGAAAATCAGAAGCTTTTTGGGATTGGCAGGTTATTACCGAAGGTTTATTGAGGGGTTTTCTAGTTTGGTGTTGCCATTGACCCAGTTGACGAGGAAGGATCAAGTTTTCGTGTGGGATACTGCTTGTGAAGAAAGCTTTGAGGAACTGAAAAAGAGATTGACTTCAGCACCGGTGTTAATATTGCCAAGTCCAAGTGAACCTTTTGTGGTGTATTGTGATGCGTCTAAGATGGGATTAGGCGGGGTTCTTATGCAGAATGGTAAGGTGGTGGCATATGCTTCGCGGAAACTGAGAGTGCATGAAAGGAATTATCCTACCCATGACCTTGAATTAGCTGCAGTAGTTTTTGTGTTAAAGATCTGGAGGCACTATTTGTATGGTTCGAGATTTGAGGTGTTCAGTGACCATAAGAGTCTGAAATATCTATTTTATCAGAAGAAGCTGAATATGAGATAGAGAAGATGGTTGGAATTCTTGAAGGATTACGATTTCAGTTTGAGTTATCATCCAGGAAAGGCGAATGTAGTAGCCAATGCTTTGAGCAGGAAAACAATTCATATGTCGGCTTCAATGGTAAAAGAAATGGAGCTAATTGAGCAGTTCAGAGATTTGAGCATGGTTTGTGAGTTTACGGTAGGTGGTGTGATGTTGGGCAAGTTGCAAGTGAACACTGATTTCTTGGATATGATTAGAGAGAACCAAAAGCTAGATATGAAGTTAGTGGATTTGATGTCGGGAGTAGGAAGTGACTTCGATAGTGACTTTAAGTTGGATAGCACAGGTGTGTTGAGATTCAGAGGCAGGATTTGTGTGTCGGATAATGATGAGCTGAAGAAGTCAATTTTGAATGAGGGGCATCGTAGTGGTTTGAGTATCCATCCGGGAGCTACGAAGATGTACCACAATTTAAGGAAAATATTTTGGTGGCCTGGTATGAAAAGAGATATAGCTCGATTTGTTTACGCCTGTTTGGTATGTCAGAAGTCGAAAGTGGAACATCAGAGACCCCCTAGAATGATGCAACCGTTGGAAGTTCCGGTTTGGAAATGGGATTGTATAACCATGGATTTTGTGACAGGTTTGCCGAATACGGCGAGAGGATTTGACGTTATTTGGGTGATTGTGGATCGACTTACGAAGTCTGCACATTTTGTGCCGATCAATATAAGTTTTCCATTGGAGAAGCTAGCAGAGATTTATATTCGGGTAATAGTGAAGCTTCATGGTGTTCCGTCGAGTATCGTGTCGGATAGAGATCCGAGGTTTACTTCGGAATTTTGGAAGAGTTTACAGGAAGCTTTGGGTACTAAGTTGAAGCTGAGTTCAGCTTACCATCCGCAAATTGATGGTTAGTCAGAGAGGACTATTCAGTCGCTGGAGGATTTGCTAAGAGCTTGTGTGTTGGAAAAGGGTGGTGCGTGGGATACTCATTTACCGTTGATCGAGTTCACGTACAACAGTTACCATTCTAGTATTGGAATGACACCATTTGAAGCTTTGTATGGTAGGAGATGCATAACTCCTCTGTGTTGGTATGAGACTGGTGAGGATGTGGTATTGAGACCAGAGATTGTGCAGCAGACTACTGAGACATTTCAGATGATTCGTGAGAAAATGAAAGCGTCTCAGAGTAGGCAGAAGAGCTATCATGATAACCGGAGGAAAGAGCTGGAATTCAGTGAAGGCGATCACGTATTCCTAAGAGTCAACCCAGTGACTGGTGTGCGTCGTGCGTTGAAGTCTAAGAAGTTGGATCCTAAGTTTATTGGGCAGTATCAGATTTTGCAAAGAGTTAGTGCTGTAGCGTATAGGGTGGCGTTGTCGCCTGAACTGTCGAATTTGCATGACGTGTTCCATGTGTCGCAACTTTGCAAGTATGTATCGGATCCATCTCATGTGATTCAAAGAGATGAAGTTCAAGTCAGGGAGAATCTTACCGTTTAAACGATGCCGTTGAGGGTCGAGGATCGTAAGATGAAGCAACTCTGAGGAAGGGAGATATCTTTGGTGAAAGTGGTTTGGGGAGGTGCTGCAGGAGGCAGTGTGACCTGGGAATTGGAAAGCAGGATGCGGGAAGCGTATCCAGAATTGTTTCCATCAGGTAATTTTCGAGGACGAAAATAATTAAAGTGGGGGAGAGTTGTAACACCCATTTTAATTATTTAATCTTTCTGGTGTTATTTTATTTCGGCATGTCTTTTGTGGGGATTATTTACGAAGTTATAGCCTTTAATATTAGTATAATAAAATTAATAATGATAATAATTTGATAATTAATAGTAATGATATTATTATTATTATTATTATTATTATTATTATTATTATTATTATTATTATTATTATTATTATTATTATTATTATTATTATTATTATTATTATTGGAATAAAAGAAATAAGGAATAAGTGTTATAAGGGGTATTTGTGAGTTTAGAAAGAGGAACACGGTCTATTTGGGAGAAGAGTGAGGAAGAAGAACAATGGAGAGCAATCAGATTCTTGGGAATTCTTCAACGATCGAAGCGATTAATCGAGGTAAGGGGGGAGAAACAGATTGGGATTGGTAATTGCACGAATGGGGTAGTTGGGAACTCCTTAACCCCACAGGGATTTGATGATTATGATTAAGATGTTGTTGTGTTTTGATTGTTGTTTCCATGGATGAATTGTGTTTATGTTGTTAGGAATTGGTGAAATTCTATTATTCCAGGCTTGCATGTGACTATGTAGGGATTGTTGGGTGTTCTGAGTAGTTTATCGTTTTGGTCGAAAATGATTTAATCGGTAGAGTTGGTGTTTTATCGGGAAAGATCTGGAATAAACAATGTGGTTTAGTCGTAGAATGCTAGGCTAAGACTACTGGGTTTGGTGTGGTGAGAATCAGACGATTTTTGAGCTTCTGATGAATTTCTGAACAGTGAGGATTTTGTGAAAATCGCAGATGTTCGCCAGTACCTTCGCTGAGCGAGCTAGCAGCGAGCATTCGCTAGGAATTCGCTAGACGAGTTAGGTAGAGAACACTTCCAGTAGCCACTTTCTGCACTCTCTACCAGGTTCGCTAGGCGAATGAGGCAGCGAGCGTTCGCTGAGGCCTCGCTAGGCGAGTGAGCCAGCGAGCGTGACAGAATGTGATTTTTGTGCTGTTTTGCCTTGTGATTTGTTTTGTAGGATTACTTGGGTTGTGATATGTTGTGTTGATGATTGGATAGTAGGTCCTGTTTGATGTTGGTGGGGTGATGATTTGTTTATTTACTGCCTTTTTTTATTCATGTATTTTATTAACGATAATTTTGATCATGTTTTCTCACCCCTCTGTTGTTGTTGTGGTCTGTGCTTCTTTGGAAGTACAGATAATTCACGTGCATAGCTAGCTTGGATAGTGGTGTGCGAGTCGAGTCCTAGGATGCTCTGATACGTAACACGGGACTTGGGAGTTTATTTGTTTTATGATAAATTTGTTGTATTCTTGTGACGTATCGTATTTTGGTGAACCTTAATGATGAATGATTTTTGGTGTATTTTGGCGGATGGTCGTGAATGATATATTAATGATGATTTCCTCTGCTTTATTTTGAAAATCATACAATGAAATGTTTTGTAGAATTTTGTTGAATGTGATATCCCACTTTTGGAATGGAGACTCTGATAATTATTTGACTTAATCGCATTTTATTTTAATTGGGGAAGTGGGGTGTTACAAAGGTCACCATCATTTTCCTTGTGAGATTTTACTCAAGTTTGATCTAAATTTCCCTTAAATCCATTGTGTATCGGGAAGATACAAGGTTTTTACATTTGGGAGGTTTGACAAGGTTTGGGTGCAGGCCAATGCGCCTTGGGCCTGGCTAAATCCACCTTGAGGCTTATTAATTAATGGGGTGGGATAATACACTAGATGTATCACCACCCCAGTGGTTAACCATGCACATTTTCCTTACCATTGCCTTGCCAAACCTGAGTTAGATCATGGTTGGTTCAGCTCTTTTATGCATTTTTCTCATATTTTATGATTTGCATATTATTTTCCTCTTCTTCCATCAACTTGACAAACGCGCGCCTTAGTTGGCTTGGTGTATGTTTTAACCTACAAGCAGGAGTGCATGTGTTAAATCCATGTGAAAGGCATTTACAATTCTTTTTACCACTCATTTTTTCATTTCTCTTTGCAAATCAACTTCACCATAACTTTCTTGATTTTTATCCTTTTTGTACCATTCTTTTTGAATAACTGAGGGAAGAATGCAAGGATTTTCATCCTAAAAATACTTTTGACCCATTTGAAAAACATGTGCTTTTTAGGGTTTTTACCATGGTGTGTTTGAACTTTCTCAACTTGTAACTTGGATTTTTCTTGTGAGATTGAACTTGTTGATTGATCTTGTGTGATTCATATATGTTTGTTAACATGTTTAAATGATCAATTTTTTTTATTCAATGTATTACCATGTTCATATTTTCTTTTGTGAATGCATAGATATGAAAATAACCTATTGAACTTCATTTGTGAGCTTTACCATGATTCTTGATGTTGTAACTTCTTGAATATGTTCATCATGACTCTTTCTACTTGTTTATGTGTCTTGTTAGAACCATAACATGCTAGGGCTTGTTTTTTGTCTTGGTTTTTACCATGAAGCTTGCTTACTTTTCCCCATGAAATCATGAACTTATACTTGAAATGTTGTAACATTTCTTGTATTCTTGCTTGCTTGATTGTTATCAACCCATGTTTAGTTGGTCTTATGTTGTTACATTTGATCACTTTTGATCCTTATAACATGCTTTCTTCAAGTTGTAACTTGTTTGCATCAATTTCATATGAATGTTATAGATGAACTTGTTGTTGTTATACATGTTCTTTGCTTACATGGTTGGCTATTACCTCTATGTCTTTTGATCTTTGTTAAGATGTTAAATGTTGATCTTGATTGTTATCATGATTGTTTACATGCTCTTACTTTATTTCTTCAACTTTGTCAAGTTATTCCCCAGTGATGGAACTTGTTAGTTCACATCAAGTTGTATGTATCCATTGTGTCTAAAGGAAAGTCTCTCTATTGACCTCTGGGTCATAGATAACTCATTACCCTCCCTCTGACTTTGTTAAGTAATCTTGAACCCTAACTTAGTTAAGTTAGAATCTACAAGCCATTAGACCTTGCTTAAGTCTAAAAGACCTACCCCTTGTTAGGAGTATCTTTCAATTAGAACTTTAAGATAGAGTTTGTTAACTCTATGTAAGGATCATTGTCATGATCACTTACTTCCCCCTGACTTTTGTCAAATTCAAATCCCCTTTGAGTGTACAACTTAGAATAGAGAGTTTTGTTAAACTCTATACAAGCATTTTTATGTTTGTTCCCCTTTGAACTTTGATCATAATCAAGTGTTCATCCATCCTTAGTGAGGTGAACTACGATTGCTCTGATTCTATCCTAGTTAGGATACATAGGCAGAAGATGTGATATCTTTGCGAGCAAACTTAGAAACATAAACCCTAGGTATTTACCTTAAAACTTGTACCCTGATCCTAAACCATAGCATAACCATAGAAAACTTAGCATACTAACATACAAAAGGTTCCTGTAGAGTACTATAGATGTTTAGGATGTGAAATACCTACCCTAGGCATAACCAACCCCGATCCCCGAATCTCTTAGCGTTGTTGTTACATCGCGCAAAAGGTCTTTCTTTCTTTAACCTTTTCTTTGGATAAATCAAAGTCCGGTTGTGAATTTAATGAATTAAGATTCAAGTTAATCAATAGCTTGACATCACGATTCTCACCGCAACAGAAATGGCGACTTCACTGGGGACTCATTGAGGGTTTAGCCTATTTTGTTTGATTGTATGTTATATTTATGAATGTTTGATTACATGTATATTTGTGAATATATATATATGTATTGTATGTTGTGGACATTGGGTATCATGAGTGGTGAGATAAGTCATATTCCGGCCTTGAGTGACACATATGATATGATGTGATATAATCAATTGTTGACTGTTGGGAGTTGTCCTAATAAGTTTAACATATGATGTAATCACGCTAAGTTGAGACCTCCTTGAGATGATTAGTGATGTATGAGTATTCATACATTTCATTAATTGTTTCAACCTGAGAGTCCGTGAAACTGAGGACCTTTAGTAACACTGTTACCCCACTAAACCTTTTTAGGACGTAGTGCGGAAAATTATGAAGGAGTAGTCCTGAAATAGTTGTCACGCGATGCTACAGTTAGACGAGTTTATCTTGAGAATATTTTTGACTCACGTGAGTAGTTATGTTGGTTGATAATATCCGAAGGATTTACTATGACTCTGGGAACTTTGATAGAAACCGTTCGACAGGTATAACTAACCTATAGTACAAGTCCTTGGGGATGGGTAGACCTTGTGACCTCATGCTTTGACCTTGAGCTTAGGGAAACCTTGTGTGTGCATGTGCATTGTATTTGTGAATACTTGTCTATGTGTTATGTGTGCATCATGTCATCATGTCATCATAGCATATCATGTTGCAAATGGTTTTGTAAAACTCAATCGATTTCTTAGTGTGAAACCCTAGATATCATGGATATTGGGACAAGAAACACCAAGAAGTATAATTTCAAGAAGCCTCATACATCTAAGTTAAGAAAACTAGGGACTATGATATCAGAAGACTTTGGGAAAAGATATGGGAAGATAATGAGTATAGTTAAGACTGCGATGAAAGAAGGAGTTCTCAACACTTTGGCCCACTGTATCACTGCTTTACCTTTCCCGACTATAAGTTGGTGCCAACCTTGGAAGAATATGCTTACTATGTGGGAGTCCCTGTAAAGGACCAGAAACCTTACAGTGGATTAGAAAGCTTACCCTCACCAAAGGAAATATCAGATGCTCTTCACCTCGAAGTATCAGAGATTAAAGCTAATTGTGCCACCAAAGGCGGAGTCAAGGGTTTCCATTCTAATTTCTTAGTTAAGAAGGCTTCTTATCTTGCTAAAGAAGGTAGTATGGATGCATTTTAAGTATTTCTGGATCTACTAATCTATGGATTGGTGTTGTTTCTAGAAGTCAAAGAATTTGTCAATTCATCCACTATCACCATATTTCTAAGTGGCAACCCAGTGCCTACCTTATTAGGAGACGCTTACCATTCAATTCATCATCGGACGCTTCAAGGAAAAGGAACCACTCTCTATTGTGCACCTCTACTATACAAGTGGTTCCTCAACCATTTGCCAAGAACTGACGCTTTTAAAGAAAATCCCAATGGATGGAGATGGTCCCAAAGGATAATATCTTTAACGCAAGCTGACATTCATTGGTATGATCCCGCCTATGACAGAGGAGTTTATTTTGACCGATGTGGAACTTTCCCAAATATACCACTCATTGGGATAAAGGGGGAATTAGCTACAATCCCGCTTTGGCCAGACATCAGTTAGGGTTTCCAATGAAGGACAAGCCCACAAATCTGTTGTTATTTGGATTCTTCTACCTCATCACTGAAGCAACGGAGAATGTGAGAAATATCACAATCGATGCTTGGGAAAGTGTTCTAAAAAAGACTAAAGCCGATCTGGGAAAGAAGAACTGTGTAGCCTTTGAGCCGTTCACTCAGTGGGTGCAATCTCGAGCCTGAGATCTGAAAATGCCATATCTCTTGGAGAAGAATGCGCAGATTGTTATCGCGTCATCATCTTCTACCATCCCCATTGAGAAAATGAAGGAATACCAAGAAATGATTGAAAGAACACAACTTGAGAGAGATACTTGGGAAGGGAAGTATCATGCAATGTTTTCTTAAACAACGAAACTCATAAGAGAAGTGCAAGACAAAGATGAACTGATAGCTTGGCTTGAACAATGTGTGATTAATGGGGAAGTAACGAAAGATAATTTATTTTTCTCTAGCATCAAGCCTACTCAAAGCATTCACGAATATTCAAACATCCCACCTACCTCTGGAGCTTGGAAAGGCATAGTGGACAAATTGGTAATGGAAAATACAATGCTAAAGAAATTGAAGAGGTCTCGCGACTAAAGTTCTTAGAAACTTAGGCCATAAGACGTAGTTTCTCGATGTAAAATTAGGCTTCTTGTATTGTATTTTTAAAGTTGTAACTTTTTACAACAGTTAATGAAATAAGGGGTTATGACTTAATTAATCTTCTGAGTTTTGTAAAACCAGTTGCATTTTGCATTTTCATCTTCGCATTTTGCTAACCATTCAAGGAATTCACAAATCTTTTTATTGCAGACATTGCCATGGATCGCAGAAGCATACTTTCATTTTTTAGTTTAAAATTGGACTATCTTAGGATTTTGGGAGGCCTCGTCAGGAACTCCGCCGCATTCATTGCCAAGTATGGAGATCTGTTTCCACTGTTAAACACAAGAGTCAATGAAGACATGATGTTGGCACTCGTTAAATTCTATGATCCGGTGTACCATTGTTTCGTCTTCCCAGATTTCCAACTACTCCCAACCCCTGGAAGAATATTTCGCCTATTTGAAGATTCCTTTGACCTATACGCCTCCCTACGGTAAGCCAAGAAGGAAGGAGCTTGCCAAAGCACTACATCTTGAGCCAACGGAACTGTCTGCTCATTTGGTAAGTAGGGAAAGTTTCTCTGGAATGGAAGCAAGACCGTTCATGGAAAGGGCTGAATTCCATTATAATAACAGAGATTTAGGGATCTTTGAAGCAATCCTGGATTTTCTAATCTATGGACTGTAATGCTTCCCTAGATGTGATGAGTTCATCAGTGAAGAGGCCATCAGACTCTTCATAATCAGAAATCCTGTACCCACGCTACTGGCCGACACCTACTATATTATCCATCGTCGAAGGATGTATGATTTAGGGCTATTCTCATGTTGTATAGCACGTCTCAGCAAGTGGTTTATTTCACACTTACCCAAGACGTCAAAAATAGTGGAATCACCATGATTCACGGCTGCGAAGATTTTCCCAACATACCGCTCATAGGCACGAAAGGAGTCATCAACTATAGTCTAATCCTCACTCGTCGTCAACTAGGGTACCAAACCGGACTGGAGCCAGACCAAGGCTTGCTAAGGACTTGTTTCTTTGAAAAGGGTAGTGATGAAAACTTTGAGACTCAGGCCAAATTAGCCTGGTATCGCCCACATTTGCAAGGAATGACTACAGAAGAAAATGTGAGTTGCCTAGCCACAAAAGCTTATCTCCTCTGGTCAAAAGAGATAGCTCTAAGAATGTTCTACAATCACACTTATGAAATCTCTACGGAGCCAGAAATACTCATGCCTAGAGAGGAGCTGAAGTTCGCTTTAGTTAAAGCAGAACGCGAAAATGCCAAGTTATGGGAGCTGATCCGTCAGAATCAACACCAGGTCAGGCCTCAAAAAGGGGAAGGATCGTCTTGTTAGAACGATCGAGGCTTCCAATTTCCTATTTTTTCTAAGATTGTAATCTTAAGAGCTTATGAATTTAGTTGTTACTTGTTGAAAAACTATGTTGTAAGAAAGGTCTTGTTTGTTAACAAGAGCCATCTGTTGTAATAGACTTTGATTTATCAATAAAACTCTGCTTTTCAAACATGTTGTCATGGGTGTTGTTAATTTTGTTTGTAAATAAGATTTTTTTGTTTTTCTTGAATGGGTAAATTTGCATTTGCATTTGCATATCATTTGCATAGTGTTGCATGGATTCCGCAGCTCATCTGTTGTTCTTTTCCACCAGAGAGGGAGGAAATAAAGGTCACACTGAGTCCCCATCACTACAACACCCGAGCCAGCGCTCAGAGAAGAATGGCTGATCAAGATCAAAGAATCGATCAAATTGACAATGATCTCGAAGGGATACGAGGTGATGTTAGCTAGATTATGGAAGCCCTTCAGGTAATAAGAGCAAAAATGGACTCATAAACTACAGTGGTATTTGAAATCAACACGACAACAGCAAATCCTCCTCCGATAGTGACCTCAGCAACTAAACCTCCATTTGGTATCACCAAGGATTTCATGCGACCTTTCAATAATCCACAACAACTCAACTGCCTGCCGCAGATTCTTTCATTGACGATAAAATTCCAAGATCCCATCTACGCTCAGGCAGGGGGTCGAGCACTAGTGTGACCAATCTTCAACAACCATCTGCAGATATTCGACATACCCGACGGGTCTGAGATCGAGGATGAGAAGCATGAGAAATTAAGGTTCGAATGGATATAATGGCAAGACGGATGAGGGACATAGAAGGAAACAACGTCTTTGGCTCTGATGCAAAAGACATGTGCTTAGTGTCAGGATTGGTATTCCCTCCCAAGTTTGTGATGCCCACATTCGAAAAGCATGAAGGAGCGACCTGCTCAAAGATTCACTTAATCATGTATTGTCGGCGCATGGCCGCACACATTGAAAACGACAAATTATTAATACATTGCTTCCAGGACAGTCTTAAGGGTGCCTCCGCCAAATGGTATTTAAGTTTAGATCAATCAAAGATCCACTGCTTCCAAGACTTATCTGACGCATTCATGCAACAATACAAGTATAACATGGACTTAGCGCCATATCTTCGTCAACTCCTTAGCATGACACATAAATGTTCTGAATCTTTCAAGGAATACGCGCAGAGATGGTGCGAAACTGCCGCTCAGGTAGAACCTCCTCTGACAGAGAAAGAACCGGCTGATTGGTTTATAGATACGGTCAGACCCAAATTCTACGAAAGGTTGATTAGCAGTATCGCAGCAAAATTTTCCAATATTGTGGTCGTAAGTGTGAAAGTGGAGGCGGGTCTAAAAAGCGGCAAAGTAATAAGCTCAACTAGTAGTGCCAGCACGAGTACGACAAAGATGCCAACAAACAACTTCCACAAGAAAAAAAGAAGGAGAAGTCAATGTAGTAATGCATGAAAAAAGGGTACAAAACCAAAGGGTCCCACGACAACGATATCATCAATCACAATACGTAGCGGTAGTAACGCCAGTTTTCCAAAATCAACAAAACCCTCAGTCAATCACAAAATCCTCTGCCAAACCATGGGGGAGTAAACACTCTAATTGAAGAGGGTGAAGACTCTAAAATGAAGACGGTTACAGCAGTAGCCAAAGTTAAGACACTATTGGTGGAGTTACACAAAAGATTAGCTCAGGCGTGGTTGCTCAAAAGTACCCATGAAAATTATGAAGAATGCGACCAGAACCCACAAGGTTGTGACCTTGTGCGAAAAGATATTCAATCACTAATCAGCAAAGGAATGCTACAGGTCAGTAATAAGAAGAGGAAAGAGGATGTGGAGGTTATTGAACCAGTGTTCAATATACTAGAAGAGTCCAATAAAAGAGTGGTGATCAAAACCAGTAACGACAAAATGACTCGACCCAACGCAGTCAGACTAATCTTCCGCAATAATCTTGTACCCAAATTCAGAAAAGATCAACCAAGGTTCGATCGAAGGAGAGGGTCGGGTCCTCATCCAAGAGCCATATCATGGAAGCACGACTATTCCTGGTACGACATGAACACCAGAAGCAAACAGGAGGATGTAACAAACATTTCCAGGGAAGGAAAATGACCCACAGTGGTCAAATATATCAGCCCAGGACGAATCTTGTTGTCCCTCAAGCAGCTGCCGCTGCTCCCAAACTTGTCGTTACTGTTCTTAAGAAGGTTGCTTCAAAGGAACTAATCTCCAAAGAACCCGATGTTAAAGGAAAAGAAATTCCCAAGGATGATGAAGAGGAGTTTTTGAGGATAATTCACCGAAGCGATTACCGAGTAGTGGACCAACTTAATCAGACACCATCCAAGATCTCGATCATGTCGTTACTACTGAGTTCACCTGCCCATCGACAAACTTTGTTGAAAATACTTACACAATCCCATGTAACAAAAGACATTACTGTGCGGCAGTTTGACTCTGTCGTCGCAAATATCACAGCCTGCAATATGCTGAGCTTCGACGACAGTGACTTGACCACTGAAGGTTGGAAGCACAACCGCGCTTTGCACGTATCTGTTAAGTGTGAGGAAGATACACTCTCCAGAGTACTTGTCGACAATAGATCGACACTCAATGTAATGCCCAAAAGAACATTAGCAAAGTTGGCATACAAAGGAGCTGAGATGAAACCCACCTCTTTAATTGTGAAGGCCTTTGACGGATCGAGGAGAATCGTAATAGGAGAGCTTAATTTACTGATCATGGTGGGACTCTAAGTCTTTGAAATCACCTCCCAAGTAATAGACATAAATCCAGCATATAGTTGTCTGCTGGGAAGGCCGTGGATACATGCAGCAGGCGCTGTTACATCTACATTACACCAGAAGATGAAGTTTGTCACTAATGATTAGCTCGTCATAGTACACGGGGTAGAAGATTTGATGGTGAGCAACCTATCTTCTTTAAGATATATCAAAGCCGATGGGGATGCGCTCGAAACAACATTCCAAGCCTTGGAGATTGCTCATGCTGTGTTGGTTGACAATTCTGCTGTAGTCTGTGGTCCGTCTTTTGCCTCTGCATGAAACATAAAAGCTGCAATGAAAGAAGGACTCCCACAAGGATGAGGGGAGGTTATAGAGGTGAACGCTCGCGCCAAGAATGATAGGCAAAGGTTGGGTTACAAACCAACTCTAGAAGAAGCACCTGAAGAAAGCGTCCAGAAGCGGAAGACCTTGAAGGAAATATTTGTAAGTGGCGGAGTGCAAGTAAATACCATCATTGACAAAAAATGAAGAGAGCAACCTCGACAGCCTGGTGACAAGAGATGGAGCAGCCTTGCGCAATTGGGAGACAGAAGAAATTCATGTCATACTACCTTTAGAGTAATGCATTGCTTGTTAGCTTTTGTTTTCTTAAAAAAATTTCTGGTCTTGCCCATGGCCAGTGAATCATTTTGTATGGGATACTTTTCAATTTAAAAGATTAATCAATGAAGAAGTGTTTTTGTTAAAACTCTTGTGTTTTTTACCTCTCCTCATCATTTTCACTTTTTGTAAAAAGGAAAAATGACAATCTTTTTAAAAAAAATTTAACCCACCATCTGCATGTTTGTTGTGTGTGTCTGATCATTTTAAACCTTGTAAAACCATGCAGAAAACCTCCATCACCCACAAAATCCAATGATCATTCGATCCCTTTTAGTGGTGGTTCATTTGTTTTCCAAGCTGAAGAAGAGTCTGACGAAGATTTTGAGGTTCCCGGACAATTAACCAGGATGGCTGATCATGAAGAAGCCTACCTTCATCCATACAAAGAGGCAATAGAAGTTGTCAACTTTGGTTCTGACGAAATGAAGAAAGAGGTAAAAATTGGGGCGTTGCTCAAAATAGAGGTCAAGGATAAGTTGGTACTACTTCTCAAGGAATATGCCAATGTTTTCGCTTGGTCATATCAGGACATGCCAGGACTAGATACTAATATCGTAATACATAAGCTCCCCCTGAAACCTGAGTATCCTCCGGTCAAGCAAAAGCATCAAAGAACCAGACATGGCTTCTTAGTAGTATCAAAGTATCCAGAATGGGTGGCTATCATTGTGCCTGCCCCGAAGAAATATGGTAAAGTCAGAATGTGTGTAGACTACAGGGATCTGAACAAGGCCAGTACGAAGGATGATTTCCCTCTGCCACATATCGACACTTTGGTGGATAACACAACCAATTTTGCGGTATTCTCATTCATGGATGGTTTCTCTGGCTACAACCAGATAAAAATAGACCCAACCGATATGGAGAAAACGACGTTCATAACACCGTGGGGCACTTATTGTTATAAGGTCATGCCTTTCGGATTGAAGAATGCAGGAGCCACGTATCAACGAGCCATGGTTGCACTCTTCCATGATATGATGCATCAAGAGATCGAGGTATACGTGGACGACATGATCACAAAGTCTCAAGATGAGAAAGATCACTTGGATCATCTACTAAAATTATTTGAAAGGCTCCGAAAATATCAACTGAGGCTAAATCCGGCTAAATGATACATTTGGAGCCATGTATCAACAAAGTGGATTCTGACAAAGTCATAGCTATTCAGAAGATGCTAACTCCTCAAACAGAGAAACAAATCAGAGGTTTCCTCGGACGATTGAACTACATCTCCAGATTCATCTCCAACTTAACTCCTACCCGCATGCCAATCTTTAAGTTGTTACGAAACGATCAAACGGTTGTATGGAATGAGAACTGCCAATCAGCATTCGAAAAGATCAAGGAATATCTCCAAGAGCCTCCTATATTAATCCCTCCATTAGCGGGAAAACCGCTCTTCATGTACATGACAGTGTTGGAAGATTCAATGGGCTGTGTTCTGGGTCAAACTAATGAATCAGGAAAGAAGGAACACATAATCTACTATCTGAGCAAGAAGTTCACTGATTGCGAGAGTCGTTACTTACCTCTAGAAAAGGCTTTTTGTCCTCTAGCCTGGGCAGCCAAACGTCTGAGACAATACATGATTTGCCATACTAATTTGTTAATTTTAAAGATGGAACCGATAAAGTACATCTTCGAAAAGCCAACTCAAACTGGAAGACTCGCCAGATGGCACATGCTCTTGCCAGAGTATGATATTCAATACCCAAAAATTTGTCAAAGACAGTGTCTTATCATAACACCTTGTTGAACATCCTGTAGACGATTACCAACCGCTCAAATTTGAATTCCCTGATGAAGATGTCATGTATCTTCAAAGTTTGAAACTGGAACCTGGTCCTGAGGAAGGTCCTGAACCCGGATCCTGCTGGAAGATGATGTTTGATGGAGCATCAAACAAAAGAGGACATGGTGTTAGGGATGTTTTGGAAAATTCAGCTGGAGGATATACCGCTATTACTGCCAGACATTGCTTTTCCTGTACCAACAATATAGCTGAATATGAGGCTTGTATCCTAGGACTTGAAGTTGCCATCGATCTTCACATTAAGATCTTAGAGGTGATTGGTGACTCTTCCTTGGTAATTTATCAACTCAAAGGAGAATGGGAAACTTGAGACGAGAAGCTGATTCCCTTCAAGGATTACATTTTGGGGATGATTGAGTACTTTGATGAGATCAACTTTAAACATGTCCCAAGGGCTGAGAACAATATTGCAGATGCTTTAGCCATTCTAGAATCAATGTGGAAGGTCCATTTTGTTAACGAGGTGCCATTGATCTGCATAAAAAGAAAGATCCCACCAGTATATGTCATGATGACAGAAGAAGAATCTGAAGAAAAACCTTGGTTTTATGACATCAAAAATTTTCTTCAGAATCAAGAATATCTGGATGACGCCTCTAAAATCAACAAGAGGTCTATATGAAGATTGTTTTCTAAGTTCTTCATCAGCAACGACGTTCTTTACAAGAGAAATCATGATATGGTTCTACTTTGATATGTTGGAAAGAGAAAGGCAGATTTATTGATGACAGATGTGCACGAAGGAACCTTCGGCACTCATGCGAGCAGCCATGCCATGGCAAAGAAAATCTTGAGGGCTGGTTATTACTGGTTGAACTTGGAGACAAATTGCATCCTTTTCGCTCGGAAATGCCACAAATTCCAGATCTACGCTGACAAGGTGTGTTAGTTCTTGATTGGCATGCATTTTGGTAAAACTAGGTATAATTACAAGATGTCCTACAGGATGTCGTGACATCTGTCTGTCAGGATTAACAGGTTACTTTGGACTTTTTAACAGGACTTATCTCATGATGTCAAACAAGATGTCTTGACACTCATGGACAAAACTTTTTGTATGATTATGTTTGTCTGTCCATTTCTTTATGTGCAAGTCAGCTACACTATTCTGGTGTTGAATCTACGAGGTTTTAGTGGTGTTTTAAAAAGCATTTCTGATACACTCATTGTGGATTAGATTTGATTTGATATGGAGTTATTCTTAAAAGATTGATTGAAGATTGGAAGAATGATTTGATTAGATCTAATTGATCAAATCAAATCTGTTGCTATTGATGAAGATTGGAATCTTCTCAAATCCTACTGTTACTTTTGACACAGTCCAAGCCCATTCTGCATTGCTATTTAAAGAGGCGTAAGCCCTAGCTTGAAGACCAGAGAAGAAAGCATTAAAAGTGTGTGCATCTTAAGCCTTCGTGTGTGTTAGTTTTTTGAGCCATTCACTCATTGTTTAATGTGTGAATTGGACTAAGTTGTTAATTGTAAATTGTTCACTCAAAGCTTGTAAGCAAAAGTATATTGTACTTGATTGAAGCTTTTATGCAAGATCAAGTTATGACTTTAAAGAGTGTCTTCTAAATTCTTCTTATTTTGTTGATTGATATCACTGTTGTGATTGAGGGGGAGTGAGAGGTGTCTCTTGTCTAGGTGTAGTCTAGGAAGAAATTGCATAGGTAGAGATTAAGTGAGGAGTTGTAAACTAGGAGTTTAGCTCTGAATTAATTCTACTAGTAGTGAATTTCCTCCCTGGCTTGGTAGCCCCCAGATGTAGGTGTGGTTTCACCGAACTGGGTTAACAATTGTTGTGTCTCTTTACAATTGTTTTTGTTTATGTTTGTTCTTATCATAAAGATATTTGTGTCGTCAACATCTCTTTCGAAATCTAATATCTGATACCAGAATTTCAATTGGTATCAGAGCAGGCATCCTGCTCTGGTTCTGGGTGAGATCTAGGGACGATACTTTCTGGTACCATGGACAAAGAAGGAGGATTTGTGAATAGACCACCTGTTCTGGACGGGAACAATTATGACTAGTGGAAACCTAAAATGGTTGCCTTCTTAAAATCTCTGGACAGTAAGGCATGGAAAGCTATCATCAAGGGACGGGAATATCCTATGATTGTTGATAAAGATGGAAAGGCTACAACTGAATTAAAACATGAGGAAGAATGGACAAAGGAAGAAGATGATCTAGCTCTGGGAAACTCCAAGGCCTTGAATGCATTGTTCAATGGAATTGACAGGAACATATTCTGGTTGGTAAACAACTGTGAAATTGCTAAGGAAGCAAGGGAGATTCTAAAGACAAATCATGAAGGCACATCCAAGGTAAAAATGTCTAGACTTCAACTCCTTACAACTAAGTTTGAAAGCCTCAGAATGAAAGATGATGAAAGCATACATGAATTTCATATGAATATTCTTGAGATTGCCAATGCTTCAAGTGCTCTAGGTGAAAAGATGTCTGAAGAAAAGATGGTAAGAAAAATTCTCAGATCTCCCCCCAAGAGATTTGACATGAAAGTAACTGCCATAGAGGAAGCTCAAGACATCTGTAAGATGAGAGTTGAAGAACCAATTGGATCTCTACTAACCTTTGAAGTAGGAATAGGTGACAAAGCTGACAAGAAAAAAAGCATAGCCTTTGTGTCAAATACTGAAGGAAGAGATGATGAATCTGACAAGGATACAAATGAAAGCCTATCAAAGACCATGGTTCTACTGGGAAGACAATTCAACAAGGTAATAAAAAGAATGGATATAAAGACAAGAACAAATGTCAAGAACACCTCACTTGACATCAGTAAGTCAAATGATGCAGGAAGAAGAACTAGGACTGAAGAAAAACCCATAAATAGCAAAGGGGTGTAGTGTTATGAGTGTGAAGGTTTTGGTCACATCAAATCTGAATGCCCTACCTATCTCAAGAAACAAAAGAAAGGCTTAGCTGTGTCATGGACTGATGAAGACTCTGACAGTGAGATTGAAGAAGAATATGCCAAACATATAACTGCCTTGACTGGAAGATACTATTATGATGAAGACTCCAGTGAAGATGAATTGACCTTTGAAGAACTAGCAGCTTCCTACAAAGAACTGTGCCTCAGAAGTGAAGAAGTCTTCCAGCAAGGTGAAAAACAGAAGAAACGCATCATAAAGCTAAAGGCTGAAAAGGAGGAACACCTGACAACTATTAATGGTTTGAATAATGAGGTTGTTGAACAGGCTAAAACTATCACTAAATTAAAAGATGAATTTGCTCAACTGACTTGACAACTTAACCAAATGGAAAAGTCTGTTAGAATGATAAATAGTGGTACCAAAACCTTGGAAGAGATTCTTCAATCTGAAAAAAGATCTGGAGACAAGACAGGGTTAGGATTCCATGAAGACAGTAACTCTGCCTATCACTACAAACCTTCTGGACCAACGCAAATGATGTTCCAGTAGATGTCTCAACATCATGAAATAAAACAAACCAGCCAACCTAGAAAATTCCAAAGATGGAGATGCCATCATTATGGTCGCTTTGGTCACATAAAGTCATTCTGTTTCAAACTGCATGGATATCCAAATTCTACTACTCAGATAAGACCTAAACACAACACTCTCCTCTCTAAGAAGCAATGGGTTCCAAAGGGTTCTTCTACTAAACAATGGGTTCTTAAAACTGATAATAATGGCCTCATAGTTCATATGTCCCTAAACGTTTCTAATAAGGAGGATTGGTACTTTGACAGTGGGTGCTCAAGACACATGACTGAGATCAGAAATCTGTTAGTAGACATCAAACCTCACTCAACCAGCTATGTGACCTTTGGAGATGGGAAAAAAGGGGAAATCAAGGTAATTGGAAAACTAAACTCCTCAGGAACACCAGATCTTGACAATATGTTGTTAGTCAAAGGATTAACTTCCAATTTGATTAGCATCAGTCAACTATATGATCAAGGTCTAAGTGTCAACTTCATTAAGCTTGAGTGCTTGGTTACTAATGAAAAGGGAAAGCTGATCATGAAGGAAATTAGATCCAAGGACAATTGTTATCTGTGGACCTCTCAGGACTCTAAGTGCACTCTTGCCAAGAAGGATGAAATAAGACTATGGCACCAGAAACTTGGGCATCTAAGAGGAATGAAGAAGGTCATATCTATGGAAGCTGACAGATGTATTCCTCAACTAAAAATTGAAGAAAGAAAAATCTATGGTGAATTCCAAATAGAAAAACAAACAAGGATGTCACATCAGAAGTTCCAACATCTCACTTCTCTGTTGGAACTTCTTCACATAGACTCAATGAGACCTATGCAGGTGGAAAGCTTGGCTGGAAAGAAGTATGTTATTATAAATGCCATGCAAGAAGAGGTGGGAAAATTCAAGAAAACTTTGAAGTATATCAATAGGACAAGTAAGTATGGGAGGCTACATAATCATGAGTCTGGGTGTATGATGTTTGGATATTGTGATATTGATTGGGCTAGAAGTGCTTATAATAGGAAGAGCACATCAGAAGGCTGCCTCTTTTTGGGAAACAACCTCATCTCATGGTTTAGCAAGAAACAAAACTGTGTATCCCTGTCTACTGCAGAAACAGAATACATAGCTGCTGGGAGTAGTTGTTCCCATCTTGTATGGATAAAGCAAATGCTTACAGAATATAATGTCACACAAGATGTCATGACATTATACTGTGATAATATGAGTGCCATAAATATCTCCAAGAATCCTACTCATATTGATATTAGACACCATTTTATTAAGAAGCTTATGGAACATGTCACTACAAGAATTCAACTGATGAATAGTTTCACCAAAGTTTGAATGCTATTCAGTTTGAGACCCTGAAAAGAAAATTGGGGATTTGTACTTATGAGGATTTATAGCAATTACTGCTAAGAGGGATTTCTGCTTTTAAAAGATGTTTCTTACTTGAAATAGAGATGTTTCAACATCCCTCTTTATTACACAACACGCCTTTGCCTACTCAAACAAGCAATCCCACTCAGATTTTTCCCTCCAACTGCCCTTTCAACTCCCACACCTCCACCACTGTTCAAACTACCTCCCACTCTCTACGCATTCTCTATCTTCACCCTACCCAAATTTTTCCTTCTCTCAGAAACAACAAGATGTCTCCTAAACATGATGCTTCCTCATCCAAGACTTCCCACTCTGACGCTCAACTCATGAACATCTCCTTTAAAGATGTTCTTGACGTTACCCCTATTTCAATGGTTCCTGGTCAGACAAATGAAGCTCCCAAGACCACACCTTCACATGCAAATGAGTCTCAACAACCCTCCAAAGGTAAAACTTCTGATTCCTCTACTGAAAACATTGCTAAAATGAAGAACAAGGTAGGCTCTGCCTATGTGGACAGATCCATTAGAGAACTTGTCACCAAGACTCTCTATGGAGGTCATAATGTGCATGGTATTTCCACCCCTCTTTCTCGGGTTGATCCATCCCCTAGATCTGATGAGAACACAAATAAAAATGCTAAAATTCTCTCTACTGTTGACAACCCTAACACTGAGAACCTGGAAAAACTTGCCAGTTCTGTGGTGCATGATAAGGGTAATGATGCAGGCCTAAATGATGATGAAGTTAAAGATACTTGAAGAAATGATGATATAAATGATGCTCATGACAATATTATAAATGTTGAAGATGTGCCATCAAATGATGAGCTCATCAAAAATGTTGCCCCAGGTATTGCCAAGAGACTGGTGACTAGGAAAGGAAAAGCTGTGCTTGAGGAATCCCCCTCCAAAAGCCAAAAGAAGAGGACTTCTGTTGGACCCCCCCCCCCCCCCAAGGTATGGAGCAAGGTATCTCTTGCCTCCAAGAAGAGAAAGGAAATTGTTGAGAACACTGACTCTGATGAAGATGTTGTGAAGGATGTTCCTGACATGGCCCAGGTGAAGAAATCCACTGCCAAGAAAACTCATAGACCAGTGCCTGCTGCTCCTCTGGACAATATTTCTTTTCACTCCATTAGTAGTGTGACCAAGTGTAGATATGTGTATGAAAGTAGGATTTCTCTAGAAAGGGAGCTGGGAAAAATGCTATAGAAATCAAGGAAGTGATAGACCTAATCAATGAGGCAGGGTTGCTCAAAACTGTCATTGGCTTCTCCAAGTGTTATGAAGGGCTGGTGAAAGAATTCATTGTGAACATTCCTGATTCCATTACTGATAGGAATAATAAAGAATATATGAAGGTCTTTGTTAAAGGAAAGTGTGTGAAGTTCTCTCCAGTTGTAATCAACAGATTTCTGGGACGATCAAATGATGTTGAGGAAGAAATGTCTGCTACAGACAACCAAGTGTACAAGGTCATCACTGCCAATCAAGTCAAAGCATGGCCTTCAAAAGGTATGTTGTCAGCTGGACAACTCACTGTGAAATATGCCATCCTTCACAGGATTGGGGCTGCAAATTGGGTTCCTACCAACCACACCTCCACCATTGCGGTTGGGCTAGGCAGGTTCATTTATGATGTAGGTACCAAGGTTAATTTTGATTTTGGATTATACATGTTTGATCAAATTGTTAAGAATTCTACTTCAAGTGCCATCAAGCTACCTATTGCCTTCCCTTCCCTCATCTGTGAAATTATTTTGAATCAACACTTTGGGATCCTAAACTCTAATGATGTTGCTAGCAAAAGAGAACCTGTTTTGTCCCTTCACTACAAACGTTTTGCTAGAAGACATGTTCAAGATATTGTTCTGACATCTGGTGAAAGGGCCACTGCTTCAAAGGCAATGATAATTGCTGAGTTAAAAGAAACTTGTAGGGAACTATGGGAAACAATTAATGCTGCTACAGCAAGCAAGATCAAGTTGGAATCATTAATTCAATGTCTCGAAGATGATGCTGCCAACATTGATAATGCTAGTTGTTGAACCCCAAAATTTGCTCAACCTTTTCTTTTACTTGGTTTATGTTTCATTTGCATTGTTCTAGCATTTGCATTGCATAGCATTTATTCTCGAGGCAGGGGATTAAGGCATTCAGGTAGCTCCAGGTGCCACTTTCAGTGCAAGAGGCTAAACAACAAACATCAGAGGCTTCAACACTTGTTTTGCCCAGCGATCGAGCGACCGATTTTATTTTATTTTGCAGGGCATTTTTCATGTCAGAAGTAGCATTCAGGTTATGTACAGTGTTCCCAGGGTCGGAGCAATCAAGAATGGCTCTCAGCAGCTAAACAGAGTTCAGAACAGCAGGAAACGGGCAAAGGGGCAGATTTCCCTCCAAAAGGCGCCAAATTCAAATTTTTGAATGTGTTAATCGATTAACACATAGAGTTAATCGATTAACCATTGGAAAATCAGTCCAGAATTGAATTTTTAGCAGTGTTAATCGGTTAACCTATATGGTTAATCGATTAACCACAACAGGTTTTGCCTTGCACGTGAATTTTCAAGTCCAACCACTTTTGGGGTTCAATTTTGGTCATTTAAATTGCATTTTCACATTTGGGAAGGATCTAGAAAACTATCAAATTTCATTTTCCCACCAAATGCCCAAACCTCATTCCATACCATATTTTCCAAGCCATTTTCCAATCCTTGCTTTGGATCCAAACCAAGAGTGTATATATTTGATTCACTCCAAACCTCACAAGAATAATCCTCATAATTCACTCTCATTTTCAGAATTGCTCTCAATTTTCTCTCAATTCTCTCTCAATTTTCCAATCTCAAAAACCTCACTCAAAGCTCTTCTCCTTGAGATCATTGATTCTTCATTGGAATCATTGATTTCTAAGAGCTAAACCTCCATTAATTCACTCCATCAATTCCATTTCATCATCCAATTTTTGTGCACAAGCAGATCTGAATTTTGAAGTGTTCTTGGAAGTGATTATTTGGATTATTTTGAGTTGTTCTTGGTGGATCTACATTGCTACTACAATAATTGGAGTGGATCTTGAAGAATTCTGGTTTTCTTTGCTTAGATCTACTCATTTACAGTTGAATCAACAATTACCGGATCAAGTCTCCGATCCGAAGGTTGGAATTCTGATCCGATTTTGTTTTCGAACTTATTTGCACAATTTGCATGTGGATCTTTGCATTTGATTGATTATGTTGATTTTGATCCATGATCTTGTTGCGTTATTATGTTTACATGTTGTTTGAATCAATGTTTACTGGTTTAATTTCGTGCATGATCAATCACATGATAATTGGAGTGTTTGCTTAAGTGATAAGCTGCTGAAAAGTGATTCTGAACTGCTATTTTTCACCTCTGGCACAATGTTAATCGATTAACCTATATGGTTAATCGATTAACCAACTCAAATATTCAAATTTTCAAGCGTTTTTCAATGGTTAACCGATTAACCCCTGGCGTTAATCGATTAACACTGTAACAGAGGGCCTGTTTTGCTGTTTTGCTTGCTTGTTCGTGTGCCGGTTCGATCCGAATCATCATAGATCATTGTGTTGCATTAGGATTGAATTATTTTAGATGTTTGTCACTATTCTTGGCCGTTTAATCATGATCTTATGTGCATTTTCCACTCGCATGTTTGCATTTGTATGTTGCTTGTTTTCTCTTCTTCTTTCGTAATTCTTCCCTCTTTTTGTTGATTTTTGTTCTAGTGATTGGAATAGAATTAGGAGGAGATCTTTTGCTGGTTGTTAGTAGACATATTCATGTTCCCCTAGGAATTTAATTGGAATTTTACAACTTGGTTTTGTATTTTAGTTGTATTTTGCAAATGGCTTGTGATTATGATTTCCTCTCTTGAGTGCTTTGGGTTGTTTGGCTTGGTTGGTTGCCTTGGAGTTGGTTTGAGCTTGAGTTCTTTTTGTTGGAATTTCTGGGTTCATTGAAGATGCTTGAGATTGAGGGTTGGAGCTTGGAGTTGAAGGTTTTTTTCCTCTTGTGGAGCTTTTTTAGGAGCTTAGGAAATTAGGGTTTTAGGAAGAGCATTAGACTAGTTTTGCCTCTTTCTTCAAACATGGAGTATCTTGTCCATCTCTATTCCATCCAATGACATAAAGTCCTTATTGGGAAGCTCCATCTCTCCTTAGGAGGGATGAGTGGTATGCCCAAGTGAGTAGAACTTTGAGGATACTTTTCATTTGCAATGTTGAGTTCTCAGTGACTTCCCTTGGTTGTCATTGAGCCTCTTAACATTTCACCTTGATCTTGTTGGTTTGATTCTCCCTTGGAGGTAATTGTTGAAGCTTGGTAAAGGAAGAGATGAGGTTGCTTATTGAATCTAGGGTTTTGTTTGCTTGTTGAAGCTAGGAGCTGGGTGAGGTCAGGAGCTTGTTGAAGCTGTCTGCTGGTTGGGGTTTGAGCTTGTGTAAGCTGGTAGCTTGTTGAAGTTTGGTGTCTATTGAAGATTGGAAGTTTATTGAAGCTTGAAGATGGGAGTTATTCATGAAGATGAAGGTTGTTGCTGTCAACTTTTTGTTGGTTAATCATCTGTTGCTGTCAGAGCTGCTGTTTGCTGTAGGAGTTTGGTGTTGCAGCTTAGGCTGCCTCCTCTGCTTTGGGGTTTTGTTTTCTGTATTGTTTGTTGGCTTGTGTAGCTTGCCCCCTAGGTTTGAAGTGAATGTTGATTCACTTTGCCTGTTGTATTGCTGCATTGCATGCATTTTACTGTATTTGTTTGCTTTCTTTTCTGTTTATCCCCAAGGATCTCTGATTTCCTCTGCGCAGGAGGGAATTATGACAGACATTAGGATTCTTATCCATGCATGACAACATTAGGTTAGTTTTATTCCCTTTCAACCCTAGGTTTTTTAGAGCTTCTTTCTCTTCTTATCTCAAAACAATTCAAAAATACAGTAATAAGGTTAATCGATGTCGTACCTTACGAGCCTTAAGCTATTTGAGAAAAGGTTGCTGGAGGGTCACTCTTCAGTAATCTGACTGCTTAGTATGGTACCCTTAGGGTGACATGCGATGTCGTCACTCTCAAATCATAGTCTCTAGTGCGTCAGAGATTGCAAACAAATAAAAAAACACTTCTTGCGTAAAAGATTCAAAACAAACATCAAAGTGTCATTTTTGTCCGCTTGGACTCTTAATCAAAGAAAACCCTTTCATAAGGTAATAAAACAGTCAGACAAGCTTGTGTCTTCTGTAGCCCGAACTACGTTTGCTCTGATCTTTCATGCTGTATGAAAGTACGTAGGCATAGGATGTCTTATCCTAGCGAGCAACCTTTCCCTCCTTTCCCGTAGGTAGGTGAACTACGTTGACTCTGATTTCTTGTTCCAGACGGGAATACGTAGGCATAAAGTACGATACTTTGCCGAGTCATTTTATTTTCTTTTTAACCCAGACCTGTAGAGTAGATAGAATAACACACCCTTAGATAGAAAACAAGCGTGGATCCCGTCGAGTACGACGGACGTGAGGGGTGCTAATACCTTCCCCTTGTGTAACCGACTCCCGAATCCAGGATTTGGTTGCGATGACCATTCCTTTCCCTCTTTGCGTTAGGTTTACTCTGAGCGTTTCCTTTCCCTCTTGTGGGATAAATAACGCACGGTGGCGACTCTTCTGTCATAGCCGGCGCCGATTTTCGCAGTAGCGACAGCTGGCGACTCTGCTGGGGAAATCCGGTTCCCTATGCGAGTCAATCCTAGCGCTTGTTTTCCCGTCTGGGGGTGTTGTATGTATTTACCTTTCTGCCTTTACTTTCAGTACTATATTATTGTTGTTGTGCTGGGTAGAGGGTTAGATTGATAGATAAGCCGGACCTGGGCTTGAGTTTGCACATAGACTTAGAAGTAGAAAGTAGTGGTTAGCCTGCTTGCTTAGCTCGCACCAGCTAGCCACGAAATTTGCGCTCGGACGAGATTCTCTTTGATGCTTCTTGCCTGGCCCTTAGGGCTCGACAAGTTGTCTGACCCGAGGATTGTCGACTTTGGCGACCTATCAATTGGGATTCAACTAAGTGAGGCCGCTTCAAGGGATGATGATGCCACACCTTCTGGGTATCATATCATCGCTCTTGAAAGTCTGTGACGTTGAACCCGCATAGGATGTCGTACCTCGTCTGCGAGTTAAGCACATACCTGTGAGGGGTAGGTAGGTCTGTTTACAGGAAACCTTTGACCTCAGAGTACCTAGTTTATCTCTATCAGTGAGATATGGTTACAGGGTTCATTTGAGTGGTTGGTTTGGTTTGAGATGAAGATTTGACGGTTCTCAGGCTTCAGTACGAAGCAGCACAGTTCATCAGCAGTGCCCTTGATCTCCTGTTTGCATATGCATGTGCATTTTCATGTTTGCATTTCATTAACGTGTACTTATGTTGCAGGTGTGATCCTTCCCCTCTAATTCTAGTGTATCTTCTAGCCAGACATGGAGTCCATGAAGAGGACTGTTGCTTACCGATTGCATTCGCCAGATATCAGTGCCTTCTTGGGATTAGTTTCTCTAGTAGATGAGAGAGTGAGGGCTGAGTTCAGAGTATCTTATGGGAGATTGCTTAGTTTGGTGTACAGGCCTTCAGCATGTGAGATAACTGGGGTGTATACTTTGATGCAGTTTTATGAGCCTCAGCTGAGATGTTTCGGTTTCCCCGACTATATTCTGGCACCCACTTTGGAGGAGTATTCTGCTATGTTGGGGGTTCCTGTGTCAGACCAGATGCCCTTTATACATGTTGACGCTGAGCCTGAGTTGGCTACACTTGATGAGATTGTCAGTTTAGACGTTTCTGAGTTTCCTGGAGGATTGGTCAAGCTGAACGGAGCCTATGGTTTTCACCTGTCTGCCCTGGTTGAGAAGGCTACACAGTGCGCGAAGAGTGGATGTTGGGTTGCCTTCAGTGCCATTCTAGCTGTCTGCATCTATGGGACTGTCTTGTTTCCTAATGTGCCAGATTTTGTTGACTCAGATGCCTTCTTGATTCTTGCCTCGAAGAATCCAGTTCCTACTCTTTTGGGCGATGTTTATCATTCTATTCACTACAAGAATGAGAAACGTCGTAGCAAGAATGTTTCATGCTGTCTTCCTCTTTTGTACAGGTGGTTCCAGGGACATCTTCCGAAGACGGGGCCTTTTGTTGATGTTGTTGATACTTTGGATTGGTCTTCCCGGTTGATGGGGCTGTCTGCTGAGAACATCATTTGGTTTGATCGAAGCATGCTTGGCATTGATATTATATATAGTTACAGTGGCTTTCCGAATGTCCCCTTGATTGGACGGAAAGGTTGTATCAACTATAACCCTTCTCTGCTGGTGAGACAGTTTGGTTATGCCTTGAGAGATGCTCCTATTGAGGTTGAGATACAGGAATCTCTGTATCTCACGGGCTCATTAGACGAGGCTTTTTTGATCAGGTTGAGACATGCATGGGCTAACATCCATAGGAGAGGGAAAACTTTGCTTGGTAAGAGCAACAACAAAGCTTATGATCCCTTTTTGGCTTGGATACACGAGAGAGCTAGGATTTCCTTGATGCCATATCCTGCTGTGGAACCTCTGTATCTTCCAGTGATTGAGGCACCTACTTCGGTAGAGATTGAGAAGTATAACAAATTGTTGGCTGAAAATGAAGAATTGAAGAAAGCCAATGATGAGTTAGAGAAAAAGATCTTTCAGTTGTGTCATGAGAAGAATTAAGCTACCTTTACTGTCAAGGAACAGATTGAGTTGATTAATAGGTTGGGTTCGGATTTGACTGAAGAGACTGGCAAGAGGGAAAAGGTGGGAGCAGCCTTGAACGGTGTTAGCAAGGTGCTTGCTTCCAAGAAGGAACTCGTAAACAAGGCTTATTCTCGACTCGGCAAGTGGGAAGCATTATGGAATACCACGCTTACCAAGCGGAAGGAGCATGAAGATGAGCTGAAGTTGTAGATTGCCACGCTAGAGGCGTAGATTAGAGCCCAGGATGCAAAGATTGCTGAAGAGACATCGCTTTGAAGCGCTGTTGAGCTTAGAGTAAGAGACCTTGGCGAGAAGAGGAGAGGTTGTAAATTGAAGGCCGACTCCAAGAGGTGCAGACTCGACGAGTGTTTTGGCGAAAGAACTTGCAAGGACGACGCAAAAAAGCTGAGATCCACTGCTGAGCGACATGCATTACTGATACAAGAGCTAATCTCCATACTAGGTCATTCAGAGACGTTAAGGATATTGGAAGATGTCAGAGCGCGCCATTTGGCTTGAGTTATCTTTGCCTTGCTTTTGTTATTTGTACTTGTATTTTGACCATCGCCAGGCTTGTTGGCCGAGGTCTCTTCAGTTGTATTCAGTTGTACTCTTGTACTCTGCCTCTTGGCATTTGTTTATGTATGAGGGTTTTCTGATTCCTTGCTTGCTTGATGGGGACTCCATTGTCGTGATGGCCTTCTCTCTAAAACTAGAATCGGGGGGGGGGGGGAATATAACCTGTAGCATATTTATATGTTTGCATCTGCATCCTCATATTGCATGACCGGTATTTGTGAATCTGTATCTTATTTCCTGCATCTCAAAGGTTTTTCAGGATTGACGACCAGAGAGTCCACCGCTATTCAACCAGAAACAACTGCAAGAAGATAATGGATCAAGTTCAGGTCGAGATGCTGGAAATCCGCGAGAAGCTGACTCTGTTCATGCAAGTTATGGAGAACATGGCCAAGGGCCAGGAGAATCTTCAGACCTTGGTGCAGCCACTGCTGACGCGGGAAAATGGAAATGGCAACACTGACCACATTTCTGTTGAAACTCCTCGCCGAGAGGACAAGATACCGGCAGTTGTTACTCCACCTGTTGTGGCTGTCAACGGAAACACGGGTACTTGTGCAGGTGCTGGCGCTGGTAATGGCAACACTGGAAATGGTGGTAATGGGCATGTTGTTAACAACAAAGGCAACACTGTGGATGTTGATCAAGGATTCATTGACAATGTTGGCTTTGGAAACAATGGGTATGGAAATATCAATTAGGACGGGAACTTCGGGTTCAACAATCAAGGCTTCGGTAATGACGGTTACGACAATAATCAGGGGTATGGCTATGGTAATGGTGGGTTTGGTAATGTGAACGGCGCTGGAGCATTTCCTTTCAACAATGGTTTTGGACATGCTGGGATCAATCTAGGGTTTGGCAACCGAGGCCAGGGTCCTGTGTTCAATTAGCAAGGATTTGGCCGTAACATGGGTTACGATGGGTATGGAAATGACTGAAATGTGGATCAACAGGATGACGCTTTTTCAGGAAGAGGTATGGGACCTGAAGGCCCTATTGACCCTGTTCAGAGGATCAGAATGCTAGAAGAGCAGATGAAAGGTGTGGTTGATCAGAACTCCGCTGGGTTAGACATGACTACTATGGGGTTGGTACCAGGGCTGACGGTGCCATTGAAATTCAAGGCTCCAACATTCGACAAATACAAAGGGGATACCTACCCAAAGGTCCATGTACGTTCGTATTATAGAAGGATGTCTGCGTATTCCAATGATGAAAGGATGCTCATGCATTTCTTTCAGGATAGCTTATCGGGACCATCTTTGGAATGGTACATGGGACTGGAGCCCACTCAGATTAGAAGCTGGAAGCAGTTGGCTGATGCTTTCGTTATGCATTACAAATATAACAGTGATTTGGCGCAAAACAGAGTTCAGTTGCAGAGTCTGTTGCAGAAAAGCGGTGAAAGTTTCAAAGAGTATGCGCAGCGGTGGCACGATATGGCAGCTCGGGTGCACCCTCCTTTGGTTGAAAGGGAGATGAATGACATGTTTGTGGGGACATTTACAGGAATGTACTATGACAAGTTACTCAATGTTTCGATGGGTAGCTTCTCCGATATGATCCTTATGGGAGAAAGGATCGAAAATGGAATTAAATTTGGGAAGATTCAGGCAGGTGAATCTACTTCAGCTGGGGGTGCGAGAAAAGCGTTCGGCGGAAGACGACAAGGTGATGCAAGCGCTGTATTTGGTGGCAGAGGTCGGGGCAAAGGTAGAAATCAGTACAGTCAACCTCAACAAATAGCCAGTGTTACTATTCTGATTCCTCAACAACAACAGCAACAACAACAGCAGCAGCAACCGCCGCAGCAGCAGCAAAGGCAGAATCAGGGTCAGAGAAGGTTTCAGAATGCAAAGCCGAAGAGGGTATTTGATAAGCCTCCGTCGACATATGCAGAGCTTCTTCAGACACTGCTGGGTTTGAATTTGGTTTAGAAAAGGACTTTGGAACCGCCTACAGGACCGGTACTTCCTTATGGGTACGACGCTAGTAAGCACTGCGAATTCCATTACGGGGCGCCCGGACATGATGTAGAATCTTGTCATGCTTTCAAGCATAAAGTTCAAGATTTGTTGGACAGTAAAGCCATCAATTTTGGTCAAACTGGGCCTAATATTGTACAACAGCCTATGCCTAATCATGGGGCAAATACTATCTTGACAGAAGAAAATTTGAACTTGGTGATGGATGTTAACAAACTGAAGACACCATTGAGTGAGGTGAAAAGAAGGTTGCTCACAGGGGGAGTATTCCCTGGTTGTGATGAATACTGTTTAGAGTGTTGGACCCAGCCTGAGGGTTGTACTGATTTGAAGCAGGGAATTTAGGCCATGATCGACTAAGGGATCTTGCAATTTGATCGAACTGCGATTGAGAAGCCTGTGGCGGCATTATGTGATAAGCAGGATGATATTGCAACGGTAACAATCCCGAGAAAGACTATAATGATAACAGCGTCCGCCAAGCGGCCAACTATTACAATTACCAAAACAGGGCCTGTTCCCTTTGAAAGTACGAAAGCTGTCCCATGGACCTACAGATTAGAAGCGTATTGCAACGGAAAAAAGATTGTGGTGAATGACCAGCCAGCTGGGACTGTTGATAATGTTGTTGGAACGGGGGGCATGACCCGCAGCGGAAGGATCTTCACCTCACCTGAAATAGAAGCAGAGAGGTTGGCCAAAGGTAAATCCAAAGTAAGTGAAAGCGGGCCTTCTCAGTCGAAAGAAAAGGATACGTCGCTCAAGGACGTAGAGGAGTTCATGAGACTGGTTCGCAAAAGCGACTACAAAATTGTGGAACATCTACAGCAGACGCCGTCGAAGATTTCTATCTTTTCGTTGTTATTATGTTCCAAGGCACCGGAACGCCTTGCTAAAGATTCTAGATAAGTCATTTGTGCCTCAAGAAGTTTCTGTAAATCAGTTAGAGGGGGTAATGGCACATGTCAATGTTGGGCATAGCCTGGGTTTCACAGATTTTGACCTAACACCCAGGGGTCGAGAGCACAACATGGCCTTGCATATATCGGTGGAATGCCGGGGCACCGTGTTGTCGCGTGTATTGGTGGATACTGGATCGTCGTTGAACGTATTGCCAAAGAAAGCCATGATGAAATTGGACATACGGGGAATTAATTGCACGCCCAACGATTTGATTGTGAGGGCATTTGACGGGACGAAAAGATCAGTGTTTGGGTCGATAAAATTACCGCTTCAGGTGGGGCTGGAAATTTTTGATACCGAATTCTACATCATGGATATCCATCCAGCTTATAGCTGCCTTCTTGGGCGCCCATGGATCCACGCTGCAGGGGTCGTAACGTCCACACTGCATCAGAAGAAGTTGTGAGAAATATTCGTTTAGGGGTTGCGCTGCGGAGCGACGTCAAGCAAAGGCTGATTGAGATATTGCGAGAGTATAGTGATATATTTGCTTGGTCGTACGAGGATATGCCTGGGTTAGATACGGACATGGTTGTGCACCGTCTGCCGTTGCGAGAGGAATGTCCGCCTGTTAAGCAGAAACTCAGAAGAACCAGACCAGACATGGCTGTGAAAATCAAAGAGGAGGTTCAAAAACAGTGGGATGCTGGTTTCCTAGTCGTTACAACTTATCCGTCATGGGTCGCTAATATAGTACCAGTGCCGAAGAAAGACGGTAAAGTACGAATGTGTGTAGACTACCGTGATTTGAATAGGGCGAGCCCGAAAGACGACTTTCCACTTCCTCACATTGATGTGCTGGTCGATAATACTGCTCAGTTCTCTGTATTCTCCTTCATGGACGGCTTCTCAGGCTATAATCAAATCAAAATGGCGCCGGAAGACATGGAGAAGACCACCTTCATTACGCCCTGGGGAACATTTTGCTACAAAGTGATGCCCTTCGGATTGAAGAATGCTGGGGCAACATATCAACGTGCTACGACGACTCTCTTTGATGACATGATGCACAAAGAGATCGAGGTTTATGTTGATGATATGATTTCCAAATCCCAGACGGAGGACGAGCATTTGGTTAATCTGCTGAAACTGTTCAAGAGACTTAGGAAGTTCAGGTTGAGACTGAACCCTAACAAGTGCACCTTTGGGGTGAGATCAGGTAAACTGCTGGGGTTTATTGTGAGCGAAAAGGGAATAGAGGTTGACCCTGCAAAGATAAAAGCAATACAAGAAATGCCGACGCCTAAAACAGAAAAAGAAGTGCGTGGGTTTTTAGGGAGGTTGAACTACATCGCTCGGTTCATATCTCACCTAACTGCGACATGCGAGCCGTTATTGAAGTTGTTGAAAAAGGATCAGGTGTTGACCTGGAATGAAAATTGTCAAAAGGCGTTCGACAAGATAAAAGAATACTTGCAGGAACCTCCTGTTTTGATACCCCCAGTGGCCGGTAGACCTTTGATCATGTATTTGACGGTTCTTGAGGAAAGTATGGGTTGTGTTCTCGGTCAACACGACGAGACCAGACGTAAAGAGCATGCGATCTACTATTTGAGTAAGAAGTTCACAGACTGTGAGTCCAGATACTCAATGCTCGAGAAGACGTGTTGCGCGCTAGCCTGGGCCGCCAAACGTTTGAGGCAATGCATGCTGAATCATACAACCCTGCTCATTTCAAAGATGTATCCAATCAAATACGTGTTTGAGAAGCAAGCACTCTTCGGAAGAATTTCCCGATGGCAGATGGTGTTAACAGAATATGATATCCAATATGTCTCGCAAAAGGCTATTAAAGGTAGCGTTCTGTCAGAGTACCTTGCGGAGCAACCTGTTGAGGACTACCAATCGATGAGGTTTGATTTTCCTGACGAGGATATCATGTACCTGAAAATGAAAGATTGTGAAGAACCATTGCCGGACGAAGGACCAGAGTTGGGTTCCAAATGGCAGTTGATATTTGACAGAGCTGTGAATTCCTATGGTAGCGGAATAGGTGCAATTATCACCACTCCTTAGAGGTCGCACATCCCCTTTACTGCCCGATTGACCTTTCCTGTTACAAATAATGAGGCTGAATATGAGGCTTGCATCATGGGTCTGGAAGAAGCCATTGATTTGCGAATCAAGCATCTGGATGTATACGGAGACTCGGCTCTAGTGGTGAATCAGATTAAAGGAGAATGAGAGACACGTCAGCCCAATTTGATACCATATATGAATTATGCAAGGAGATTGCTGCCTTTCTTTGACAAGGTGGAATTGCATCACGTACCGAGAGCAGAAAATCAAATGGCTGATGCCCTGGCGACATTGTCTTCAATGTATAAAGTTAACTTCTGGAACGAGGCTCCCCGGATTGTTATCTCTCGGCTCGATAGGCCTGCATTCATATTTGCCATTGATGAGGCTCACGATGGTAAACCCTGGTACTTTGACATCAAGAATTTCCTGAAGAACAAGGAGTATCCGGCTGGGGCATCCAGTCGAGATCAGAAGACTCTCAGGAGATTGGCTGACAATTTCTATCTGAACCCGGACGGTGTCCTGTACAAAAGAAACCACGACTCGGTGTTGCTACGTCGTGTAGATGAGAAAGAGGCGAAGTTGCTCATGGAAGAGATACATGAGGGTACATTTGGTACACATGCTGGCGGGCATGCTATGACGAGAAAACTGCTGCGGGCAGGTTACTATTGTCTGACTATGGAAACAGATTGTTTCAAGTTTGCAAAGAGGTGTCATAAATGCCAGGTTTATGCGGACAAAATCCATGTGCCTCCGAGTCCTCTGAATGTGATGTCATCACCGTGGCCTTTCTCGATGTGGGGGATTGATATGATTGGTAAGATTGAGCCTACGACATCAAACGGACACCGGTTCATTTTGGTGGCAATTGATTATTTCACCAAGTGGGTGGAAGCGGCGTCATATGCTAATGTGACCAAACAAGTGGTAGCCAGATTTATCAAACGAGATATTATCTGCAGATATGGAATCCCTGAGCGGATTATCACCGACAACGGTTCAAATTTGAATAACAAAATGATAAAAGAGCTGTGTCAGAGTTTTAAGATTGTCATTTCATTTTAGAATCTTTTGTTTTCATTATTTTAAGGTATATTTTAGAATTGATTTAGTTATTTTAAATTATTTTAAATTATTTTATATTTTAATATAGTTTTTAGTCACATTTTCTTTTATTAAATTAATTTAAGCTTAGTTAATTAAGTTTTAATTTTAAAATTGTTTTTTTATTATTTTTAGATGACTAATTTAATTTAAATTTATTTCTTAATTATTATCATTATTATTATTTTTATTTATTTATTTTAATTATTTATTATCATTTATTTATTATTTAGTTATTTATTTATAAGTTATTTTAGATAATTAAGTTTTAATTAGTATTATATATATATATATATATATATATATATATATATATATATATATATATATATATATATATATATATATATATATATATATATATATATATATATATATATATATATATATATATATATATATATATATATATATATATATATATATATATATATATATATATATATATATATATATATATATATATATATATATATATATATATATATATATATATATATATATATATATATATATATATATATATATATATATATATATATATATATATATATATATATATATATATATATATATATATATATATATATATATATATATATATATATATATATATATATATATATATATATATATATATATATATATATATATATATATATATATATATATATATATATATATATATATATATATATATATATATATATATATATATTTTAATTGTTGATATTATGTATTTAATGTTAATTTATTTTTATTAAGTTAGAAATTTTAATTTAATCTTTTAAATATTCATCCAATTCTTAATTTTATTATAGTTTAAGTTTTCTTTTATTTATTCTTTTAATTAATTAATTTTTTTAATTGGTTCTTTGACCAAATCTTTCACCTTGCCACTACATTCAGCCGAGAGACTCCTACACAAATGCCAATCCAACCGTACCTAGTTACAAACCAATTTCAGTCACAACACATATACCATGTCTCAGCTACCAAAGACTGTACCATTCCCAAGTACACAACAAAACAAAATAATTCAAAATGCCCTTCAAAAACCTGCGAACCGCCCTGCTGCACCTGCATCAAGCCAAACCTACTAGGATAATAGCAAGGACAATAACAACACATACAAGGCTTGCAAAACTTACACTAAAACATGTACACACCAACACAATTCCAGGTCACGCTTGCTACTCTACATAACCTTGAACAAATTTGCCAAAGCTTGCATATGGAAGTGCCATTACCTACACGACGTCACAAGTTGCCAAAGGACCTGCAACTTTGTACCCTGCAACACAAAATGTAAACCTACAATAACTTGTGCAACAAAGACCACACGATGCCAACACTACTTGCACGCCTTCAAACCACTCCAAATCAAATTTTTTTCTGCAACTACATGCCAAAAGATATGCAAAAGAGAGGGACTGTACTTAAGTTTGGTTCAAACTTTCTTTTAAAAGGAAAAAGAACAGATGATCGATGGGGATTTAGACAAACTTGTGAGCGATCTCTCACTCTTCCATTCCACCCTTCGAAGAAGAGAACCATTCTCCAAACCTGCGGAAAAGGGGCTTGATACTCAAAAACCTTCCGCCGATACCCTCTAATCCTTTCATCTGATTCCCATGATTTATCTCCTTCCATCTCATAAAACAATCATTAATCCTCCACAAGCAAATAGGAGAGACAAAAGAAGAATGAGGATGTATAGGATTCACCTGCAAAACCGAAGCTAATCCAGTAAGTATTTCGAGCCAAGTTTGTTTTTGCCGTCCCCCTGAAGGTTATGCTGCAACATCAATTGATATAATTGAAACTAAAATTTCGTAGTCTAACTAAATTCATGGTACATTGCATTCAATGTTTTCATTTCTTCTGTGGAGAAATCTTTTGGACACGGTGTTTGGTTTACGCACAATAAATGGTGGTTGGGAGAGACTCTAAGTTTGACGGAAGGTTATCCGAGCATTTAAGATTGCAATGTCGAGAGTATGAAGGGTGAGGATTTGAACGGTGGTCGAGGGTCTGAGAGAAAACGTGTTAAGATGAAACGAGTTTGAGAGGGTGAGATCTTGGGTTCGCAACTTGGTTTGAGATTCTAGTTTATCCGCTGTTGCGTTTTGTCCTTCCATGGTTAGAGATGAAGAGCGAGTTCCATCAGGAGAGATTTGAAGCGGCTGTTAGCTTCTAGGTTGTTTTGTCACATTGCCTTGTAGTGACTGAATTGGGTTCTGGGTTTTGATAATCCGGCCCGTCTGAATTTGGAGCGCCCCATGCGGGCCTTGATTTTCTTGGCCCATATTTTCCTTTCGCAAGTGCACCTTACTTTATTTTAGTTTTTTAGTTTCTTTTAGTTAGTTTTATTTATTTATTTTATTTTATTTAGATTAAATTTAGTCATTTAATTTTATTTATTTTAATTAGTTAGATTTAATTAGCCATTTTTTTGTTCAATTAGTTGTGACTAGGTTTTTAGATTTTATTAGTTATTTAGTTTTGTTAATTAATTTATTAGTTAGTTTTTTTAATTAGATTTTAAGACTTAACTAATTTGTTGATATTTTTAGAAGCTAGTTTATTTAGTTATTTAAGTTTTATTTAGGAATTGGTTACTTAGTTTTTAGTTAGTTTTGGTATATATATATTTTTTAATTTTTAGATTTTAGTTTTAGTTTTAGTTTATTACCCTTAGATGATTTAGTTATATAGTTTTATTAAATATAGGTGGTTAAATTTTATTAAATTTTAGAATTAGTTAGTTTTTCTAATTAAAGGTTTTTTTTGTTATTTAAGTTTCTTTGGAAATTTAGTTTATAGAGTCTTTAGCTTTGTTAATATTTTGGTCTTTAATAAGAATTCAGTTAATTAATTTCATTTTAATTTGATATTTTCATTAGCTTTTGATGTTCAAATTTGAATTTAATTTCTTGTTGTTTTTGGCTGTGTTTAATTCCCGATCCTTGATGTCATTTCCCTTTTGGCTTTTGAATTAATTTGATTGCTTATGCATTCTAAAGGAAAGAATTCCCTCTGTTGACTGCCATGTCATTCTTAGCCTAACTTTAGGTCCTTACCCGTTGATCCTAACCTTAGGATTAGAGTCGTCGTTCTCTATTTAGTCGTCCCACCGTGGACATTAACTTCTTTTACTGTTTTATCCTAACTTTAAGTTTAGAGTCACCACATTCTATGTAGGTGTCTCACCGCAAATACTTACTTTCCCCCTGGAACCTTGACCACAGTCAAGAGTTCCTCACCCCTATTTAGGGGAACTACGGTTGCTCTGATTCCATTCCTGTCAAGATACGTAGGCACGAGTTACGATGTATTGGCGAGCATACTTAGTGTATATACTCCTAGGTCTTTACCTTAGCACATTTCCTTTAGCAAGCAACTTTAGCATAACACAAATACTAACAAGAGGTTCATGTAGAGTACTACAGATACTTACGATGCTAACTTCTTTCTTAAGTATAACCAACCCCCGAACCTTAAATCTCTTAGCTGTGTTGTTACATAGTGCACTTAGGGTTTTCTTCAATCTTTACACTTTTGTTTTGATAAATCAAAGCTTGGTGGTGAACTTCATGATTTGTGATTCAAGTTAAATCCAATAGCTTGATATTCAATTCTCACCGCAACAGAAATGGCAACTCCACTAGGGAAACTTCCCTAAGAGGGTTAAGCCCACCTTGTTTGTATTTGTGTTTGTTATATGTTTGCTTGCTTGCATACTTGTATGTTTGTATATATCTCTTTGTGCACGGGTTTTCCTATATGCAGGGCTGTTACCTTGAGTGGTGAGGATAAGTCTTATACCCGGACTTGAGTGCACCTATGATAGGAAGGTGGTATATTCAAGAAGGCTTAGGGAGTTGATTCCCGATGAAGCTGACTTAAGAAACTACCGCTCAGTGGAGGCCTTCTTGGGAGTAGTTTTGTTGAACGAGTATTCATGAAAACATTACTACTTTCAACCTAGCAGCCTGTGACACTGAGGACCTTTAGCTAGCTTTTACCCCCACTTGGCCTTTTGGGACGTAGTGCAATGACTATGAGGAAGTAGTCCTGAAGTAGTTGATATGTGATACTACACTCAGACGAGACTCTCTTGAGAGTATTGTTGATTTCCAAGTAGTTGGTGTGTCGATAATATCCGAAAGATGGGTCAATGACTTTGGGAACTTTGTTAGAACCTGTTGTGCAGGTGCTTTACCCCTAGTACACACCCTGTGGTTAGTTCTGAACCCAGACCTCATGCTATGATCTCAAACCTTTGATCATGTTATGTGTGTTTTGCATTCTGTCTTGCATCACATTGCATTTGCATCTTTGCATGGTTCATTGCATACCTCTGTTTGTCCAGTGACTCATGTCTAGTTGTTTCTATCTTCTAGTGTACCTGTGAGTCGTCAAACTGATTCCCCGACACCGATATCGGACTAGAGCTAACTATAGACGAAGAATGTAAGAGCAGGAGGTATATAATGCAGAAATCTGAATGGAGATCGATGAATTAAAATCAGGCATGACCAAGCTCACCGAGATGCTTCAAGTACTGATTTCTAGAAGAGAGCCATCTTAGAGGACCGCCATTCAGGAAGTTTCAAGTGCTGATCCTCCTCCTGCTCAAATTCCACCATTTGCTTGGCCAGAGTTTGGTTTACCTTCTAACTACTCTCCACCCCTTGCATCTACTGCTATGATTGGTCAGACTCACAGACCAGTGTTTTAAGCTCTCGTCTTTGCTGAGCCCAGACCCGTGGTCCACACTGTTACCTAGACTGTCTGAGCTCCCTTTGAGAATCCTCTCTATGAATATAATGCTTCTAGTGCTCAAGGGGAAGACCATGAAGATTTTGTTGAGCCTGAAGTTGTCTGTGAACAGTTTTAGATTATAGATAACAGACTCAAGGCTGTCGAGGGTAATGACTTCTTCAACGTTGATGCAGACAATATGTGTATAGTTTCTAGTCTTATTATGCCTGCTAAGTTCAAGACTCCCGAGTTTTTGAAATATAAGGGTCACTCATGTCCAAGAGACCATCTATTCATGTACTTCTGAAGGATGGCATCTTACACCAACAACCAGAAGCTACTCATCCACTGCTTTCAGGACAGTTTGAGTGGTGCCTCTCTCAAGTGGTATATGAACTTAGAGCATAACAGTGTCCACTGCTTCCAAGATCTCGCCAATGCTTTTATGAGGTAATACAAATACAATCTGAACATGGCTCCTGATTGCCGCCAACTTTAAAATATCTCCCAGGGTGAAAGAAAGTCGTTCAAGGAGTACGCTCAGCGTTACAGAGAATTAGCTTCCCAAGTGGAACCCCCTCTAGCAAAAAAGGAGCTAATTGGAATGTTCATGGATACTCTATCCCCTTTCTATTGAGAGAAAATGATTGGGAGCGTCTCTTCAAACTTCATAGATCTGGTGACTATTGGTCAAAGGTTAGAAGAAGGACTGAAAAATGGTAAGGTATCCAAAGCCGCTGAATCTTCCAATGGTGCAAAGAAATCCTATGGGAATTTCCAGAAGAAGAGAGAGGATCAAACCAATGTTGTTATGAATTAACTGAAAAAGCCTCGTCCTAGACCTCAGTTTGTTAATCATCATGTTATTGCTACTGTTGCTGCTCCACGACCAGCTCAAATTCCCCAACGTCCAGCTGTTGGACAGAAACAGAATCGGAATAGGAATCAATTTGATCCTATTCCCATGACTTATACAAAACTTTATCCTGGCCTAGTTCAACAAGGGTGATCACTACAAGCACTTTGCAACCTCTTCCTAATCCTCCTCCAGCTGGATTTAGAGCTGATCTCCACTGTGCTTTTCATGAGGGTGCCCCAGGCCACGACTTGGAGTATTGTTATGCACTGAAAGCCAGAGTGTGTGAGTATGTTAGAACTATAATCCTTGATTTTAAGGATAGTCATCCGAATGTCCAGAACAATCCCTTGCCAGCACATCAAGAGTGAAGCTTCAGTCCAACTTCAGTAGGCTATCTTCTTAAACGCCAGTGTTTCAGACAGGACAACTCATCTTTGTACTAATTTAGTCACTAGGCCTTTGGTTTCTTGTTGTTTGTACTTTCCTCCATTTTGTTTAAGTTGTTTGCTTTTAATTAGTGTTTGTACTTTCATATTAATAGAATGAACATTTCAACTTTTGATTTCAATTCATTTTGTCTATTATTTTCACTCTTATGCTTTATCTTTCAAATATTTACTCCTTGTCCAAACTTTTGATTATGCAAATATTTGAGGGAGGATGATAAAAACATTGTACCCATAACTGTTGTTGGTACGCTTTCAATCAAACTTTGCTGATGATGCAAGGCATTGTTTCAATTCCCCAAACACTGGAGAAATAAGGAAGTTATTCCCTTGTCAACCCCTTCGAGCCTATAAGGTGGAGTTTCTTTTTTTACAAAAAACCCGCAATCTTAACCTAGGGCAGGGTAGTTTCTCAGTTAACTTGGTTGTGCGTTCATACAATACATCTTTTATATAAAGGTTGCACTCAAAATTTTCCTTTGCATACAACAAACAAGTGTCGAAGATGTTTTCTAAGATAAAAGTTTATGATGGTTCGTCGTAATCATTAAAGCCAGACAATCCCTCTCTTTCTTTCAAAAAATAATCATCAAAATAAAAAGCCCGCTAAGTCAAAACCTATGAAGGAGACTTAGGCAAAACTGGGGTGTCCCGCTGACTGTAATCTTCACAAGAAACAGTTCAGGCAAAAGTTAGGGATAATAAAAGAGGAGATCTTTAAACCCTTCACCCTATAAATCCTCAATGTAAAAATAACCAAATTTTGTAAAGAAGCAGTGACTGCTTTTTCAAAAAGTCTGTTGACTTCTGAACCATCATCACTATATCAGTGTAATTCCTAACCTATTGGAACCTGAGTAAATAGTATGAGTTCACAGAGCGTAGGACTGAAGATAATCACGTAGATTGGATGAGCACAAATAAATTTTGAGCTTTTATCCATTGTTTCTTAAACCGTAAATCAGACCACGTTAGAACCCTCAAAAGACCTAACTGAAGCAAGGTTATGTTGATATTATGTATTTAGTGTTAGTTTATTTTTATTAAGTTAGAAATTTTAATTTAATCTTTTAATTATTCATCCAATTCTTAATTTTATTATAGAATAAGTTTTATTTTCTTTATTCTTTTAATTAATTAATCTCTTTTAATTGGTTCTTTGACCAAGTCTTTCACCTTTCCACTACATCCCGCAGAGAGACTCCTACACAAATGCCACTCCAACCGTACCTCGTTAAAAACCAATTTCAGTCACAACACATATACCATGTCTCTGCTACCAAAGACTGTACCACTCCTCAGTACACAACAAAACAAAATAATTCAAAATGCCCTTCAAAAACCTACGAACTGCCCTGCTGCACCTGCATCAAGCCAAACCTGCTAGGACAATAGCAAGGAAAATAACAACACATACAAGGCTTGCAAAACTTACACCAAAACCTGTACACACCAACACAATTCTAGTTCGCGCGCACTACCCTACATAATCTTGAACAAATTTGCCAAAGCTTGCATATGGAAGTGCCATTACCTACACGATGTCACAAGCTGCCAAATGACCTGCAATTTCGTACCCTCTAACACAAAATGTAAACCTGTAATAACCTGTGCAACAAAGACCATATGATCCCAACACTGCTTGCACGCCTTCAAACCACTCCAAATCATTTTTTTTCCTGCAACTACATGCCAAAAGATCTGCAAGATAGAGGGACTGTACATAAGTTTGGTTCATACTTGTTTTTTAAAAGGAAAAAGAATAGATGATCGAGGGGGATTTAGACAACCTTGTGAGAGATCTCTCACACTTCCATTTCGTCCTTCGAAGAAGAGAACCATTCTCCAAACCTGCGGAAAAGGGGCTCGATACTCAAAAACCTTCCGCCGATACCCTCTAATTCTTTCATCTGATTCCCCTGATTTATTTCCTTCCATCTTATAAAACAATCATTAATCCGCCACAAGAAAATAGGAGAAACAAAAGAAGAACGAGGGTATAGTAAGATTCAACTGCAAAACCGAAGCTAATCCAGTAAGTATTTCGAACCAAGTTTGTTTTCGTCGTCCCCCTGAAGGTTATGCTGCAATATGAATCGATATAATTGAAACTAAAATTTTGTAGTCTAACTGAATTCTTGGTACATCGCATTCAATGTTTTCATTGCTGCTGTGGAGAAATATTTTGGACACGGTGTTTGGTTTGCGCACGATAAGTGGCGGTTGGGAGAGACTCTCAGTTTGACGGAAGGTTATCCGAGCATTTAAGATCACAATGTCGAGAGTATGAAAGGGTGAGGGTTTGAATGGTGTTCGAGGGTCTGAGAGAAAATGTGTTAAGATGAAACGAGTTTGAGAGGGTGAGATCTTGGGTTCGCAGCTTGGTTTGAGATTCTAGTTTATCCGCTATTGCGTTTTGTCCTTCCACGGTTAGAGATGAAGAGCGAGTTCCATCAGGAGAGATTTGATGTGGCTCTTAGCTTCTAGGTTGTTTTATCACTTTGTCTTGTAGTGACTGAATTGGGTTTTGGTTTTTGATAATCCGGCCCGTCTGAATTTGGAGCGCCCCATGCAGGCCTTGATTTTCTTAGCCCATATTTTCCTTCCGCCAGTGCACCTTGCTTTATTTTAACTTTTTTAGTTTATTTTAGTTAGTTTTATTTATTAATTTTATTTTGTTTAGATTATATTTAGTTATTTAATTTTAGTTATTTTAATTAATTAGATTTAATTAGCCATTTTTTTGTCAATTAGTTGTGACTAGGTTTTTAGATTTTATTAGTTATTTAGTTTTGCTAATTAATTTAATTAGTTTTTCTAATTAGATTTTAAGACTTAACTAATTTGTTGATATTTTTAGAAGGTAGTTTATTTAGTTATTTAATTTTTATTTAGGAATTGGTTATTTAGTTTTTAGTTAGTTTTAGTATTTTTTTTTTAATTTTTAGATTTTAGTTTTAGTTTTAGTTTATTAGCCTTAGATGATTTAGTAAGTTAGTTTTATTAAATATAGGTGGTTAGATCTTATTAAATTTTATAATTAGTTAGCTTTTCTAATTAAAGGTTTTTTTTTGTTATTTAAGTTTCTTTGGAAATTTAGTTTAGAGTCTTTAGCTTTGTTAATATATTGGTCTTTAATAAGAATTCAGTTAATTAATTTCATTTTAATTTGATACTTTCATTAGCTCTTGATGTTCAAATTTGAATTTAATTTCTTGTTGCTTTTGGTTGTGTTTAATTCCCGATCCTTAACTCCGTTTCTCTTTTGGCTTTTGAATTTATTTGATTGCTTATGCGTTTCAAAGGAAAGAATTCCCTCTGTTGACTGTCATGTCATTCTTAGCCTAACTTTAGGTCCTTACCTGTTGATCTTAGCCTTAGGATTAGAGTCGTCGTGCTCTATTTAGTCGTCCCACCGTGGACATTAACTTCTTTTACTGTTTTATCCTAGCTTTAAGTTTAGAGTCGCTGCACTCTATGTAGGTGTCTCAACACAAACACTTAATTTCCCCCTAGAACCTTGACCACAGTCAAGAGTTCCTCACCCCTATTTAGGGGAACTACGGTTGCTCTGATTCTATTCCCTTCAGACTACGTAGGCACGAGATGTGATGTCTTAGCAAGCATACCTAGTATATATACTCCTAGGTCTTTACCTTAGCACATTTCCCTTAGCAAGAAACTTTAGCATAACACAAATACTAACAAGAGGTTCCTGTAGATTATTACAGATACTTAGGATGCTAACACCTTCCCTAGGTATAACCAACCCCCGAACCTTAGATCTCTTAGTTGTGTTGTTACATAGCGCACTTAGGGGTTTCTTCGATCTTTACCATTTCCTTTGGATGAATTAATGCTCGGTGGTGAACTTCATGATTTGTGATTCAAGTTAAATCCAATAGTTTGATATTTGATTCTCACTGCAACAAGTACCTTTTGCTAAAATAGACCAACAAACAAACATTTCCTATCAAGAACTACGTAGCCTTGAGTTCTCCATCGTGTAACACCATATTTTCCTCGTGTATAAATATACAAAAATCAGAGTTTTCATCAAAACAAATATAAGATGTCACATATTCTTAAATCAAAACATACTTACCATGTAACACTTAACAGATAGTAACAATAATCAACACCTTCTCTTAGGGTGTCTTCACATCTCACCTTCACTTAGGGTATCATCGCAGCGAAATTTCTCATCAACAAATCATGCAATCAATACGCCATTTAATTTCAAAGACTTTATAACATAAACAAAATCATAAATGCAATTTCTTCAAATGTAAGAATATCAAATAAGGAGAGTATACTTTGACTCTTTTCTCAACATAACATAAGATAAATCATAAATGTTTCCCCCCGTGTTACATATCAGTGCATGTAAACTAAATGCAGAAAGAAAAAGAAGAAATAGCCTCATGCCTTCCTCCACTCTAAGAAGCTACTCAATTACCTGCTTATTTATACCTCGAATAAGAGCACAGACAACAACAACAACAATAAATGGGTGTAAAATCACAAACAATAATAGCATGCATATGCTACAAGGTAGGATAATAACACAAGATTCTTACGCAAATTTCATTCACATTATCTCTCATCATAACCCCACACCCATACTCATCAATCGTTCACAACTCAACAATTATGCATATAACTCATTATGCAATGCAACTCTATGTATATGTATGTGGTACCAACTCAATATTCGGTTATCTTTGGAAACTAGGTCCCAATCTCTACGAACCCATGGGCCCCCCTCTCTGAGCTCCAAGCCCCCTCTTTTGAGCTTGGGACAAGCAATTAGTCCCCTCTATGAACTAGCAGACATGCCTGTTGACACAAATCTCATGTTGCATGATCATATCATCAAATTAATGCGTTAAGACCCCTCTATGATCCTAATATAAATGTATTGACAACTCAAGTAATCCATTCTCTGGATTACATCAGACCATGCAACACAAGCATGCTAATAATTCATCTTAACATAATTAAATTTCAAACATGCAACAAAACAACAACATAACTCAAAATAATACATATTCACAACATTCCCATATTTCATGCATATTCACAACATTCCCATATTTCAACACTTAACATCTCTTCATAGCACATATTCAAACATTTTCACAATTTATGAAACATATTCCTTAAACTCCCACAACTCGACATTTACTCGATCAAATAATTTATTTTAATAATAATAATCATCATCTTCATCAATTACTCATGTTATCACAACGTATTCAGCACCTGAAATTATTACCAATTGATAGTAATTCATGTTATCTTTCCAACACTTTAAATGACGTCTCAATCTGAGTCACAAAACTCAAGTTACGACGAAAATAGTTGCAAACAAATAATCAACATTTTTGGAAAACATAGCAACTCTAACCGATTAACCAAAACCTATAACTGGTTACAGTCACGAAAATTTCAAAAAAACTTATCAGTTCATCTGTAATTGGTTACACCAACGCGTTAACTGGTTACCACTATACAAAAATAGAAAAAACACGATTTCACCATTGGAGGACCTCCGAAACTCCGATTTCAATTTCTTAAAAACCCTGATTTCAGAATTAGACATACTGTGATTATCCAATGATTAAAACCAAAGTAACATATAAACTCTATTATTTTCATGAAAATCATTGATTTGTAAAACCTTCGATAATGCAACAATGGTGGGAAAACATCAAGTATCAAAATAAACAAATTATTCATGAATAGTGCATGAATTCATCAATTATTATAGATAATTTTCATCATACAATCAAAATTCATCCACAACATACACCATATTGTAGGTTAAGGACTCTTTTACCCTAGCCCTTATGCATAAGCCCTATTGAAAGTTATTCTCCACCTTACCGGATACTCCTAGCAGCAAAATTTTGATTTTTGGTAGAACTTCTTCTTCTCCACTCTAAGTCTCTTCTTCTTCTTGATCCTTTGGTATCTTTCTCTTTTCTCGTGTTTTTATGGACTGACAAAATAGGTTATTCCTATGTTTCTCTCATTATAATATATAGTTAGGGCAAAATAACTCTTAATTATATTTTTCTCCCATACTAACAAAATAAGTGCTCCTTTCTCTCATTATTTTTTTCTCAATACTCACTTTTACCCCAAAAGCTATTTTTTTCTTTTAATTAATTAAATCTAGTAAAGTATTATTACTAAAATAATTTCTAGTTATTTTGGCTCACTTCTACCCATCACCTACAATTATCTTTATACCCTTAACTCAAGCATACACACCCCCACTTCAATATTTAATTAATCATTCACAATTAAATAAATACACAAAACATAATAATTCAAGAATTATATAATTCAAGAATTTGAGTGTTACACATGCACCTGGAGATACATAAGAGCGAGACTCGCAATCTTGTCAAGCACATTAATAAAAAATATTTTGTGACCTCTTTCTTTTCTTCTTACACTTTTAATAACTTGAAGAAAAAAAATTGACATAAGCTAACATTCAAGCGTAAATCTCACTAAAAAGTTTCCATTGAGTACAATGATGGGTGATATATCACAAGTGTACAGAATCAATCGTAAAATCTCACACTGTCGTGCTATTGACCGGAGCCTTAGTGTTTTTGTTCTCGTGCAAAATATTTATCTTATTAAAACTAAAAACTAGAACCAGAAGAATAATTGTATGTAAAAGCCACACCAATTTAATTTACCGAGTCCCACTGGAACGACGATCCTCACATACCGAACTCAATAGACTTAGCTAGGCATAACATGCATACAACTTATATTATTATTATTATTAGGCATACAAAATGAAAACATGATAGAGATGATGTATATATGGAATATGATTAGATTCAGAAACACAAGCATACAAGACTAGATTCAAGCATACAGTAACTAAGTAATAATAAAAGCATATAAAACTTACGAGAATTAAGATAATGTAGGAAATCAAATGCGGGAAAACTTGAAATAGGGAAAAAATTTGAGTAAATACGACGGTAAGATTAATCTTCAATGATCCAAGTAGTGAAAAGAATTCTGAATATAAGAAGTGTGCTAATCCCTTAATGTGAACGATTAGTACTTTTTAGGGTAAAATATATGCATGAAGAAAAACTAGTAGGCTTTGATGCCACAAAATCCTAAAAACCTAAACTATATATAATGAATAACTGTCAAACTACTTTCCAATTCATGGGCTGGTTTGTTTAGGAGGTCATGGGAGGAGTTGGAGGAGAAATAGTTGGGCAGTTGATGCATATCTAGTCACAAGCATCATGGCTAACGCCACAGGTGGTGGCGAATGCCATCCCCTTAAAAATAGGGAGACTTGGTCGAACAACACGTGGAGAACACCACCAAGCCATGGTGAACATCATGGTCCTAGTTTTTGTCCTTTATGGGCTTTCCTTTGTGTTTCTGGTCTTTTTTTCATTTTTGCTCATTTTTGCACCATGCTGTCTTACATCAACCTCAACTTAGCATAAACCTGCAACACATCAATAATAACATCATAACAGCATACAAAAACATGAAATAGACATAAAACAGACAAAATATGCATGCAAATCGAGTCAGAATAATTGTGTGTTTCAGTGTTAACAAACTCCCCCATACTTGGACCATTGTTTGTCCTCAAGAAAATTAGCCAGCATATAATCAATGAAATGTATTTGCATGATAAAAAATACATAAGGAATCAGCTAAGCATCAAAACTACTCGTACGTGGCCGATGAGAACCAGTTCGGCTAGGATCGACTCAATAGGTATTAATGCAACACTAAAGGTATTGTAACAAACAAATCACTCTCACGAACATAAGTCTCCCTTCTATGCAAACTAGTTCCAATCATACCATTGAATAAAAGTGTAATTTCCCTATTTGTCTTAATCACTTTCATTCATGACAGTCACATTAAAGCCCTTTACCTCTCATACAATATGGTAGGTGATTTGTTAGTGATTATGGTCAAGACATCTTCATATTTTAACAATTTTCTTTCTCTTGCAAAGATTTGTTTTCTTTATTTTAAAGGATTTAACTACATTTCTTTGGATTAAGTGACCGAGTGAGAGTCACCTAGCTTAGTAAAATGCGACTTTTCCTTTTTATTCATTTTTATTCTGCCTAAATGACCATTCACTTATTATTCATCGATCGTCCCACTTAGTCACTACAAATGGTGTCTGACTGGATAGAGAAACTGCTCTGAGGATTTTCAACAAAAAGGGACTTAAGACTAAAACTCAATAGGAACTTAATACTAAAATTCAATAGGGACTTAAACTAATGTGCATAATTGGGAGTCTTAAGGTGTTAAGGAAATATCGATTTTGTCAGAGTTTCCCAAGTCTCCTCGTCCTAGCCTTTTCTCTCTTCACAACATATATACTTTTGTATCAAACAGAGCTTCCCAAGTATTTTTCAATTTTTTTGGTATGGCTCAAAAAAATAGGAAAATCAATAATCATTAAAAAACCACACATAAAGACTTGACAACACATGCAATGACTCACTAAACAAAATAGAACTAGCAACAATTAAAATCCTAACAACATGAAATAAAATAGAATGCGATAAATCTACCTAGAAAACAGTAAAATGAAAATAGTAAAGTTCCTCCCCCACACTTAAATCAAACATTCTCCCCAATGTTTTGATAAAAGGCGGAAGAAAGAATGATAAAACCTAAAAGAAGTGCTACTGTGGGTCGCCATGGCTGGCTCCTCTCTAATCTGACTGGTCATCTCTGTGACGACGATGTCTGCTCTGGTGTCAGCCACTCTGAGATACTTGCGTTTGCTAGAACATCTATGAAAGGGAGTTTTGCGACTCTTGCATTTGGCGCATGTTCACCCCAGCATGGAAGCCTTGTTTGCTTGCACCAATGTGAAGTTTTGCATCATCTGATTATATGTTGCATGCTGGTTCTGCACTTGCAACACCAAATTTTCCTGAGTCTCACCATCACTCACATATCAATGGTGATTGATCCCCTACAGCTTGCATATCTCAATGTACCCCATAATCTCTGTTTGTTGTTGGTAAATAGAATAAATCAAGATGTCTCGTTCATCATCAAGAGACCTTCGACTACGTAATTCCTAAAGCAATTTTTCATACTAGTTGCTTTTAGAGGAGGTACCTGCAAACGTTTTAGTAAAATTTTGTGTGGTGTGTGCAGGTGGAACACACTCAATGAAGCCTCGCTCTCGTCGATCATACTCATCATCGGTGTTTCCACCAGTATTGACATTCTCAAGAATGTCCATGTGTACAAGGCCAACAGCAGGAGCGACATGCAAATCAGATAACCAATTTTCCCATATGCGCATATCAATGCGGTTTGGGTTAGGTAGGATAACACTCTCAATAGCAAAATTATGCACCATCAATAGGAATCGTCCATCTGGCCTGGCTCAAACAAATCTCATATTCCTACAGGCACTGATATCTAGCAAGCTCGACTTTGAGTCGTAAAGCACGAGCAATGGAGGTGATTAGTCCTCTAAAGGAAACATCTTCCTTTTTAGCGGTGGTAACAGCTTGCATATGTGCTAACATAAACGAGACCGAGTTAATTGATTCTATGGCTGATCATCAAACAATACAACATGCAAGTAAAATATTTCTTTAGCATTAGTTTTGTTAATATTATCCCGGCCGAAAATAGTGTCACAATATCTGGCGAAAGTAGCGTATGGTCAGGTTGCGGATCTGAGAGGCCACGTTGCCCTTAAAGCTATCAGTGTTGAAACCTGTCAAATGTCCCCAACAGTAGTGTATACCTAGTTGGTGTCTAATGGTGCCTCACAAAGCGCACCCTCTCTAGAAGGAAAGTGCAACAGGGGAGCAAGGTCGTTAATGTTATACCTATACTCTATTAAACATTCTAAACATAACGACACCTATGGTACTAGTATAGTCGGGTTGTGTAGTGTAAATCAGTGAACTCAAAAACTCCATTGTTAGATAAATATAAGTATGATCTCTATGTGCACCAAAGTGTGATAAATTGGCCATATCAATCATCCAATTTACATTATTAGATATTCCTAAAGTACGTAGGCAGGAGTCATCAGCATACCTAGTTGCAACAATTGAGCGACAAGCAAGAGCTTCGTGTTTTATTTTTAGCCCTTTGCCATCACTTTCTGTCCTAAACACACTGCTGTCAAGACTTGCCATTGAGGAGAGATTAGAGAAAAAATGGGAGATGTTTGATGTGGGAGATGTGAAAATTTAAGAAATAGTGAAAGCGAGAGGTGTGAGATATGATTAGGAAGAATGGGTATTTATAGGAGTGGAAGAGTGGGGGTTGGAAGTTATGACAGGTTTTCGGAATATGGTAGGATTAATTGTGAGTGGGTGGAAGTTGGAAAGTGAGTGTTATTGGTAGAGTAATGATACAGTGTGGGTGGTTGGAAATTGTGGAGATAAAGAAGTTATGATGAGGGAGATAAATAGAGGTAAGAAAATAGGGAGAAATTCGTGTGAGAAAATGGGGAAAAGGAGACTTTTGGTGTTGGACAGCGTGCTGGCAGGTTTAACCTATGTCAAGGCTGTGGAAAATGCCACTAATTGAATTTTTTTTCATTTTTCTGACTATGTGGCAAACGCCACACCTAGATGGCGAACGCCATCTGAAAAAATGCAAAAAATTGTGATTTTTTATGCTTTCTAGTGTTTGGTTGCTTCTGATTTTAGAGTGGACCTGTATTAGTTCTAATGTAGCAGAGATAATGAGAGAAACTTGAGGGATTATTCAACTTAGTTAAGTAAATCATAAAGGAAAAATTTAAATTTTGCCTGAATAAAATGAATAAAAAAGGAATCAATAAAAAAACTGTGGGTTACCTCCCACACAACGCTTTGTTTAATGTCGTTAGCTCGACTAACCAACATTTGGAAATCCTATATTAGAAAGCAATGGAGATCCTAATTATAAATAAAACAAAATCCTAATTTAGAAGAACGGGAAAAGTTTCCTCCCCCATACTTAAATATAGCATTGACCTTAATGTTCAAGTGTAAAGCAAGAAGGCAGTAAACCAATGGGAGATCAGACATTATGACGTTCTACATCGGGACCTAGGAAACTACGAATGGTGTAGATTTCCTGGTACATATGGTCCATCTGCTTAGCCATCACATCAGTATAGTCTTTTAAATCGCGGCAGAGAGTGGTGAGGTTAACTCTGAGGGTGGTATGTTATGTTATTAGGGTGTTTATCTCTGTATTGTGCTCTCCTAGAGGAGGTGAACTAGCTGAAGGGGTCTGAGGTGTTATGGGCGACTCATCCTGATTTTCTAGAATGTAACGCCAATTTTCACGATTGTCTACACTAGTTTTCTCAGGGTTAAGAAGGATGAATTTGTGAACCACTTATCTTAGGATTTCTGTCTTGTATTCATTTGGTCCCTCACGCCTCACTAAACTGCTATTCAGGCAGTGGCCTATATCTAGTAAATCATATCCATACCAACAGGTCAATTGAGCAATTTGGTTGCGTAGGCCTAAAGTTATGGCTATATGGGTAACTGTACCACCAATGTAAATATCCTATATCTTCTAATTAATGACTTTGTCTAAACCAGAGTTTATAGGTCTAAACTGAAAGATACTAAATATTGAGAAAATTTCTTCTCTACTCATTGGGCCAATGTTCTGAGCTTTCCCAAAGAAAGTATGGGCCGCAACCATCTGGAAATATCGAATGGTTGGGTTATGGATAAGGTCCTGGTTCATCCTTTCATGGTCTAATGGGTAATCTTCTGTGATCCCACCCCATAAAAAAGTCTAGTTCAAACTGCATGTCATCATCAGTGGGTACTTCAGAATAGACATTAGGGTTGTGTTGGAATGCTAGGAGCTAGGCTAATTTGTTGTGGTTAAGGCGGTAGTCTTGTCCAAAACATCTAAATGAAATTATGCCTCTAGTTGGTTCTAATCCTAAGTTAGGGCAATACTGGAAAGAGCTAAGGAACTCCAGAGTTAGGTTTTTGTAAATAGGGTACTCCACAATTGAAAAGAGATCCCAGTTCATCTGGCTAAACATATATCACACACTATCTGGTAGGTGAAATGGTTCTCTCAGCAAGGACTTCGTAGTGCCTTCTTTGGGCATCATTCTTGAAAACGACCCTCATGTTATCACGTTCTGCATTCTCTAATTAGATAGTGAAAAAGTTTGTCTTTGGAGAATTAATGTGACCTGAAAGGAAACATAAACACAGTTAGTATCGATCAATAAGTTTGTTTACTGCTTTATTTCATCAAGGAAAAGAGAGTAATAAGAATTAAAGATCGTGGTCTTCCTTCCACACAACGCTTCATTTAATGTCAGTAGCTCGACATGATTTCTAGCGTGCCTAATTTGGTGAAATGGCGGGCAACTCTTCTAATTTTAAGCTAACATAATAATTTTTATCCTTGGTACAATGGTAGTGCTTTAGTCGATGATCATTTACAGTGAATGTTTCATTGGATTGGTCGTTTATTTCAACCACGTTGTTTTGGAAAACTTTGGACACTTTAAAGGGTCCTGAACATCTAAAGCAAAGTTTTCCATGGAAAAGTCCTAGTCGAGAATTAAAAAGGAAAACTAACTCCCCTTATTTGAACTCTCTCTTTGTTATCCGCTTATTGTGCCATTTATTAGTCCTTTCTTTATAGATTTGGGCATTTCGTAAGCATCTAACCTTAGTTCCTCCAGCTCGTGTATGTCTAGAATTCGTTTACCGCCAGCAGCCTCATAGTCTATATTCAGGGTCTTTACGACCCAATAGGATTTATGCTCGAGTTCTACTGGGAAATGGCAGTACTTACCATACTAGTTTAAACGGTGTAGTTCTAATAGGTTTCTTGAAAGCGGACCTATAAACCCATAAATCGTCTTGCAAGTTTGATGACCAATATTTTCTAGATGTAGCAACCGTCTTTTCTAAAATTTGCTTAATCTCCCTATTGGAGACTTCGACTTGGCCACTTGTTTGTGGATGATATGAGGTTGTTATTTGGTGCCTGACTGCATACTAGAGTAACAGTTTCTCAAATATTCTTGATATGAAATGAGACCTTTTGTCACTAATGACAAGTCTCAGAATACCGAATATAGGAAAAATATTATTTTTAAACTTCTTGACCACGAGTCCCGCCTCATTAGTAGGAGAAGTTATTGCCTCGATCCACTTAGATACATAATCTATTGCAACGAGTATGAACTTATTTCCTAATGATGATGGGAAAGGACCCATGAAACCGATTCCCCATACGACAAAGACTTCTACTTCTAAGATCTTTTTCAGAGGCATCTCGTCGTGTCGACAGATGTTTCTAGTGTGTTGACACCGATCAAATTTAGCGACCAAGGCATGGACATCCTTCCATAGGGGGCAGCATGACAATGGGTTATGATGTGCTAGCGTGCCCTTCATAGGGGGCAACATGTCAATGAGTTATGATGTTATCAAGCTCTTCTTCAGGGACATATTGAAGAAAAAGACCATTGGCGCCCCTTTAGAATAGAAGTGGTTTGTCCCAATAATATTGTTTAAGGTCATGGAAAAATTTCTTTTTCTGTTGACATGTTAATTCTAGGGGTAATACTCCAGCTGCTAGGTACTTGACGAAGTCAGCATACCATGGAACTGTGGAATGTGCTAACATGGTTTCCGTATCTTCTATGTTTTCATCACCGGAGTTATCCATTTCAGAGGAATCATCTAGTTGAGAATAACTGAGGGTGTCATTTTCTAAATGTGATACAAGTCTTTCATAAGGGAAATCATCATTAATTGGTGTTTGTTTGGTCTTGACATTTTCCAATCTAGAAAGGTGGTCTTCTGCCACATTTTTCGTTCCCTTCATAGTGCTAGCGTGACAAATTTTGTAGTTGTATGGTCCATGTAAATGAAGATTTTAGCTCCCACTAAGTAGGAACAAAATTTGTCAATTGCGAAGATCAATGTTAGGAGTTCTTTGTCGGTTTTGGCGTAGTTCATTTGAGTCGTGTCCAAGGTCCTACTAGCGTAGTATATGACATGGAGTTTCTTACCTTTATGTTTCCCTAAGTGACCGCCTACAGTGTGGTCGCTTGCGTCACACATGATTTCAAACAGTTGAATCCAATTAGGAGGTTGTAAAACGGGTCCAAAAATCAAGGCTTGTTTAAGCAGTTGAAATACTTCTAAACATTTTTCATCAAAAATGAACTCAGCGTAACACCGTAATTTTCTCGGTGTAATTTATAAATAAAAAATAGAGTAAATTAAAACAACCAACAATTAGGGGGCTACTTTCAACATCAACCAACTCATGCAATTTGATATGTAACACATATGGAATTTACAAATAATAATAATAATAAACAAGTCAAAAATTCAACTTTTTAGTAGCAGCGGAAAGGCATTAAACAACTAATTAGTTTAATTAATCACAACATAACCATATAATAATGTAATCATAAAGAAATAACAAAAGTAGGAGATACACATAAGGTCTTCATCAAACCAAAAATAAAGAAACAACGTTCTTTCCCCATCCAATGTTACATATCAGAGCAGACACCGACTCAACAAAAGCATAAACAAAAGTAATCTCCTTCACTCGCTTCCACACCTCTAGAGCGGATTATCTGCACCATTTCTATAAAAAAAGGCAATATTCAAATAGAAGGGGTGAGAAATCATAATCATATAATGAAGCTGCATAACAAGATGTAAGTATATGATTATCACATACATAATCATCCAATCCACAATTCATACTCCATATAATCCAATAATAATAATACATAATGTATGCAATGCAATGAGACTCAACTCCATGACTCAATGCCTCTGGTACCAAATGTGAACTCTCAGGTTCACTCGCTCTCGATCCCCACCATAGAATCAGAGCCCACCAGAAATAGTTACCATCATCATAGGTAACACTTCACCAATTCCCACATAATAGGAATTAGCTACTCGCACCCAATCCATCATAATGGAATCGAGGCTCACCGAAACCCGATACGATCACCCTAGGCAACTCTTCACTAATCCCTCATAATAGAAATTAGTTACTCGCACCCGATCCATCACCATAAGATCGAGGCTTACCAAAAGCGGACCACCATCCAACCACCATGATGCATGATTCAAAAACGACATGCAACAACAACAACATGTACAATGTACTCACCTTAACCAATGTACCACACCAAAAATGATCCCCAAACACCAAACATAAACTACACACATTCAACAATATCATTATAGTTACATAGCATGTAACAGCATACCATGCACACACATTACCACACTACAACATACACACCGCAATACCATCCAACACCATTTAAATCATTTACAGGTACTGAAACTACTTTAAAATTAAAGTACACAGCGTCAGCTTCCAACACTTCAAATGACACCTCAAACGGACCTCCGAAACTCAAGCTATGAATTATTTAAGACTGAAACAACATGTATAACTGGTTACAACTTGATAAAAACGGTGAGCAAGACTTCTCAGTGTAACCGATTACACTGCCCCCCCCCCCCAATGTCCAGATTGCGCTTTTTAATGACACTGTAACTGGTTACACCAAAACATGTAACCGGTTACACCCTTACAAAAACCAGTTTCTCTGCAATCTGAGTTACAAAATTCAGATTCAAAAACTCCCAAAACACACAATTTTCATGAAAATTCATTTCCTCAAGTTACATGCTATAATTCCCAACAACATACAACATCCCAATTATTTGTACATCCATAATTCATCCAAACACACACCATGCAGACACAAAGAAATTAAAACACCCACCCACGTGTTATCATGCAATCCATTATACAAGAGGAGTTCCCACCCTTACCTTGTTATTTCTAGCAATGATCTCTTAAACCTCTAGCAGTGATGCTCTTCCTACGCTTCTCATTTCTTGCCCTTGCCTCTTTCTCTGCTTTCTTATCACAACTTCAGGTAGAATGCAAAATAGTTCCTCTTCTCCCAATTTCTCTTTTTCTAATAACAATTATCCCTCAAAATATGATTTTCCACTTCTACCCTCAACTTATTCTCCCAAAAGACCATCTTGTCCTTATTTCATATACACCTTGTATTTCTATTTTATTTTAATTAATACTAGTATAAAACTATTATTAATATCATATTTCCCCTAACCTACCAATTCTCACACATTAGTTAATTGATATATTCTCCCCTAATATTTCTCTTCACTCCCAACTAAAAGACACATAACCCACCAACATACAACAATCAAAACATCATGAAAGGGCGTCTTCAACAAATAAAACATCAAAACATTAACCAACACACAAAATCACACAATTTATATATGAAAAATTAATTAAATAAATCAGGGCATTACAACTCTCCCCTACTTAGAATATTTTCATCCTAAAAAATTACCTGAGGAAAACAAAGTCGGATACGGCCCCCTCATATGTTGCTCACACTCCCAAGTCAAACTCTCACCAGCTGATCCTCCCCACGCTACCTTCACCAAGGAAATCTCTTTATCCTGCAATTGCTTTACTTCCCGGTCCTCTTTCCGTATGTGTGTTGCTTCCACAATTAGGTCATCTCTCACCTGTACATCATCCACTTGAATCATATGAGACAAATTCAGAATGTATCTATTCAACTAAGATACATGAAACACATCATGGAGATTAGCAAGCGGAAGTGACAAAGCAATTCAATAGGCTACTTATCCTATCCTCTGCAAACTTTAATACAGACCAACAAAATGCAGTGTGAGCTTTTAGGCTTCAAAACTTGACCAACGCTAGTTGAAGTAACTCTAAAAAACACATAATATCCCTCTTGGAACTCAAGTGTTTTCCCCCTCTTATCACGGTAACTCTTTTGACGACTTTGAGGTGCTTTCATCTTCTCTTAGATTATTTTGATCTTTTTAGTCGTCTACTGCCTAATCTCAGGTCCAAGGACAACAGTCTCTCCTGACTCACACCAACACAACGGAGTTCTACGCCTCCTACTCACACGGTTCAATTCCAATACTATCATGGAAACTATTATTGTAGGTAAACTTAATCAATGGCAAGTGGATATCCTAATCACCTCTTTGTTCTAACACACAAGCCCTTAACACATTCTCCAAAGACTAGATAGTCCTCTCTATTTGACCATCCATCTGCGGATGATAGGCCGAACTCAACCTTAATTTAGTACCCAAAGCCTTCTGCAACCCTCCCAAAACCTTGATATAAATCTCGGATCTCTATTCGACACATTACTCGAATGAATACCATGCAACCTTACAATCTCATCAATATACATCTCAACTAACTTATGCAAGGAATCATTGATTTTCATCAGTAAGAAATGAGCCAATTTAGTCAATTTATCCACTATCACCCAAATCGAGCCATTGCCATTCGAAGCCTTAGGAAAACATGACGCAAAATCCATAGAGATGCTATCCCATTTCCACTATTGAATACTCACCAGTTGCATCAGACCCAACAACATCTGATGTTCAATCTTTGACTTCGGGAAAGTCAAACAAGCATATACAACTGTGTAACATCTTTCTTCATACAGGGCCACGAAAACAACTTCTTCAAATCCTGATACATCTTCGTAGCATCGGGATGAATACTCAAACCACTTTGATGTTCTTCTTCAAGAATACTCTTCTTAAGTTCTGGAACATCTAGAATATACACTCTTTCTCTAAACCTCATCACACCATTCTCACCAACCTAAAAATCACCTTCGTTACATTGGTTGATTAACAACAACCGGTCAATCAAAACCAAGTCGGTCTTCTGACCTTCTCTGATGTCGTCCAGAATACCACTCGCCATCTTCAACATACCCAACTTCACACTGTTAGGAGTCTCCTTACACACTAAAATCATACCTCTGAATTTCTTAATCAGTTCTAACTCTCGAATCATAAGCATCGACATGTGTAAGGACTTCCTGATCATCACATTAGCCACTACATTAGCCTTACCAAGATGGTAACTCAAATTAAAATCGTAATCTTTCAGAATTTTAATCCACCTCCTCTGCCTCATATTCAACTCTTTTTGATTAACGGACGCTTCAAACTCTAGTGATCACTGGACACTTTGAATTTGGAGCCACAAAGATAATGTCCCCATATATTTAACACAAAAACAATGACTGCCAACTCTAAGTGATGCGTAGAACAATTCCTTGCATGACCTTTTAGTTGTCTAAAAGCATAACCAACAACCTGACCATTCTACACCTCTACACCACCAAGATCCATCTTTTATGCATCAAAATAGACCACAAAGGACTCGCTTGGATTAGGCAAAATAAACATTGGAGCACTTGTCAATTTCTTCCTGAGTTCAACAAAACTTTCTTCACATGCAACATCCCACACATAAGCTTGACCCTTTCGAATCAACTGAGTCAAAGGAAATGCTAACATTGAGAAGCCTTCTATAAACCCGCAATAATAACCAGCTAAGCCTAGAAATCTTTGAATCTCAGTAGCAGACTTCAGAGTCTTCCACTACAATATAACATGAACCTTAGAAGGATCTACAAAAATTCCACGTCTTTAAATCACGTGGCCAAGGAAACTCACTTCCTCCAATCAAAACTCAAACTTGGATTGCTTGGCATAAAGCTTCTTCCTTCTTAGCCCTACAACACAACCTTCAGATGTTCAGCATGTTCCTCGTCATACTTCGAATATATTAAAATGTCATCGATGAAAGCCATCACAAACTCATATAAGTACGGATGAAAGATCCCATTCATCCACTCCATGAACACGCATGGCGCGTTAGATACTCCAATAGAATTACAATATACTCATAGTGACCATATCTCGTCCTGAATGTTGTCTTCAAAATATCACCTGGTTTTAACACGAATCTGATGGTAACCAGACCTCAAGTCTATCTTGCAAAAAACACAACCACCAACCAACTGATCCATCAGATCATCAATTCTCGGAATTGGATACTTATTCTTTATAGTCACTTTATTCAACTGCCTGTGGTCAACACATAATCTCATACTTCCACCATTCTTTTTAACTAGCAACAAAAGTGCACCCCATGGAGAAACACTTGGTCGAACAAACTTCTTCTCAAGCAACTCTCCCAACTATTTTCTTCAATTTCCCCAACTCTAAAGATGACCTTCTATATGGAGCCAATGACACCGGACTCGTGCTTGTTACTAAGTCGATGCCAAACTCTACTTTACACTCTGGCGGTGAATCACTGATGTCTTCAAGAAACACTTCTAGAATTTCACACACTGCAGAAAGATCACGAACTACCCATTTGCCTTAGGCTTCCAACAAAGCTTACATCACAAACACTTGTGTCCCATCCTTCATGGACTCTCTCTCTCACTTGCTTAGGTGATACGAACCTCAACTTTTCACCTCCATCGAACTCAAATTCATGCTCAGGAGGAAAGCTATAGATATCTTCAAGAAACATCATAAATTACACATCACTGGCATAACACTAGTCGTCACATTACTCTACACTCTCAAAGAAACAAACGTCAACAATACTTGATCGTTCTCTCTAAAAACATCCCAATTTGACCTGCAGACATGAATCTCGAATCCACATTTGCTTTGGATTTAGGAAGCTGTGTTGACTTATCAAAATAATTGGTAATCACCTGATTTAACTCCCACTGATCCATTCCAAGAATAACATCAACTTGTTACAATAAAAAGAAAATCGTGCCATCCCTAGGAAACACGTCATGATACTCAACACACCACTAACTCGTCTCTAGTCAAAACATAGCCTTCCCCCTCACAAGAAAGCGAACAACGATAACACCTGACCATCTTCCATCAAGGATCACATCATTTTTACAACTGACACCATTCTCAAATCCAACCTCCATTCAGGTTCGGGAAAGTAACCACATTCTCGAAATAGTTGAACTAGCCAACACTGCACTCTCACATGCCGCAACACTATAACTAATCTCTCTACAGTTGGAACATCCTAGAGAAGTAAACGCTTCTTCCCAACTTGTTTCATCCCCAACCTGCAATTATAAAGCAAAATAATCACCGATAATGTTTTCACACACATGTCACATACAAGGGACCAAACATAATTAAACAACATGGACGAACGAACCGACTCGCTCTGATACTACTATGTAACAACCTAATTTCCTCGACATAATTTATAAATAAAAAATAGAGTAAATTAAAACAATCAACAATTAGGATGCTACTTTCAACATCAACCAACTCATGAAATTGGATATGCAGCACATACGGAATTTCTAAATAATAATAATAATAATAATAAACAAGTCTGAACTTCAAATTTTTATTAGCAGCAAAAAGACATTCAACAACTGACTAGTTTAATTAATCACAACATAACCATAACATAATGTAATCATGAAGAAATAAAAAAAGTAGAAGATACACATAAGGTTTTCATCAAACACAAAATAAAGAAATAACGTTTTTCCCTGACCCTAGTGTTATATATCAGAGTAGACGCCAACTCAACAAAAGCATAAAGGAGAGTAATCTCCTCCACTCACTTCCATACCTCTAATGCGGAATATTTACACGATGCCCATGAAAAGGCAACATTAAAACATAAGGGGTGAGAAATCACAATCATATAATCAAAATGCATAATAAGATGTAAGCATATCATTATCACATACATAATCACCCAATCCATAATTCACACTCCACACAATCCAATAATAATGCATGTATGCAATGCAATGATACTCAACTCCATAACACAATGTATATGGTACCAAATGTGAACTCTTAGGTTCACTCTCTCCTGATCCCCACCATAGGATTAGAGCCCATCAGAAATCATTACCATCACCATAGGTAACACTTCATCGATTCCCGCGTAATATGAATTAGCTGCTCACACTCAATCCATCACAAAGGGATCGAAGCTCACCAAAAATCGTTACCATCACCCCAGATAACACTTTACTAATCCCTCATAATAGAAATTAGCTACTCGCACCCAATCCATCACCATAGGATCGAGGCTCACAAATGCCATACAACAACAACGACATGTAAAATGATATTCACTTTAACCAATGTACCACACCAAAATTGTTCACCAAACACCAAACATATACTACAAACATTCAACAATAGCATTATAGTAACATATTAAGTAAAAACATGCCATGCACACACATTACAGCAACACAACATACACACCGCATAACATCCAACACCATTTAAATCATTTCTTGGTATTGAAACTATTTTAAATTAAAGCACATTGTGTCATCTTTCCAATGCTTTAAACGACACCTTAAATGGACCACCAGAACTCAAGTTATAAATTATTTAAGATTGACACAGGTGTAACCGGTTACCAAAATAGGTAACCGGTTACAACTTGATAAAAACAGTGAGCAAGACTACCTAGTGTAACCTGTTACACCAAACCTATAACCAATACACACCCCAAAAATGCCCAGATTGCATTTTTTTAATGATAGTGTAACCAGTTACACCAAAACCTGTAACCGGTTACACCCTTACAAAAACCAATTTTTCGGTAATCTGAGTTACGAAATTCAGTTTCAAAAACTCCCAAAACCCCCCAATTTTCATGAAAAGTCATTAACTCAAGTTACATGCTCTAATTCCCAACAATATGCAACATCCTAATTATACGTACATTCATAATTCATTCAAACACCCCCATGGTAGCATTATCTCACATTTCAAATAATTCACAACATAAAGAGAAAAATGGAGACACAAAGAAATTAAAACACCCACCCACAAGTTATCATGCAATCCCTTATACAAGAGAAATTCCCACCTTTACCTTGTTATTCCTAGCAATGATCTCTTCAACCTCTAGCAATGATGCACTTCCTATGCTTCTCCTTCCTTTCCTTAACCTCTTTCTCTACTTTCTTTTCAAAAATTCACGTAGAATGCAAAATAGCCCGTCTTCTCCCAATTTCCATTTTTCTAATAACAAGTATCCCTCAAAATATGATTTTCCACTTTTACCCTCAACTTACTCTCCCAAAAGACCACCTTGTCCTTATTTCCTCTACACCTTGTATTTCTATTTTATTTTAATTAAATAATAGTATAAAACTATTATTAATATCATATTTCCCCTAACCTATCAGTTCTCATACATTAGTCAATTAATATATTCTCCCTTAATATTTCTCTTCACTCCCAACTTAAAGACACATAACCCACCGACATACAACAATCAAAACATAATGAAAGGGAATCTTCTACAAATAGAACATCAAAACATCAACCAACACACACAATCAAAAAATTTATATACGAAAAATTAATTAAATAAATCGGGGAGTTACACTCAGCATCTTTCATTAAAAGATTGGTCAGGGGTTTAGTTATCTTAGAGAAATCTTTAATGAAGCGTTGGTAAAAACTAGCATGTCCTAGTAAACTTTGGATTTATTTAACAATTTTGGGTGGTTGGAGTTTTTTAACTACCTCAATTTTAGATTTATCCACTTCTATCCCTTTGTTGGACACTACATGTCTAAGAACTATTCCTTCTCTAACCATAAAATGACAAATCTCCCAATTAAGCTCTAGGTTAACTTTTACACATCTCTCTAGGACCAGTTATAGGTTTGTAATACAAACTTCAAAAGCCTGTCCACATATTGAGAAATTGTTCATAAAGACTTCCATGATTTTGTCTAGAGAATATGCAAATATTACCATCATACCTCTTTGGAAAGTTATGGAAGCGTTGCATAGTCCAAACGACATTCGTCGGTAAGCGAATGTGCCTTAAGGACAGGTGAAAGTAGTTTTCTCTTGGTCGTCTGGGTGGATTGGAATTTGAAAGAATCCTGAGTACCCATCCAAGTAGCAGAAGTGAGAGTGCCTAGCTAGGCGCTCCAGCATTTGGTCAATGAAGGGAAATGATCTTTACGGGTGGCTTTTTTCAATTTTAGGTAATTTATGCACATTCTCCATTCTGTTTCTACATGTTTTTCTATAACTTTGCCTTTCTCTTTCTTAACTATCGTGACTCCTCCCTTCTTAGGCACTACATGTACTAGGCTGACCCATTTACTGTCAGATATCGGGTATATGTTTCCTGCTTCTATGAGTTTTTGTACTTCTATTTTTACTACGTCACTCATGATAGGATTAATTCTACTCTGATGTTCCCTAGAGGTTTTTGAGTCCTCTTCTAACATAATTCAATGCATACACAAAAAGGGACTAATTCCTTTCAAATCAGAGATGTTATACCCTAGAGTTGTTGCATATTTCTTAAGACCTCTGATAATCGCACAGTCTCTTCAAGACCTAGGTCTGTGTTAACTATCGCCAGGCGATCAAGTTCCTTATCTAGAAATTCGTATCTTAGGTTTTTAGGCAAGACTTTCAGTTCGACTGATGGTTGCTTTGGTCCAGGAATGTGATCGGGGGTAAGCGCAAGATTTTCTCTTAAACTGTCATCCTCATATGGTTCACGCCATTCATCATCTTTGAATATAGGCGATGCTGGGATTTTTAGGACTTCATTAACCTGAGGTGTCTCTATCTCCAATTCTTTCACGCATTCGTCAATAATGTTTATGACACAATAAGACTCGTCTATAGCAGGTGCTTTCATGAATTTGGGAAGGATGAACTCATTCTTCTCCTCACCTACTTTGAAGGTTAGCTTCCCTCTATTGACATATATTATTGCTTCTACAGGGGCTAAAAAGGATATTCTCAATAGGATCAGTATACTAGAGACTTCTTTCATATCCATCACTACAAAATCTGTAAGGATGTACAACTGACCAATTATAACCGAGACGCTTTCCAGGATGCATACAAGGTATTTAATTTAGCGATCAGCCAACTGGAGGGACATTTTTGTTGGCTTTAGGCTTCTTAGGTTTAGTCTTTCACTAATTGAGAGGGAAATTAAGCTCGGACTAGCTCCTAGATCACATAGTGCTTTATCAATAACAAATTTTCCTATAACACAAGGAGTAGAGAAACTCCCTAGATCTTTCAGTTTTTGAGGCACTTTGTTTTGTATGATTGCACTACATTCTTCAGTCAGACCTATTGTACTATCATGGTCAAGCTTCCTCTTGTTTGGAAGGATCTCTTTAAGAAACTTGGCGTATGAGGGCATTTTAGTAATTGCTTCAGAGAAAAGGATTGTTATGTGGAGTTGCTTTAGAAGTTCTATAAACTTTTTGAACCGATCCTCTGCGTTGGATTTAGCTTGTCTTTGAGGGTATGGAATACGTGGCTTATATGGAGTTGGAGGGACATAAGGTTTTTGTTTTTCTTGGTTCTCATTAGGCTTAGGGCCCGACCTATTTATCTATTCTAGTTCTTCTTTAGAGCTACTGTCTATCATTCTCTCTGGCTCCTCATCTATCTCCTCAGTACTCTTACTAATCGTCTGGTTGTTCGTTCTCAAATCAACTGGGTTGTCCAACTCTATCCCACTTTACAATGTTATAGCATTAGCATAACCCTTTGGGTTTGGTCGTGGTTGGCCAGGAAAAACACCAGCTGAGGCAGCAATAGCTGCTTGTTACAATGCCACTTGGGAGATTTGTGTTTCATGCATTTTTTATGCATGGCCAGTGTATGAGAAGTGACGAAAGTTTCCATCACTATTTGACAACTAGAATTTTTGGGTGCTTGAGGAGCAGTAGGTGCTGCTTTTTGATAACTGGGAGGAGTAGCAGGTTCTTGGCTTGGAGAAAATAACACATTGTTGTTCTTATAAGAGAGGTTTGGGTAATTTCTCCATCCAGGGTTGTAGATATTGGAGTATGGGTTTCTTTGGGCAGAATTCAATTGGTCGGATGGAATTCTAACCAATAAGTGACATTTGGGATTGTGTGCCCAGGGGCTCCACATAGCTCACAGTTAGGTTTCACAGTTGCCATGGTAACTGCTGGGGTTATGTTCAAACTTTTGATCTTTTGAGTAAGGGTGTCTACTTTAGCATTGACATGGTTTATGCCATTAACTTCATACATACCGCCCCTCATCTGAGATTTTTCTACAAGAGTTCGCTCACCTTCCCATTGGTAGTGATTTTGTGCCATGTTTTCAATGAGTTAATAGGTGTCTTGATAGGGTTTATCAATCGGGTTCCGCCAACTACATCATCTATGGTCAGTTTGGTGTTTTATAGACCATTGTAGAAGGTGTGGATGATTAGCCATTATTCAAGTCCATGATGTGTACAAAGTCTCATCATATATTTGTATCTTTCCCATGCTCAAAAAGTGATTCTCCATCTTTACGTTTAAATATGTTAATTTGGCTTCTTAGCATAGTTGTCTTGCTAGATGGGAAGTGTTGCACCCCAAAATTTGCCTAACCTTTTCTTACTTGGCTTTTGTTTCATTACATTAGCATATCATTGATCTAGCATTTGCATAGCATAGCATTATTCATTTAGCAGGGGATCAAGTGTGATTTATATCAAGAGGAGCCTACCTAGAGGTCTTATTCAAGCTTGAGAAGTCACCAAGGTTATCAGGAAGAGGGTTGGGTTCTGTTGCACCCCAAAATTTGACCAACATTTCTTTACCTAGCTTATGTTTCATTTCATTCACATTAGCATTATTATTTGCATTTCATTGACATGTATGCAGGAGATCAAGAGGTATGATTACCAATCAAGAGCTATACAAGACTTTGAAGCTAGCTAAAGATGGTTATTCAAGTGGTCAAGGGTTGATATCTTTGCCAGAGAAGTTAAAAGATCCTCAGAGAGAGTGATTGAAGCCAAGAGGGTGTGTCTCATAACTTGAGAGTTATGGGGAAGACCATCAGATGATTATGATGCCATGAAGATGGACTTGGGGACTTGAAAGAGCCCATGAGAAGGCTTGAATATCACTTTGAGGCCTAGACAAGTCATTGTGCAAGATTAAGAAGACTCAGCCATGAGTGGTGCAATTAGGGTTTGACTGGGTCAACCCTAAGTCAACTGATGATTTGAAGGAAGTTGAGACTTAATTCAAGAGCCATGTGATCATGGAGTGATACATTGAGATGTTATAAGGATAATCCCAAGGTCAAATCATCATGATTGAAGAGTTTGAGAAGTTTCAAGCTAGGGTTTCTAAGACTTGACAGTGTAAAATCCCCTGGCTTGACCCCTGACTTCAAGACTATCTAACTCAAGATATGATTGTTATCTCATCTTGACCCCAACATGATTTTTGTAGGGCATGATCTTAGCTTTAATTTGAGTACTAGAAGTCCTTGATAGGGTTTATAGAACTCAAGTTATGAGTCAGACAAGTTACAAGTCATCTCAGGCATGTGAATTTGGAGCTTGAAAGTTACCCAACTTGCATGACACCTTTGCCCTAGAAGGATGATTCCTATGAACTCTTGGTCAACATGAATGTTGTTCCTTATCCTCTTATCTTTCTAGAGAGTACTAGAAGTCCTTGACAGGATTTGTAGGACTCAAGTTATGGCTTTGACAAGTCAAGGGTATTTTGGGAAGTTGTGATTATGGGTCATTTTTGGTTATGGGTCATTCTCACCAACTTAGACATCTCAAATGAAATTTTGTGCAACTTGAAAGTTGCTAAAAATGGGGTTTTAACCCTGACCATGTATCAAGGAGGCATTGAAATGGCTCAAGGAGGGACTTCATTCAAGAAATTGTGAAAAAGGAAGAATTAAAGAGAATTAAAGACCAAAAATTAAAAATAAATTATATGTGTGCAAATGAGGCAAGATAATAGCATTTTTCGAATGGAAAATGCATTTTAGAAACATTGGCAATATTAGGTTTTTAATTTGAGTTCAATTTCATGGACTTTTATCTCATTGCTTAATGATGAAGTAACATAACATACATGAGCCATTGGATTGAAACAAGGGGAGAATCACCACCAGTCATGTTCAATATCTCATGAGAAGTTGAATGCAAGCTAGCTGAGGCCAAAATAGAGAGGAAACCATGACTGCCATGAATGAGATTTTGGTGAGAATTTGAAATTCCAAAATCTCATTCTGAAGCTTTGAGAAACTTCTGGATGATTCTATCAAGTTCTATATAAACCACTGAGTGTGTTCAGCCATTTTTTTGGAGGAGTTTGAAGCTGGTAGCAGAAAGAGCAATTGAAAATTCAGAGTTGCAAGTGGAGATCGTGTTCTGAGTTCAAGGAGGAATCAAGGCAAATTGAAGGTGGCATTAGCTTCAGAAGGTGATTTAGATTGAATCTGCATCATCTTGAAGGTTGAATTGAGCAAGAAGTGCTTCTGTTACACCTCTAAACTCAGGTTGGTAACTTTCATCCTTGTGCATAATTTAGGAGGAGATAGATAGAAATCAATAGGTGGTTAGGATCCTTGCAATGTGTAGTTGGATTCTAGATCAGAAATTGGTGAATTAGAGACAAACTAGGATGTGGATCATTTTCTGTTGAGGCTGAAATCTAGCAGTTCTTGGATAGATAATCAAGATTAGATAGTGAGGATTGACCACCATAAGATGAGGATCACATTGATGCTTTTAATTTGAAGAATGGTGATGATCAAGATTTTGACACATCCTGAAGATGCTATCGTGTTTTGAGTTAGAGAAGGAACTAGATGATTCTAGTGGTAGATTCGTGATCAGGGTAAAAAACTGAGTGGAATGATGTATAATTTTGTGATGTTTGATGACCTGTGGAAGATGACTCATCGGAGAAGACGGTGGCGCCACTGCTCAGGCTACCGTCTGTAAACTCCCTCCATCTGAATTCAAATTGGGGACGATGCATCTGGTTCGTTAGATCATATGAGGACTTTGACTAAGTAAGAGCAACACACGGCCACGATTGCTTTGAATTCTCAGACTTTGACCTTGAACCAAAACACCCCGTTTCACTTATTGGAAGGCAATGGGCTTAAGACTCTGAATGCTATCCACACACCCCCTTCAGCCCAACCCGTTGGAATGAACTAATCAGAGTTGCTATTTGACACGCTTGTTTTGTTAATTTCTTTTGATTTTCTTTATTTTCATCATTTCACGATAGTTTGATAATAATTCATAAAAAATAGAAAAATTGATCAATTAATTCTGAGTTTTTTTCCCCTGATTCATGAGTGAATTTAGAAATTTAGAAACAAAAGGTTTAGGATTAGCATTTATTTTCATTTTATTTGATTTTTTTCCCATTTTATTTGATGTTATAATTGTAATGGTTGATACCTCTGTTTGGTGAATTTTGTTTGAGCACTTGGTATGGAATTTTTGCTTGATTTTTGGTTTGTGATTAGTTTAGACATGTATGCTCCCATAGTATTTTTCTCACATTTTTGTGATGAAATTAAGATATGTTTTTAGGTTGAAACCTTAGGTGCTCCCTTTTAGGGTTTAAGTTTAGTACCTTGTAGTTTAGAGTTTATTTCTAGGTCTTATTTGAGGATTTGATCTCTGGAATTAACATGGTAGAGTCATGATTGACATGGGTTCCCATAGTTATTTTTGTAGGATTTTATAATTGATTTTAGTATTTTAGTTAGAATTAACTTTAATACTAGGTTTTAGGTGATCCTAACTTGCTAACTCAACTAGAATGACTTCATTAGTTCCCTTAGACTAGGGTTTAGCTTCTCTTGCTTTTGGATGATGATGAAGACTTGTGTGGGATGTTGTGGAATGCATGGTGGATCTTGGACTTGAAGATTGCTCTCCCTTTGGTGTAGTTTGTTTAGGGTTAACGATTAGGGTTTTTAGAGAGATCTCTTAGAATAGATTTTCTTCCTTCATGAAACATGGAAGGTGTTGATCACTTCCATTCCTCCCTATCATGTAAGGTCCCCTTGTGAAGGCCTCATCCCTCCTTTGGTAGGATGTGTGGCTCTTCACAAGTTGGTAGAACCTTTGAGGGTTCCTTTCTTTGATGGTGGAGTGCTTAGTGGTGACCTTTGGTCTTCACCTTGCTTCTCCCTAACCCACCTTGCTCTTGTTAGATGGATCTTTCTCCCTTGCTAGAGGATGGAGTTCCTTGTTAGAAGATTGAAGATGCTAGAGGTTGCACTTCTCCTTTGTTTGAAGACTGCCAATGAAGCTGAAGCTTGAAGATCAAGAAGAACAAGTTGATACATGTGTGAAGAAGATCAAATTGAGATTGAAGAAAGAGCTGAAGCTTGAAGAAGATGAAGAACAAGTTGATACTTGTGTTTGATGCATTGAGAGCTTGAAGAAGGAAGTTGATACTTGCTATTGAAGATTGAAGCTTGAATATGGAGTACCTTTCATTCTCTTGAAGAGGATAGACTTGAAGAACAGTCATAGACTGAGGGCTGAACTGCTGCCAGAAGATTGCTTTGCTGTGAAGCTGTGGAAGTTGTTGATCTGCTTTCTTTCCTGTCTATTTGCTTTCTGTGCAAATGTATTGATCTGACTTGTGTGATTTGCTTGATGCATTAGAATAAGTTCATGTTTAAATTGTGTTAAGCTAGGAGCATGATTGCATTAGAGGTTGAGTTGCTCCCTCTGCTTGTACTTTTACTGTATGGCTTTGCTTGCGGGTATTCGGTAAAGCTCTGCTCCCTTGCCTATGTGGTTTGTGATTTGCTTGATGGCATTTTAATTTCTTTTATGATTGCAGTTATTCATATCTGGCTTGAGGTCGAGACGAGCTTGTGGAGGCTGATGCCCCACACACATTTCCTCCCTCACTTGCATTGCATGCATTTTACAGTCGTTTACTGTTTACTGTTTAAGCTGATGCTTTATCTGTTTTTGTTTATCATTGACATGATCCCCTAGGAATCTCACTTCCTTTGATAAGGAAGTGATGATTAGAACTTTAAGTTGAAACCTATGCATGATAACTTCTAGGAGTTCCCTGCTTCAAACCTCAACCATAGGATGAATCCTTGGCATGACAACAGTAGGACTTGATAGTCTCCCCGTAGTTGTCCCCTTCTCGTCTCATCTTGAAACAACAGTAAAAAACATAATAAAGGCAAGTTAGTATAAGCGCGATACGAGCCTTAAGCTACTTGGGTAATGATAATTGAGCGGCCTCCTCTCAATCGTCTAGAATGTTTAGTATACGTCCTTTGGACGATATGCGACGCATTCGTTCCCAGGTCATAGTCTCTAGTGTTGTGCAAACTACAGACAAACATAAAAAACAGTTCTTCTGTAAAAGACAGAAAATAAACTTCAAACCTTTTTGCCCCGTGGGCCCGTAATTCAAAGGAAGCTTTTCTGAAGAAAAGAGCGTCGTTAACTCTCAATTCTATCGCAAACGGTAACGCCTAAGTCTCCAAGGGTCGAGCTGCGTACACCAAACTGCTGGAATTGTTTGTTAACCCTACTCGATAAAACAGATGAATCTGAATTGCCGTAATCCGTATTATCCTGAACTACGTAAGCTCTGATCTCTCATACCTGTTGAGAGTACGTAGGCACGATACTGATGTATTGGCGAGCCACCTTCCCCCGTCCGTAACCTATAGTTAGTCGAACTACGTTGACTCTGATTTCTCATTCTCTGATGAGAATACGTAGGCATAAAGTGCGACGCTTTGCCGGGTCATTTTCTTTTCTTTTTCAGACCAGCCTTGATAGGTAGATAGATAAAACCAACCTGTCAGATAAACACAACAAGCGTGGATCCCATCGAGTACGATGGTCGTGAGGGGTGTTAATACCTTCCCCTTGCGTAACCGACTCCCGAACCCAGACAAAGGTTGCGATGACCTTGTCTTATACCTTTTCGTCAGGTTTTTCCGATCGTTTCCTTTCCCGTTCTGAGGGATAAATAAAGAAAGGTGGCGACTCTTCTGTTTTGCCGGCACCTTATTTTTGCGGAAGCGACAGCTGGCGACTCTGTTGGGGACTTGATAGTTTCCTGGGATCCAACGTCCCTTATGCGAGTCAATCTGGGGATCCAACGTCCCCTGCGAGAGTCAATCCTAGCGCTTGTATGTTTACTTGTTGGGTTGTTTTTATTTATCGCATCTTATTTCCCGCACTTTATTTTCAGTATGATATGATTATCTATATTGTTGTGGGAGGGGCATTCTGATGAGTGAGAAGCCAGACCCAGGCTTGAGAGCTACATAGTATTAGAGTGGGTTAGTGGAGGACGTGCTTGCTTTGCTTGCATCTGTTCCCATATAATCCATACTCAGACGAGGTTCTCTTTGATGGCTTCCTATCGGTCCTTTGGACTCGAGGGGTTGTTTGATCTGAGGATTGTCGACTCTGGGAACTGATCATTTGGAATTCAGCTAAGTGAGGCCGCTTCAAGAGATGATGATGCCACACCTCCTGGGTATCGTATCATCGTTTCTTGAAAGTCTGTGACGCTGATGACCGCATAGGATGCCGAACCTTTTCCGTGATTAGGTCCATACCTGTGAGCAGGGTCGGGTGTGATGCAGGAAACCTTAACCCCCAGACTACCTGGTTTTCTTGACAGTGAATCAGTTTTGTTGGTATCAGAGGTTCTCATCATCAGATATGTGTGTTCTTGACAGAGCAGATTTATGGCCTGGTATAAGGGGTTCTTCTCATCAGAGATATGGTTGTTCTTGACAGAGCAGTATTGTGGTTTTGTTGATACAGAGCCTTCATCTCCTCAACAGCACAGTCGTCCTGATCTCCTGCTGCATGATTGCATTTTACATTGTTTGCATCCTCATTTGCATGTCATTAACACGTGTTTGTGTTGCAGGTGCATATTTCTCCCCTGGTTCTAGTGATCTTGATCCTCATGGCAGATATGGCATCTCTGAAGAAGACTGTGGCTTACAAGCTGCCAACACCTGACATCCGAGAGTTACGAGCTTTGATTTCTTTGGCTGATAAGACGGTGATGGAGAGTTTCAGAATGAGTTATGGGAGACTTCTGGGTATTGTGTATAAGCTTCCTACGTACAAGTTGAATGTCCTATATGCTCTGCTACAGTTTTACAACCCACAGCTCAGATGCTTTGTGTTTCCAGACTATGTCCTAGCTCCGACGCTGGAGGAGTACTCTGACCTGTTGGGGGTGCCTTTGATGAATCAAATGCCTTATTACCGTGTTGAGGGTGAACCCAAACTGAGTAAGCTGGCTGACGCTCGTCATGTAGATGAGTCTGAGTTGGAAGGGATGGTATCCAGAAAGATTGGGGTTCATGGTTTCCTTTTGCTTTTCCTGATGGAAAAAGCCCGAAAGTTTGCCGAGAAGGGTCGCTGGGATGTGTTCAATGCCTTCTTAGCCCTCTGTATCTATGGGATCGTGGTATTCCCAAGTCATCCGGACTTCATAAGCATGGATGCTTGCCATATATTTGCCTTCAGGAATCCAATGCCCACTCTCCTCGGAGACGTCTACCATTCAGTTCACAGCAAGAATGAAAACAAAAAAGGGGAAGAACGTGGCATGTTGTGCTCCTTTACTGTATAAGTGGTTTGCTAACCATCTTCCTAAGTCGGGGGCCGTTCATTGATTCTGCTGAGTCTTCACCCTGGTCTACACGTTTGATGGGTTTGACTGCTGACAATATTATCTGGTTTGATAGAGATCTAATGGGAAAAGATATTATACGTAGCTGCTGTGGCTTTCCGAATGTCCCCTTGGTCGGAAGGAATGGATGTATCAACTATAATCCATCTCTGCTAGTACGACAATTCGGGTATGCACTACGAGGTCCTCCTGAAGAGGAAGAGATACAGGAATCTCTGTATCTCACAGGGTTGCTTGAAGGCGATACTTTGGTCAAGGTACAGAATGCTTGGAGAAAAATTCACCGGAAGGGGAAAGTCCTGCTGGGAAAAAGCAACAACAAGGCTTTTGATCCGTATGTGGCCTGGGTTCGAGAGAGAGCCGCCAAGTTTCTAATGCCGTTTCCTGCCGTGGAACCATTGTATCCTCCTGTGTACAAAGAGCCTACCGTAGTTGATATTCAGAGATTCAACCAGGTACTCCAAGAGAAGGAAGAGCTACGAAAAGCCAACGAAGAGTTGGAGAAAGAGATCGCTCAACTTCGGAAAGAGAAAAGTGAAGCCGTTTATACCTGCAAGAAGCAGACTTAGATGATCAACCATCTAGGCTCCAACCTGACCAAAGAAACTGATGCTAGGGAACGTCTGAGGTTGGACCTGAAGTCATTACATGGCGTGCTGACAACCAAGAAACAGGATCTGGACAGAGTGTACTGGAAGTTAACCCAATACGAGAGGTTCTGGAGCAGCACCCTAGCCAAATACAAAGAGCGGGAAGAAAAGCTGAAGCAGCAAGTAGCCGAGCTAAAAGCTCAGATTACGGTGAAAGACAAGAAGATAGAGGCTGAAGCCTCACTGCGACGAGACGTCCAGTATAGATTGGCTGAAGCCGAGGCGAATTTGCAAGATCTTTAACTCCGAGCTGATGCTAAGAGGAGTAAAGTCGAGAACCATTTTGAAGAAGGTGTTTCTAGGAGCGTTGCCGAGAACCTCCCAGAGTCCATCAGGCAGAGGGACCTGCTGGCCCAGGGTTTGCTTACTCAGTCAGAACATCCCGCTACAAAGAAGTTGATAGAAGATTCTCGTGCCCGTGGCCGCACCTGATCCTTTTGTATTTTTCTTTGTACATTTTATGCATTTGATATGCTGATCACCGCCAGTTCTGTTGGTTGGGGTCATGCCTTGTTGCTTCAGTTGTATGTGATTACAGTTGTACACTACCCAAGCGGGCTTTTCAGATGAATATATGAAGATTTCTTTTCCATAATTGGATCATAGACTTTATTTGTCTTGGAAACTAGGATCGGGGGGGGGGGGGGGGGAGGGGGGATCTCCGCAAGGCACAGACACACATTTGCATTTGCATGAAGCATTTGCATGACGAGCACCTTGTCATTTTTCTAACCCTTTGTGTATGCAGGTTGTTCCAGGATTGATCGAAGATCGATCCATCGCTATCCGACCAGAGCGAATCAAGCTAGAGCAATGGAACAAGTGCAAACTGATGTCCAGGAACTCCGAGAAAGGATGGACCGCTTCATGGAGCTCATGCAAGTGGTTGCCAACGGCCAAGACCAACTCAGAACATTGGTCCAGCCTCTGATCTCAAGGGTTGACAGCAACGGTGTGCTGCATGGAGGGAGCATTCCAGTCCCTCCTCCTGTTGAAACTCCTCAGGGTGGCATCCCCGTGACCGGGGGTAATGGAAGTGGTAACGGCAATGTGATCACTAACATCGGGCTCAATGGTAATACGACTGGCGTCGGTAATGGAAACTTCGAGCCTAATGGCAACACTGGACTAGGCAACGGTAACACAGGTGCTGGAAATCTGTATGGGCCTCAGCCATGGCTAGAAGATCGCCAAGAAGATTTTTTCTCGCAGAGGAGTGCTGAAGGAGGACTGACTGCTGAAGCGCGTCTGAGGTTCAAGGCGCTCGAGGACAAAATGAGGAATTTTGAGAACCAAAACACTATGGGTGTCGACATGACTAAATTGGGATTGATTTCTGATTTCAAGTGCCTCCTAAATTCAAGGTACCCGACTTTGAAAAATACAAGGGCACCACTTGCCCTCGTGTCCACTTAAGGTCATACTACCGAAAGATGTCCGCTCACTCTGAAGACGAGAAGCTGCTAATGCACTTCTTTCAGGATAGCTTGTCCGGGCCATCCTTGGAATGGTACATGGGTATGGAACCCACCTGTGTGCACACATGGAAAGAACTGGCTCAGGCCTTTGTACACCATTATCAGTATAACAGTGACTTGGCTCCGAACCGGGTTCAACTGCAGAACTTGTCACAAAAGAACAACGAGGGGTTCAAAGAATACGCCCAGAGATGTCGTGAATTAGCAGCTAGAGTTCAGCCGCTGATGGTTGAACGAGAGCTTGTTGAGATGTTTGTAGCCATTCTCCCGTGGGTCTATTACAAGAAATTGGTTAGCGGTATGTCAGGGAGTTTCTCTGGTCTCATCATTACTGGCGAGCACGTTGAAAATGGGATCAAATTGGGAAAAATTCAAGGTGTTGATCTATCCTCAGCTGGAGGAGGAAAGAAACCGTACGGTAACAAAAGGCGTGAAGGAGAGACGAGCGCCGTGTCTAACGCTCGAAGGAAGGGTAAGGCCCAGCGCCAACAGGTGGCTAGCATAACCATCCCTGCTGTCCAGCAACCCCAGCCGCAGCAGCAGCAGCCAAATCAGCAAGGGTACAAAAGGTATCAAAACAGGGCACCTCTGTCAAGTCGTCACCTTGAGACGCCGCCCATGTCTTATGCTCAACTGTTACAAACTCTGCTTCAGTTACAGCTAGTCTAGAAAAGAACCCTGGCTCCCTTGACAGGGGCACCTCCGCAGGGTTATGATGCAAATGCAACATGTGATTTTCACTCAGGGGCACCCGGCCACACGATAGAAAACTGCAAAGCCTTCAAGCACAAGGTGCAAGATATGGTGGATGCTAAAATCATCAATTTCTCAGATAATGTGCTGAATGCCACAAAGAACCCTATGCTGAACCATAGGGGAGGTGGGATGAATGCCATTATTGAAGAAGAGAAATTAGATTTATTGACTGATGTCAAGGATCTGAAGACACCGCTTAGCTTCGTTAAAGCCAAGCTGATGAAGAGAGGCTTCTTTCCGGGCTGTGGAGAATTGTGTATGGGATGTGCGACTCGTCCTGATGGATGTGAACAGTTGACAATAGGGATTCAGAGTCTGATGACCGAAGGAATCTTGCAGTTTAGCCGAAGGGCCGAATGTGGATCTGGAGAGGTAATGCTGAAGCAGGATGATGAGGTTGCCACCATCACCATCCCTCGCCAGACGATAACCATTTCTGCACCCAGGCCACCCATAATTACCATCACAAAGGCTAGGCCGATACCTTTTGAAAGCACCAACGCTGTCCCGTGGCATTATGAGGCCGACGTCTACTGTAACAGACAGAAGTTGGAACTGGAACCATCTGGGCCGTATGTGGATAACCTAGTGGGAATTGGCGGAATCACACGCAGCGGAAGTGTATTTGATCCACCTGAGATTGTGGTCGACAAAGCAGATAAAGCTGAGCAAACTGATAAGGGAAAGAATAAAGTCGTTGAGGAAACCCCTCATGGGGTAGAGAAGGACTTACTTGTAAAGGACGCTGAAAAGTTCATGAGGTTGATCAAGAAGAGCGATTACAAGATCGTGGATCACCTTCATCAAACACCCTCGAAAATTTCCATCCTGAATTTGTTGTTGTGTTCGGAGTCACATCACAATGCGCTGTTAAAGGTTTTGAATGCCACGTATGTACCGCAGGAAATCTCGGTCAACTAGTTGGAAGGGGTAGTAGCCCACGTGGATGCTGGAAACGGGTTAGGGTTCACTGACCTGGAGCTGACGCCGAAGGGAAGAGACCACAACAACGCCCTGCACGTCTCGATAGAGTGTAGGGGAACAATTAGGTCTCATATGTTGGTGAACACTGGGTCATCTCTCAATGTCCTTCCGAAGAAGGCATTGATGAAGTTATATACTCGAGGATTGATTTGCACACTGTTGCACCCCAAAATTTGCTCAACCTTTTCTTGCCTGATTTATGTTTCATTGCATTTCATTTGCATAGTTACATCATGTACATGGTCTAATCATTTGCATATCATAGCATAGCATGCATCCAACAAGGGATCAAGGTGTCTATCAAGAAAAGAGCCTAGCAAGGTGTGTTATCCAAGATGAGAAGTCATCCAGGCCATCAAGAAAGGATTTGAAGTCTTGAGAAGTTTGAGTGCCTACATGTGGGTTGTGCTCCTATCTTGAGGAGTGTTGAGGATCATCAGTGGGATGAGAAGCATGGAATGTGAATGTGAGGTGTGTATGGATCTCATGGGATGTCTAGAGGGCCTTATTGAAGATGAGGCAAGTCATTGATTCAAGTATGAGAGCCACAGTTGAGGTGCAGTCAACTAGGGTTTCATCTGGGTCAACCCTAATTCAATTGAGTAGTTGGAGAGCATCAAAGCCTACCTTGAGGTCATGGGATGCATGAATTGGTATGTTGATACATGTGTGGTGTTGTGCCAAGATTAAGCAAAGAAAGATCAAGAATGTGGGAAGTTGCTAAATTAGGGTTTTAGTGTAAAATCCCTTGTTTAGTGCCTAACTTCAAAGCCACATAAGTCAAAATACAAGTTTCAAATGGATCTTTGGCCAACATGAAACTTGTAGAGCTTCTCAATAAATTTAATTTGAGTACTAGAAGTCTTCAAGAAAATTTATAGAGCTCAAGTTATGGTTCTTGCAAATTACAGGTCATCAGAGGACACTGAAATTTATCTATGAAAGTCACTTGACTTCCAAGCAACTTTTTCCCTTCAAGGAGTTTTCAAATGGATTCTTGACCAACATAAGAGTTGTAGGTATTGATCTTAGCGTTCCATAGAGTACTAGAAGTCCTCAAGGGGATTTATAGAACTCAAGTTATGATCTTGGCAATCCAGGGGTATTTTGGGTATTGGTGATTATAGGTCATTTATGATCATGGGTCCAAATCTCCAACTTAGAGGCCTCAAATGGAAAATTGTTCAACTAGAAAGTTGCTCAAAATAGGGTTTTAACCTTGACCATGCATCAAGGAGGTGTTGAATTGGCTCATATGAGAAGTTGGTTTGAAATGGCTTTTTAATGAAGAAATTAAAGTCATTTAAAAGGCAAAATTGTGATTTCTTGATTTCATGGCCAAACCAAGCAACATTACATACCAAATTGATCAGAAAACACGTTTTAAAGATGATGGCATTGGCACATTTTTGGATTGAGGCCATTTTCACACACTTTCATTTTGCACCTTAAGGATGAAGTAACATAATCATCACACACCATAAGATCAAAAACAAGGGAATTGCACATCCAATTCAGTTCTAATTATCATGAGGAGAGAATTTCAGGTGAAATTGCAAGCTGAAACAGAGCAAGGCATGATTTGGGCATATGAGATTTTGGAGGAAAATGAGAAATTGAATTTCTCATTGTTGTTGTTACAGAACTTTCTAGAGGGTTCTCTTAGCTTCTATATAAGCATTGCATTGGGTTCAGATAGTTTTTTGGAAAGGATCGAGCAAGGAATCATAGAGAGCAACTGAATTTTCTCAACTCCAACTCAGAATCGGTTTTGGATTTGCAAGCCCATTCAAGCCAAATTAAAGGTTGAAGAAGCTTCATTGTGCATCACTGATCGTGTCTGAAGAGTCCTGGAGCTTGAATTGAGCATTTTCTACCTCTGTTGATCCAATTTTTTCAGGTATGTAAACCTTCAAATTCCTCACAATCTAGGAAGAATTGAATAGAATCTTGCATGTGGTTAGGGCCTAGGATGCATAAGGATCGTTTCTGGATAGGTTTCGGAGCAATTAGAGACCAAATTAGGGTGATGCCATTTTCTGTTGAAGCTTGTATCTCCTTGTTCTTGAAGTTTTAATGGTGTTTGAATGTTGAGAATGGATCAGGAAAGAATGGAGTTTATGCTAGGGTCTTTAATTTTAAGAATTGAGTTGATCAAGATTGGATGAATTTTCTGCAACTTCTATCGGGTTTTGAGTTAGGGCTAAAATCAATGGAAATGGAGTTGATATTCGTGATCAGGAGGAAATTTCAGGGGGAATAGGGTATCTGGTTGCAAGGATTGATGAGGTTTTGGGTTTGCTTCGCCAGAGAAGACGGTGGCGCCAAGCTCAGGCCACCGTCTGAGTTTTCCCCCTCATTTTCAAATATTTTGGGACGATGACTCCCAACCCTTGGATGGTGCTTTGACCTTGACTAACAACCCCAATCCACAGCCATGATGGTGTTTCAATTACTGAAGGATTGAGTTTGGATGAAACTCACCGTTTCATTTAATTGAGTTGTCTGGGCCTAATGCTTTGCTTGCTAACTACACCTCCGCTTGGGGCCCAATAAGAATAACAACGTGAACGGATTGCTATTTGCCACAACGTTTTTTTCCAATTTCCCTTTTAATTTCTGAGTGGTTTTAATATTGGTTTGGGCTTATTTCATGCGCGCTATTGACACCCCCCTCTTGGGCCCAGGTGTGGACTTCAACTGATTTTAATTGCTATCTGACACACCACTTTATTCATTTCTTTCTTTTTCTTTTAATTTCATATTTTTCACATAGTTTAGAAATTAATTCACTATAAATAGAAAAATAAACATTTTTAAGCTAGATTTTTTTTCCTTAACTCCTTAGAAAATGTAGAATTTAATAGGATTGAAAAATGGTTAATTCATGCGTTTTTTATTTTATTTGCATTTTTTGCATTTTAATTGGTTTTATTTTCAATTTGTTTGGTATGCCATTTTGCTGATTTTATTGTGAATGATTAGTGATGAATTTTGAGTTGATTCTTTTTGGTCTAGATAGCTTAGAAATGCATGTACCCATAGTAATTTTCGCATATTTTTGTGAGAGAAATTTAGGCTAGTTTGAGCATTGAACATTAAGTGTTGTAGAATTAAGGTTTTAAGATGATACCTTTAGGATTAGGGCATAGTTTTAGGTCCAAATGGATGGTTAACCCCCTGGTTTTTGTCTGAGATATTCTTAAGTGGTTTAGGAACCCTTAGAATTTTTTATAGGATTTTATAATCACTTTTGGTATTTTAAGTAGAATTAGTTTTAAGACTAACTTCTAGGTGTTTCTGATGAACTAATTTGGCTAGTTTAATTCAATAGTTCCTCTTAGACTAGGGTGGTGTTGCTTTTGAGCTTGGGTGAAGATGAAGACCAATTGAAGGTGCTTTGGAGAGCTTGAAGGAGCTTGGAGTTGAAGATTTCTCATCTTGTGGAGTGCTTGGCAGGAGCTTAGGAGAACTAGGGTTTCAGGAAGAGCATTAGACTAGTTTTGTTTCTTTCTTCAAACATGGAGCTTATTGTTCATCTCCATTCAATCCAATGACATAAATTCCTTTTAAAGAAGTCACATTTCTCCTTAGGAGGGATGAATGGCATGCTTTAAGAGTAGAACTTTGAGGATGCCAGTCTCATAATGTTAAGTTCTCAGTGACTTCCCTTGGTTGTCATTGAGCTTCTTAACATTCCAACTTGATCTTGTTGAATGAGTCTCCCTTGGAGGTGCTTGTTGAAGCTTGGTAAAGAGAAAGTTGAAGCTTATTGAAGTTGAAGTTTGAGCTTGTTGAAGCTGGTTACTTGTTGAAGCTAGGGTTTTGCTGCTTATTGGAGTTGAAGTCAGGAGCTTGTTGAAGCTGGTTACTGGTTGGGGTTTGAGCTTGCTTAAGCTAGGAGCTTGTTGAAGCCTGGTGCTTGTTGAAGATTGAAAGTTTATTGAAGCTTGAAGATGGGAGTTATTCATGAAGATGAAGGTTGTTGCTGTCAATTTTTTGCTGGTTAATCATCTGTTGCTGTCAGAGCTGCTGTTTGCCGTAGGAGTTTGGTGTTGGTGCTTGGGCTGCCTCCTCTGCTTTGGGGTTTTGTTTTCTGTATTGTTTGTTGGCTTGTGTAGCTTGCCCCCTAGGTTTGAGGTGAATGTCGATTCACTTTGCCTGTTGTTTTCCCAGGTTCGAGGTTGAGTGGGACTCCCTTGCCTCGCTTGTATTGCTGCATTGCATGCATTTTACTGTATTTGCTTGCTTTCTTTTCTGTTTATCCCCTAGGATCTCTGATTTCCTCTGTGCAGGAGGGAATTATGACAGACATTAGGATTCTTATACATGCATGACAACATTAGGTTAGTTTCCTTTTCAACCATAGGCTTTTTAGAGCGTCTTTCTCTTCTCATCTCAAAACAATTCCAAAATACAGTAATAAGGTTAACCAACGTCGTACGTTACGAGCCTTAAGCTATTTGAGAAAAGGTTGCTGGAGGGCCACTCTTCAGTAATTTGATTGCTTAGTATGGTACCCTTAAGATGACATGCGACGTAGTCACTCTCTAATCATAGTCTCTAGTGCGTCAGAGATTGTAAACAAACTAAAAAACACTTCTTTCGTAAAAGATTCAAAACAAACATTAAAGTGTCATTTTTGTCCGCTTGGACTCATAATCAGGAAAACCCTTTTCAGAAGGTAATAAAAAACAATCAGACAAACTTGTGTCTTCCGTAGCCCGAACTACATTTGCTATGATCTTTCATGTTGTATGAAAGTACGTAGGCATAGGATGGATATCCTAGCGAGCAACCTTCCCCTCCTTTCCCGTAGGTAGGCGAACTACGTTGACTCTGATTTCTCGTTCCAGACGGGAATACGTAGGCATAAAGTGCGATACTTTTCCGAGTCATTTTATTTTCTTTTTAACCCAGACCTATAGAGTAGATAGAGTAACATACCCTTAGATAGAAAACAAGCGTGGATCCCATCGAGTAGGACGGACGTGAGGGGTGCTAATACCTTCCCCTTGCGTAACGTGAGGGGTGCGATGACCATTCCTTTCCCTCTTTGCGTTAGGTTTACTCTGAGCGTTTCCTTTCCCTTTTGTGGGATAAATAACGCACGGTGGCGACTCTTCTGTCATAGTCGGCGCCAATTTTCGCAGTAGCGACAGCTGGCGACTCTGCTGGGGACTCCAACGGTTCCCTATGCGAGTCAATCCTAGCGCTTGTTTTCCCGTCTGGGGTTTTGTATGTATTTACCTTTCTGCCTTTACTTTCAGTATTATATTATTGTTGTTGTGCTGGGAAGAGGGTTAGATTGAGAGGTAAGCCGGACTTGGGCTTGAGTTTGCACATGGACTTAGAAGTAGAGAGTAGTGGTTAGCCTGCTTGCTTAGCTCGCACCAGCTAGCCGCGAAATCTGCGCTCGGACGAGATTCTCTTTGATGCTTCTTGCCTGGCCCTTAGGGCTCGACAAGTTGTCTGACCCGAGGATTGTCGACTCTGGGGACCTATCAATTGGGATTCATCTAAGTGAGGCCGCTTCAAGGGATGATGATGCCACACCTTCTGGGTATCATATCATCGCTCTTGAAAGTCTGTGACATTGAACCCGCATAGGATGCCGTACCTCGTCTACGAGTTAAGTACATACCTGTGAGGGGTAGGTAGGTCTGTTTGCAGGAAAGCTTTGACCTCAGAGTACCTGTTTATCTTTGTCAGTGAGATGTGGTTACAGGGTTCATTTGAGTGGTTGGTTTGGTTTGAGATGAAGATTTGATGGTTCTCAGGCTTCAGTACAAAGCAGCACAGTTCATCAGCATTGCACTTGATCTTCTGTTTGCGTATGCATGTGCATTTTCATGTTTGCATTTCATTAACGTGTATTTATGTTACAGGTGTGATCATTCCTTTCTGATTCTAGTGTATCTTCTAGCCAGACATGGGGTCCATGAAGAGGACAGTTGCTTACCGGTTGCATTCGCCAGATATCAGCGCCTTGCTGGGATTAGTTGCTCTAGCAGATGAGAGAGTGAGGGCTGAGTTCAGAGTATCTTATGGGAGATTTCTTAGTTTGTTGTACAGGCCTTCAACATTTGAGACGCTTGGGGTGTATACTTTGAAGCAGTTTTATGAGCCTCAGCTGAGATGCTTCCTGTTCCCCGACTATATTCTGGCACCCACTTTGGAGGAGTATTCTGCTATGTTGGGAGTTCCTGTGTTAGACCAGATGCCCTTTATACATGTTGATGTTGAGCCTGAGTTGGCTACACTTGCTGATATTGTCAGTTTAGACGCTTCTGAGTTTCCTGGAGGATTGGTCAAGCTGAACGGAGCCTATGGTTTTCACCTGTCTGTCCTGGTTGAGAAGGCTACACATTGCGCAAAGAGTGGATGTTGGGTTGCCTTCAATGCCATTCTAGCTGTCTGCATCTATGGGACTGTCTTGTTTCCAGATGTGCCAGATTTTGTTGACTCAGATGCCTTCTTGATTCTTGCCTCGAAGAATCCAGTTCCTACTCTCTTGGGCGATGTTTATCATTCTATTCACTACAAGAATGAGAAATGTCGTGGCAAGAATGTTTCCTGCTGTCTTCCTCTTTTGTACAGGTGGTTCCAGGGACATCTTCCGAAGATAGGGCCTTTTGTTGATGCTGTTGATACTTTGGATTGGTCTTCCCGGTTGATGGGGCTGTCTGCTGAGAACATTATTTGGTTTGATCGAAACATGCTTGGCACTGATATTGTATATAGTTGCAGTGGCTTTCTGAATGTCCCTTTGATTGGACGGAAAGGCTGTATCAACTATAACCCTTCTATACTGGTGAGATAGTTTGGTTACGCCTTGAGAGATGCTCCTATTGAGGTTGAGATACAGGAATCTCTGTATCTCACGGGCTCATTAGACGAGGTTGTTTTGATCAGGTTGAGACGTGCATGGGCTAACATCCATAGGAGACGGAAAGCTTTTCTTGGTAAGAGCAACAGCAAAGCTTATGATCCTTATTTGGCTTGGATCCACGAGAGAGCTAGGATTTCCTTGATGCCATATCCTGCTGAGGAACCTCTGTATCTTCCAGTGATTGAGGCACCTACTTCGGTAGAGATCGAGAAATATAACAAATTGTTGGCAGAAAATGAAGAATTGAAGAAAGCCAATGATGAGTTAGAGAAAGAGATCTTCCAGTTGCGTCACGAGAAGAATGAAGCTACCTTCACGGTGAAGGAACAGACTGAGTTGATTAATAGATTGGGTTCAGATTTAACTGAAGAGACCAACAAGAGGGAAAAGGTGGGAGCAGCCTTGAACGGTGTTAGCAAGGTGCTTGCCTCCAAGAAGGAACTCTTAAACAAAGCTTATTCCCGACTCGGCAAGTGGGAAACATTATGGAATACCATGCTTACCAAGCGGAAGGAGCGTGAAGATGAGCTGAAGCTGCAGATTGCCACGCTAGAGGCGCAAATTAGAGACCAGGATGCAAAGATTACTGAAGAGACATCACTTAGGAGCGCTGTTGAGCTTAAAGTAAGTGACCTTGACAAGAAGCCGAGGGGTTGTGAATTGAAGGCCGACTCTAAGAGATGCAGACTCGACGAGTGGTTTGGCGAAGGAACCTACAAGGACGACGCCAAAAAGCTGAGATCCACTGCTGAGCGAAATGCGTTACTGATACAAGAGCTAATCTCCAGACTAGGTCATTCGGAGGTGTTAAGGATATTGGAAGATGTCAGAGCGCGCCATTTGGCCTGAGTTATCTTTGCCTTGCTTTCGTTATCTGTACTTATATTTTGACCATCGCAAGGCTTGTTAGCCGAGGTCTGTTCAGTTGTATCCAGTTGTACTCTTGTACTCTGCCTCTTGGCATTTGTTTATGAATGAGGGTTTTCTGATTCCTTGCTTGCTTGATGGGGACTCCATTGTCGTGATGGCCTTCTCTCTGCAACTAGAATCGGGGGGGAATATAACCTGTAGCATATTTATACATTTGCATCTGCATCTTCATATTGCATGACCGGTATTTTTGAATCTGTATCTTATTTCCTGCATCTCATAGGTTTTTCAGGATTGACGACCAGAGAGTCCACCGCTATCCAACCAGAAACAACTGCAAGAAGATAATGGATCAAGTCCAAGTTGAGATGCAGGAAATCCGTGAGAAGATGACTTTGTTCATGCAAGCTATGGAGAGCATGGCCAAGGGCCAAGAGAATCTTCAGACCTTGGTGCAGCCGCTGCTGACGCGGGCGAACGAAAATGGCAACACTGACCACATTTCTGTTGAAACTCCTCGCCGGGAGGATGAGATACCGACAGTTGTTACTCCACCTGTTGTGACTGTCAACGGAAACACTGGTACTAGTGCAGGTGTTGGCGCTGGTAATGGCAATGCTGGAAATGGTGGTGATGGGCATGTTGCTAACAACAAAGGCAACACTGTGGATGCCGATCAAGGATTCATTGACAATGTTGGCTTTGGAAACAATGGGTATGGCAATGTCAATCAGGACGGGAACTTCGGGTTCAACAATCAAGGCTTCGGTAATGACGGTTACAGCAACAATCAGGGGTATGGCTATGGTAATGGTGGGTTCGGTAATGTGAATAACAACGGCGCTGGAGCATTTCCTTTCAACAATGGTTTTGGACTTGCTGGGGTCAATCTAGGGTTCGGCAACCGAGGATAGGGTCCTGTGTACAATCAGCAAGGATTTGGTCGTAACATGGGTTACGATGGGTATGGCAATGACTGGAATGTGAATCAACAGGATGACGCTTTTTTAGGAAGAGGTATGGGACCTGAAGGCCCTATTGACCCTGTTCAGAGGATCAGAATGCTAGAAGAGCAGATGAAAGGGGTGGTTTATCAGAACTCCGCTGGGTTAGATATGACTGCTATGGGGTTGGTACCAGGGCTGAGGGTGCCATTAAAATTCAAGGCTCCAACATTCGACAAATACAAAGGGGATACCTGCCCAAAGGTCCATGTACGTTCTTATTATAGAAGGATGTCTGCATAATTCCATTGATGAAAGGATGCTCATGCATTTCTTTCAGGATAGCTTATCTGGACCATCATTGGAATGGTACATGGGGTTGGAGCCCACTCAAATTAGAAGTTGGAAGCAGTTGGCTGATGCTTTCGTTATGAATTACAAATATAACAGTGATTTGGCGCCAAAAAGAGTTCAGTTGCAGAGTCTGTCGCAGAAAAGCGGTGAAAGTTTCAAAGAGTATGCGCAGCGGTGGCGCGATATGGCAGCTCGGGTGCACCCTCCTTTGGTTGAAAGGGAGATGAATGACATGTTTATGGGGACATTTACAGGAATGTAATATGACAAGTTACTCAATGTTTCGATGGGTAGCTTCTCCGATATGATCCTTATGGGAGAAAGGATCGAGAATGGAATTAAAATTGGGAAGATTCAGGCAGGTGAATCTACTTCAGCTGGGGGCGCGAGAAAAGCGTTCGGCGGAAGACGACAAGGTGATGCAAGCGCTGTATTTGGTGGCAGAGGCCGGGGTAGAGGTAGAAATCAGTACGTTCAACCGCAACAAATAACCAGTGTTACTATTCCGATTCCTCAACAACAACAACAGCAGCAGCAACCGCCGCCGCAGCAGCAAAGGCAGAATCAGGGTCAGAGAAGGTTTCAGAATGCAAAGCCGAATAGGGTATTTGATAAGCCTCCGTCGACATATGCAGAGCTTCTTCAGACACTGCTGGGGTTGAATTTGGTTGAGAAAAGAACTTTGGAACCGCCTACAGGACCGGTACTTCCTTATGGGTACGACGCTAATAAGCACTGCGAATTCCATTCCGAGGCGCCCGGACATGATGGAGAATCTTGTCATGCTTTCAAGCATAAAGTTCAAGACTTGTTGGACAGTAAAGCCATCAACTTTGGCCAAGCGGGGCCTAATATCGTACAACATCCTATGCCTAATCATGGGGCAAATGCCATCTTAACAGAAGAAAATTTGAACTTGGTGATGGATGTTAACGAACTGAAGACACCATTGAGTGAAGTGAAAAGCAGGTTGCTCAGAGGGGGAGTATTCCCTGGTTGTGATGAATATTGTTTAGAGTGTTGGACCCAGCCTGAGGGTTGTAATGATTTAAAACAGGGAATTCAGGCCATGATCGACGAAGGGACCTTGCAATTTGATCGAACTCCGGTTGAGAGGCCTGTGGAGGCAGTATGTGAAGAGCAGAATGATGTTGCAACAGTGACGATCCCGAGAAAGACTATAACGATAACGGCGCCCGCTCAGCGGCCAACTATTACAATTACCAAAGCAGGGCCTGTTCCCTTTGAGAGTACGAAAGCTGTCCCGTGGACCTACGGATTAGAAGCGTATTGCAACGGTGAAAAGATTGTGATGAATAGCCAGCCAGCTGGGGCTGTTGATAATGTCGTTGGAACGGGGGGCATGACCCGTAGCGGAAGGATCTTTACCTCACCTGAAATAGAAGCAGAGAGGTTGGCGAAAGGTAAAGCCAAAGTAAGTGAAAGCGGGCCTTCTCAGTCGAAACAAAAGGATACGTCGCTCAAGGACGTAGAGGAGTTCATGAGACTGATTCGCAAAAGCGACTACAAAATTGTTGAACACCTACAACAGACGCCATCGAAGATTTCTATCTTGTCGTTGTTATTATGTTCCGAGGCCCACCGGAACGCCTTGCTAAAGATTCTGGATACGTCATTCGTACCCCAAGAAGTTTCTGTAGATCAGTTAGAGGGGGTAATGGCGCATGTCAATGCTGGACATAGCCTGGGTTTCACAGATTTTGATCTAACGCCCAGGGGTCGAGAACACAACATGGCTTTGCATATATCGGTGGAGTGCCAGGGCACCGTACTGTCGCGTGTATTGGTGGATACTGGATCGTCGTTGAACGTATTGCCAAAGAAAGCCGTGATGAAATTGGACATACGGGGAATTATTTGCACGCCCAGCAATCTGGTTGTGAGGGCATTTGACGGGACGAAAAGATCAGTGTTTGGGTCAATAACATTACCGCTTCAGGTGGGGCCGGAAATTTTTGATACCGAATTCTACATCATGGATATCCACCCAGCTTATAGCTGCCTTCTTGGGCGCCCATGGATCCACGCTGCAGGGGCCGTAACGTCCACATTGCATCAGAAGTTGAAGTATATGGTGGGTGATAGTGTTGTTACCGTTTGCGGGGAGGAGAATATTTTGGTCAGTCACCTGTCATCATTCAGATATGTGGAGGTCGACGGAGAAATACACGAGACACCTTGTCAAGCCTTCGAAGGGTTGCGGATTAAAGACAAAGCTCAGGGTTCTAGCAAAGTATCAGAGGTGGCAGTGTCATCCTACAAAGAGGCTCAGGCTTTAGTGCAGACTGGTGAGACTAAAGGCTGGGGGCAGGTACTGGAGATTCCCGTGAAGAATGATAAGTTTGGGCTAGGGTATCGACCGACGTCGTCAGCGTCATCTTCAGGAGCGCCCAGGTTCAAGGGACCGGTCACGATTACGCCAAGCGAGGTGTGCTTTGAGACTATCAACGCTATTTCCTATGCCGAAGACGGAGATAGCGACTGCGATATGGACGCGTGGATCAAGCCAAGCGTGCCAGGACAAAGTCTCTGCAACTGGTCCATCCGGGAAACTGTCCCAGTGACTTTTAAACAGTAATGATTTGTTTTATCAATTGTTGAATAATCCTATGTCCTACCCGGGGCATAGTGATGTTACCTTAGGGCTACTTGATTATGTGAATTCCACTGTTTTAATCATGAAATAAAGTCGTTTTTCATATTCAAATATTGTGATCCCTGTCTTTCTTGTTTTTCTTTAACAATAAATGGCGACGTGGTTATTTGCTTTGTTTGTGTGTTGAAGCGTTTAACCATTTCCTTTGCAGGACTAATATTTCAGATGACATCTCCTACGAACCGCCTATGACTCGTCTCAACTTCGAGCACCCGGTATTCCAAGAAGAGGAAGAGATTGTTGAGGATAGCGACCTGCCAGAGGAGCTGACTCGTTTGGTGAAACAGGAAGAGAGAATCATTCTGCCTCATCAGGAGGAAATTGAGACTATCAACTTGGGGTCGGAAGAAGTTGTGAGAAATATCCGTATATGGGCTGCGCTACAGAGCGACGTCAAGCAAAGGCTGATTGAGATACTACGAGAGTATAGTGATATATTTGCTTGGTCGTACGAGGATATGCCTGGGTTAGATACGGACATGGTTGTGCATCGTCTGCCGTTACGAGAGGAGTGTCCGCCTGTTAAGCAGAAACTCAGAAGAACCAGACCAAACATGGCTGTGAAAATCAAGGAGGAAGTTCAAAAACAGTGGGATGCTGGTTTCCTAGTTGTTACAACTTATCCGTCGTGGGTCGCTAATATAGTACCAGTGCCGAAGAAAGACGGTAAAGTGCGAATGTGTGTAGACTACCGTGACTTGAATAGGGCGAGCCCGAAAGACGACTTTCCACTTCCTCACATTGATGTGCTGGTTGATAACACTGCTCAGTTCTCTGTATTCTCCTTCATGGACGGCTTCTCAGGCTATAATCAGATCAAAATGGCACCAGAAGACATGGAGAAGACTACCTTCATTACTCCCTAGGGAACATTTTGCTACAAAGTGATGCCCTTCGGACTGAAGAACGTTGGGGCAACATATCAACGTGCTATGATGACTCTCTTTCATGACATTATGCACAAGGAGATCGAGGTTTATGACGATGATATGATTGCCAAATCCCAGACGGAGGACGAGCATTTTGTTAATCTGTTGAAACTGTTCAAAAGACTTAGGAAGTTCAGGTTGAGACTGAACCCTAACAAGTGCACCTTCGGGGTGAGATCGGGTAAACTGCTGGGGTTTATTGTGAGCGAAAAAGGGATAGAGGTTGATCCTGCGAAGATAAAAGCAATACAAGAAATGTCGACGCCTAAAATAGAAAAAGAAGTGCGTGGTTTTTTAGGGAGGTTGAACTACATTGCTCGGTTCATATCTCACCTAACTGCGACATGCGAGCCATTGTTCAAGTTGTTGAAAAAGGATCAGGTGTTGACCTGGAATGAAAATTGTCAAAAGGCGTTCGACAAGATAAAAGAATACTTGTAGGAACCTCTTGTTTTGATACCCCCAGTGGCCGGAAGACCTTTGATTATGTATTTGACAGTTCTTGAGGAAAGTATGGGTTGTGTTCTCGGTCAACACGACGAGACCGGACATAAAGAGCATGCGATCTACTATTTGAGTAAGAAATTTACCGACTGTGAGTCCAGATACTCAATGCTCGAGAAGACGTGTTGCGCGCTAGCCGGGGCCGCCAAACGTTTGAGGCAATACATGCTGAATCATACAACCCTGCTTATTTCAAAGATGGATCCAATCAAATATGTGTTTGAAAAGCAAGCACTCTCCGGAAGAATTGCCCGATGGCAGATGGTGTTAACAGAATACGACATCCAATATGTCTCGTAAAAGGTTATTAAAGGTAGCGTTCTGTCAGAGTACCTCGCTGAGCAGCCAGTTGAGGACTACCAATCGATGAGGTTTGATTTTCCTAATGAGGATATCATGTACCTGAAAATGAAGGATTGTGAAGAACTGTTTCCGGACGAAGGACCAGAGTTGGGTTCCAAATGGCAGTTGATATTTGACGGAGCTGTAAATTCCTATGGTAGCGGAATAGGGGCAATTATCACCACTCCTCGGGGGTCGCACATCCCCTTTACTGCCCGATTGACCTTTCCTGTTACCAATAATGAGGCTGAATATGAGGCTTGCATCATGGGGCTCGAAGAAGCTATTGATTTGCGAATCAAACATCTGGATGTATATGGAGACTCAGCTCTAGTGGTGAACCAGATTAAAGGAGAATAGGAGACACGTCAGCCCAATTTGATACCCTATATGAACTATGCAAGGAGATTGTTGCCTTTATTTGACAAGGTGGAATTGCATCACGTGCCACGAGCAGAAAATCAAATGGCTGATGCCCTGGCGACATTGTCTTCAATGTATAAAGTTAACTTCTGGAACGAGGCTCCACGGATTGTTATCTCTTGGCTCGATAGGCCTGCATTCATATTTTCCATTGACGAGGCTCCCGATGGTAAACCCTGGTACTTTGACATCCAGAATTTCCTGAAGAACAAGGTGTATCCGGCTGGGGAGTCCGGTCATGATCAGAAGACTCTCAGGAGATTGGCTGGCAATTTCTATCTGAACCCGGACGGTGTCCTCTACAAAAGAAACCATGACTTGGTGTTGCTACGCTGTGTAGATGAGAAAGAGGCGAAGTTGCTCATGGAAGAGATACATGAGGGTATATTTGGTACACATGCTGGCGGGCATGCTATGACAAGAAAACTGCTGCGAGCAGGTTATTATTGGCTAACTACGGAAATAGACTGTTTCAAGTTTGCAAAAAGGTGTCATAAATGCCAGATTTATGCGGACAAGATCCATGTGCCTCCAAGTCCTCTGAATGTGATGTCATCACCGTGGCCTTTCTCGATGTGGGGGATTGATATGATTGGCAAGATTGAGCCTACGACATTAAACGGACACCGGTTCATTTTGGTGGCAATCGATTACTTCACCAAATGGGTGGCAGCAGCATCATATGCCAATGTGACCAAACAAGTGGTAGCCAGATTTATCAAACGAGATATTATCTGCAGATATGGAATCCCTGAGCGGATTATCACCGACAACGGTTCAAATTTGAATAACAAAATGATGAAAGAGTTGTGTCAGAATTTTAAGATTGAGCATCACAACTCTTCTCCTTACCGGCCCAAGATGAATGGCGCTGTCGAAGCGGCCAATAAGAACATAAAGAAGATTGTTCAAAAGATGGTTGTGACGTATAAGGACTGGCACGAGATGCTACCTTTCGCTTTGCACGGTTATCGTACGACGGTACGCACATCAACCAGGGCAACCCCTTTTTCATTGGTATACGGGATGGAGGTGGTGTTACCGTTGGAGGTCGAAATTCCTTCCCTGAGGGTTTTACGTGATGTCCAACTTGACGAGGAAGAATGGGTTAAAGATAGACTGAATCAGCTCAGCTTAATGGACGAGAAGAGATTGGCTTCTTTAGCCTACGGTCGGTTATATCAGAGTCGAATGAAGAAAGCTTACGACAAGAAGGTGTACCCTCGAAGCTTTCAAACGGGCGATCTTGTTTTGAAAAAGATTCTCCCACCACAAACAGATCACAGGGGCAAGTGGACCCCCAATTACGAAGGTCCCTACGTTGTCAGAAAAGTCTTCTCTGGAGGAGCCTTGTTACTATCCACCATGGATGGCGAAGACTTTACGTCTCCTGTGAATTGGGACGCAGTTAAAAAATACTTTTCTTGAAAGTGACCCGCTGGACAGTAAAAACAGAGTCCAGGCAAAAATGGGGCATCCCGGCGAACCATAAAAAATGAATAGAAGGTTCGGGCAAAAGTTAGGGATAAAATTGAAAAGATGTACACCCGCGAAGTCGAAAACCTGAAAAGGGCGACTTCGGCAAAAAAGGGTATCCCGATGAATTGAAAACCCGCAAAGGGCGGTTCACGCAAAAGTTAGGGATTGAAAAAGCAAATGACTGCGGTCCGGATTTGATATAACATTGCTTAGTGGTTTGGGAGTACCTGGGGGCCGTCTATTCAAAAACAATCTCTTCCGAAGATCGAGTACCGGGAAAGCGCAGAGTCAGGCGAGTCATAGGAGGATCAGCTCATGGTGTTTGTCTGTACCACGTCGCCGACATGTATACAAATATTGTTTTGTATTTTATTTATGCTTCTTGTGCATATATGTATGTATGTGTGTGCGTAACTTCCTCTTTTCAGGAGTTTCATCCAGTGTACAAAACTTTGCCTATTCAGAGGCCTGTTATCAATAAAACGTGTTATTCAGTACTTGATGCTTGTTCTTTACTGTTTTGTTTGTGAAAGAAGCCGATGTTTTTGATAAACTTGCACTTACATAATCTTGCTGGCCTTTGCCAATAATTGCTAAAACTTCGAATTGACTGAAGTAAGGTCACAGATGCTAACCCGGATAGATTCTGTTGTATAGGCCTGTTTTGTCTCGTTTGTGTTTGCAGGGTTCTTACCTTTGGAACAAATGATCAGGAATTGTATTCCCCAGCCAAGGTCGCTTGACGTAAGACCTGATTCCGGTTGATGTCATTCCTCAGCTAGTCGCAGCTTATCCCCCGAGATTTGAAAGGATGTTTATCCCTTCCCGAAGCAGGGAATTATTTTCCCCAGGAGAATGTCCTCATGGAAAGTCGTCCATAGGATTAATCCCAGCAAGTCAAAATCAAAGTCCCCTGCAAAGGTTGCGCTCCTCAGCGAATCGAAGATGTGCACGTTCAATCTCCAGCATGGGAGATTTCTGCAATAGTTAACCAAGTTGTTGGTTCAGAAGGGTTATATTCGCAAAGGAGGGTGTTCTTGCTCCCCACAGGTCGTCATGCCATTGACAGGATGTTGATCCTCAGCAGAGTCCGAGGCTCCGAGTTTGTAAACTGTGCCCCGCCAACGTGTTTTTCCTAGAAGTGTTGTTTCTTTCCCCAGATGAGTTGGTTCACCAGCAGGGTGGTTTGTTCTTTCCTCCCAGTGGAAATTGGTGTTTAATCTCTCCCCGGCAGAGATGGTTGTGTTTTTGGCATTTATTTCGCCAGGATATTTTGTGATACTTGTTCTCCCCAGCAGGGTTGGCTTTATCCTCAGCATTCATGTTGTTGAGACATCATTATCAGAATGGCCCCGGCAGCTTGAGCCTGCATTTGCATTTGCATATATCGTCATATTTGCATCTACTCAAACGCGTAGCATTTCCATGCTGTACGGAGCATTACGCCATTATCAAACATACGCATTTTGAAACATAAATCAGGTTGGTTAACCTTTGTGCTTGCAGGTGTGTTTTCTCAGCAGGAGTGCGGAGTTTTAGCTCAGATTTATTACCGGGTATTCGAGGGCTCGCCGTGAGACGTGTGATGATATGGTTCATCTTACTATTTTCCCCACAGAGTTACTCGGTCCCCGAGCAGAGTTATTTGCTTAAATTCCTCCTGTTTTCCCTGCCAGAGTTGCTTGTTGCAGTTCCTCTTATCCGGCCAACGGATTATTTTCTTCAAATTTGTTGTTACGTTAGCGTCAAAGGGTTTCATGAATCAGAATTTCAGAGGATGCCGCCGGTTATCAGAACAGGCGTCCGGTAGTTTGGTTTCCAAATATCCCCAGTAGAGTCCTCCTCAAAGGCGTTGTCACGTCAGCACCAAAGGATTTGTGGGTTGGGACCAATGGAGTTAGCTACTGCAGAGATAAGCAGAGAAACTGTATTCAGAGTATCTTCCTGTATGGATAAATGAATGTATTTTCCTACTGGTTGACAGAAGTACTTCCCCGGAAGTCGTCAAAATTTTATTGCCTGTGTTGATAGGAGTTCCTCGTGTTGACGAGATACGAGTCCTAACATGGAAAATTTATTCCTATATTGACGGGATTTCTTCGTGCTAGTGAAGTGGGTGTCCTAACATGGACAGATTTATTTCCTCGGGTTGACGAGATGTGCTAGTCCTAACGTGGACAGATTCGATTTCTCTGTATTTATGGAATGTGAAGTCCTGACGTGGACAAAATTGATTACTCTTCATGGACCATTTATCCCCAGCGGATATCTTCCTTCGTATCGGCAAAATGTGTGTCCTGACGTGGACAAGTCTATAGTTTTTGGTGTTGACAAGATGCACGAGTCCTGACGTGGACAAATTTATCTTTCTTCGTGTTGGCGAAGCTTGAGTCCTGACGTGGACAAGGTTTATTTCCTCAGCAGGTCGAAGAGGCGCGAGTCCTGACGTGGACAATTTTATCTTTCTTCGGGTTGACGGAACGATGTCCTGACGTGGCCGATTTTACTCCCATGCTGATAGGATTTTCTTGTGCTGACGAGTTTAGTCCTAACGTTGACAATGTATTCCTAACGTGGAAAGTTTAGTCCTAACGTGGACAATGTATTCCTAACGTGGAAAGTTTATTCCTAACGTGGACAATGTGTTTCCTAACGTGGACGATGTATTCCTAACGTGGACAATTTATTCCTAACGTGGACAGTTTATTCCTAACGTGGAAAGTTCATTCCTAACATGGACAGTTTATTCCTAACGTGGACGGTTTATTCCTAACGTGGACAATTTATTCGTAACGTGGACGGTTTATTCCTAACGTGGACAATTTACTCCTAACGGGGACAGATTACTCCTAACGTGGACATTTTATTTCCTGACGTGGACATTTCTTTCCTATATTGATAGGATCCCCTCGTGCTGATGAAATGCAGACGAGTCATCCCCCAGCGAGGTCGCCAGGATTTTTCCGTGTTGACGGCAGGTGGAGTCCTGACGTGGACAAGTTTATGATGAGATTTCTTCGGGTTGACGAAACAAGCATCCTAACGTGGATAAAGTTCTATTCCTGTGTTGTTGAGATGTGAGTCCTGATGTGGACAGATTTGTGTTTATTCGTGATTTGACGAAATTTGGGTCCAGATGTGGGCAAGGTTACCCCTGTGACGATGAAATCTCTATTCGTGTTGACGACTTTGTTTCTCTTCTTGTGTTGACAAGGTTAGTCCAGTTGTGGACGGAGGTGTTTTTTGCAAAAATTGTTCAGTACATGTGGCGTTACGTAGGTGGTTGAAGTTGAAACCAGGGTATTATCAGATGTTGGATCAGCTGTTGCCGTAACAACTGGATTCAGTTAGGGGATGTTGCTCCCCAAGCAGTGCAGTTTATTTCTGTGGTTGGAAAATTTCTGGGTTCCTTGGTATTCAACCGTCTCGTACCTCGATTGTTTGAAGGTCGCTCGCTCTTCACCCAGTTGGGTCCAAGCCGTTTGAATAGGGGCAGCTGTTGCACCCCAAAATTTGCTCAACCTTTTATTGCCTGATTTATGTTTCATTGCATTTCATTTGCATAGTTACATCATGTACATGGTCTAATCATTTGCATATCATAGCATAGCATGCATCCAACAAAAGATCAAGGTGTCTATCAAGAGAAGAGCCTAGAAAGGTGTGTTATCCAAGATGAGAAGTCATCCAGGCCATCAAGAAAGGATTTGAAGTCTTGAGAAGTTTGAGTGCCTACATGTGGGTTGTGCTCCTATCTTGAGGAGTGTTGAGGATCATCAGTGGGATGAGAAGCATGGAATGTGAATGTGAGGTGTGTATGGATCTCATGGGATGTCTAGAGGGCCTTATTGAAGCTGAGGCAAGTCATTGATTCAAGTATGAGAGCCACAGTTGAGGTGCAGTCAACTAGGGTTTCATCTGGGTCAACCCTAATTCAATTGAGTAGTTGGAGAGCATCAAAGCCTACATTGAGGTCATGGGATGCATGAATTGGTATTTTGATACATGTGTGGTGTTTTTCCAATATTAAGCAAAGAAAGATCAAGAATGTCGGAAGTTGCTAAATTAGGGTTTCAGTGTAAAATCCCCTGTTTAGTGCCTAACTTCAAAGCCACATAAGTCAAAATACAAGTTTCAAATGGATCTTTGGCCAACATGAAACTTGTAGAGCTTCTAAATACCTTTAATTTTAGTACTAGAAATATTCAAGAAGATTTATAGAGCTCAAGTTATGGTTCTTGCAAATTACAGGTCATCAGAAGACACTGAAATTTATCTGTGAAAGTCACTTGACTTCCAAGCAATTTTTTCCCTTCAAGGAGTTTTCAAATGGATTCTTGGCCAACATAAGAGTTGTAGGTATTGATCTTATCTTTTCATAGATTACTATAAGTCCTCAAGAAGATTTATAGAACTCAAGTTATGATCTTGGCATTGGCACATTTTTGGATTGAGGCCATTTTCACACACTTTCATTTTGTACCTTAAGGATGAAGTAACATAATCATCACACTCCATAAGATCAAAAACAAGGGAATTGCACATCCAATTCAGTTCTAATTATCATGAGGAGAGAATTTCAGGTGAAATTGCAAGCTGAAATAGTGCAAGGCATGATTTGGGCATATGAGATTTTGGAGGAAAATGAGAAATTGAATTTCTCATTGTGGTTGTTACAGAACTTTCTAGAGGGTTCTATTAGCTTCTATATAAGCATTGCATTGGGTTCAGATAGTTTTTTGGAAAGGATCGAGCAAGGAATCATAGAGACCAACTGAATTTTCTCAACTCCAACTCAGAATCGGTTTTGGATTTGCAAGCCCATTCAAGCCAAATTAAAGGTTGAAGAAGCTTCATTGTGCATCACTGATCGTGTCTGAAGAGTCCTGGAGCTTGAATTAAGCGTTTGCTACCTCTGTTGATCCAATTTTTTCAGGTATGTAAACCTTCAAATTCCTCACAATCTAGGAAGAATTGAATAGAATCTTGCATGTGGTTAGGGCCTAGGATGCATAAGGATAGTTTCTGGATAGGTTTGGGAGCAATTAGAGACCAAATTAGGGTGATGTCATTTTCTGTTGAAGCTTGTATCTCCTTGTTCTTGAAGTTTTAATGGTGTTTGAATGTTGAGAATGGATCAGGGAAGAATAGAGTTTATGCTAGGGTCTTTAATTTTAAGAATTGAGTTGATCAAGATTGGATGAATTTTCTGCAACTTCTATCGGGTTTTGAGTTAGGGCTAAAATCAATGGAAATGGAGTTGATATTCGTGATCAGGAGGAAATTTCAGGTGGAATAGGGTATCTGGTTGCAAGGATTGATGAGGTTTTGGGTTTGCTTCGCCGGAGAAGACGGTGGCGCCAAGCTTAGGCCACCGTCTGAGTTTTCCCCCTCAGTTTCAAATATTTTGGGACGATGACTCCAAACCCTTGGATGGTGCTTTGACCTTGACTAACAACCCCAATCCACAACCACGATGGTGTTTCAATTACTGAAGGATTGAGTTTGGATGAAACTCACCGTTTCATTTAATTGAGTTGTCTGGGCCTAATGCTTTGCTTGCTAACTACACCTCCGTTTGGGGCCCAATGAGAATAACAACGTGAACGGATTGTTATTTGCCACAATGTTTTTTCCAATTTCCCTTTTAATTTCTGAGTCGTTTTAATATTGGTTTGGGCATATTTCATGCGCGCTATTGACACCCCCCTCTTGGGCCCAGGTGTGGACTTCAACTGGTTTTAATTGCTATCTGACACGCCACTTTATTCATTTTCTTTCTTTTTCTTTTAATTTCATATTTTTCACATAGTTTAGAAATTAATTCACTATAAATAGAAAAATATACATTTTTAAGCTAGATTTTTTTCCCTAACTCCTTAGAAAATTTAGAATTTAATAGGATTGAAAAATGGTTAATTCATGCGTTTTTAATTTTATTTGCATTTTTTGCATTTTAATTGGTTTTATTTTCAATTTGTTTGGTATGCCATTTTGCTGATTTTATTGTGAATGATTAGTGATGAATTTTGAGTTGATTCATTTTGGGCTAGATAGCTTAGAAATGCATGTACCCATAGTAATTTTCGCATATTTTTGTGAGAGAATTTTAGGCTAGTTTGAGCATTGAACATTAAGTGTTGTAGAATTAGGGTTTTAAGATGATACCTTTAGGATTAGGGCATAGTTTTAGGTCCAAATGAATGGTTAACCCCCTGGTTTTTGTATGAGAGATTCTTAAGAGGTTTAGGAACCCTTATAATTTTTTATAGGATTTTATAATCACTTTTGGTATTTTAAGTAGAATTAGTTTTAAGACTAACTTCTAGGTGTTTCTGATGAACTAATTTGGCTAGTTTAATTCAATAGTTCCTCTTAGACTAGGGTGGTGTTGCTTTTGAGCTTGGGTGAAGATGAAGACCAATTGAAGGTGCTTTGGAGAGCTTGAAGGAGCTTGGAGTTGAAGATTTCTCATCTTGTGGAGTGCTTGGCAGGAGCTTAGGAGAACTAGGGTTTCAGGAAGAGCATTAGACTAGTTTTGTTTCTTTCTTCAAACATGGAGCTTATTGTTCATCTCCATTCAATCCAATGACATAAAGTCCTTTTAAAGAAGTCACATTTCTCCTTAGGAGGGATGAATGGCATGCTTTAAGAGTAGAACTTTGAGGATGCCAGTCTCATAATGTTAAGTTCTCAGTGACTTCCCTTGGTTGTCATTGAGCTTCTTAACATTCCAACTTGATCTTGTTGAATGAGTCTCCCTCGGAGGTGCTTGTTGAAGCTTGGTAAAGAGAAAGTTGAAGCTTATTGAAGTTGAAGTTTGAGCTTGTTGAAGCTGGTTGCTTGTTGAAGCTAGGGTTTTGCTGCTTATTGGAGTTGAAGTCAGGAGCTTGTTGAAGCTGGTTACTGGTTGGGGTTTGAGCTTGCTTAAGCTGGGAGCTTGTTGAAGCCTGGTGCTTGTTGAAGATTGAAAGTTTATTGAAGCTTTAAGATGGGAGTTATTCATGAAGATGAAGGTTGTTGCTGTCAACTTTTTGCTGGTTAATCATCTGTTGCTGTCAGAGCTGCTGTTTGTCGTAGGAGTTTGGTGCTGGTGCTTGGGCTGCCTCCTCTGCTTTGGGGTTTTGTTTTCTGTATTGTTTGTTGGCTTGTGTAGCTTGCCCCCTAGGTTTGAGGTGAATGTCGATTCACTTTGCCTGTTGTTTTCACAGGTTCGAGGTTGAGTGGGACTCCCTTGCCTCGCTTGTATTGCTGCATTGCATGCATTTTACTGTATTTGCTTGCTTTCTTTTCTGTTTATCCCCTAGGATCTATGATTTCCTCTGTGCAGGAGGGAATTATGACAGACATTAGGATTCTTATCCATGCATGACAACATTAGGTTAGTTTCCTTTTCAACCATAGGCTTTTTAGAGCGTCTTTCTCTTCTCATCTCAAAACAATTCCAAAATACAGTAATAAGGTTAATCGACATCGTACGTTACGAGCCTTAAGCTATTTGAGAAAAGGTTGCTGGAGGGCCACTCTTCAGAAATCTGATTGCTTAGTATGGTACCCTTAGGGTGACATGCGACGTAGTCACTCTCTAATCATAGTCTCTAGTGCGTCAGAGATTGCAAACAAACTAAAAAACACTTCTTTCGTAAAAGATTCAAAACAAACATCAAAGTGTCATTTTTGTCCGCTTGGACTCATAATCAAGAAAACCCTTTTCAGAAGGTAATAAAAAACAGTCAGACAAACTTGTGTCTTCCGTAGCCTGAACTACGTTTGCTCTGATCTTTCATGCCGTATGAAAGTACGTAGGCATAGGATGGATATCCTAGCGAGCAACCTTCCCCTCCTTTCCCGTAGGTAGGCGAACTACGTTGACTCTGATTTCTCGTTCCAGACGGGAATACGTAGGCATAAAGTGCGATACTTTGCCGAGTCATTTTCTTTTCTTTTTAACCCAGACCTATAGAATAGATAGAGTAACATACCCTTAGATAGAAAACAAGTGTGGATCCCGTCGAGTAGGACGGACGTGAGGGGTGCTAATACCTTCCCCTTGCGTAACCGACTCCCGAATCCAGGATTTGGTTGCGATGACCATTCCTTTCCCTCTTTGCGTTAGGTTTACTCTGAGCGTTTCCTTTCCCTTTTGTGGGATAAATAACGCACGGTGGCGACTCTTCTATCATAGCCCGCTCCGATTTTCGCAGTAGCGACACACACCCAGTGACCTGGTTGTGAAGGCTTTCGATGGAACCAAGTGTCATGTCTTTGGAGAGGTAACTTTGCCAATCCATGTTGGGCCGGAAACTTTCGACGCAGTCTTCTACATCATGGACATCATGCCCACCTATAGCTGTCTGTTAGGCCGGCCATGGATCCATTCTGATGGTGCCGTTACCTCCACGTTGCACCAGAAGCTCAAGTATGATGTCGGAGGTTGTCGCTTCCGCGAAAATAAGGTGCCGGCAAAACAGAAGAGTCACCACCTTTCGTTATTTATCCCTCAGAACGGGAAAGGAAACGATCGGAAAAACCTGACGAAAAGGTATAAGACAAGGTCATCGCAACCGTTGTCTGGGTTCGGGAGTCGGTTACGCAAGGGGAAGGTATTAGCACCCCTCACGTCCGTTGTACTCGACGGGATCCACGCTTGTTGTGTTTATTGGACGGGTTTGTTTTATCTATCTACCTATCAAGGCTGGTCGGAAAAGAAAAGAAAATGACTCGGCAAAGCATCGCGCTTTATGCCTACGTATTCTCATCAGAGAATGAGAAATCAGAGTCAACGTAGTTCGACCTACTACAGGGTTACGGGAAAAGGTGGCTCGCCAATACATCAGTATTGTGCCTACGTACTCTCAATAGGTATGAGAGATCAGAGCTTACGTAGTTCGGGGATAATACGGATTACGGGGATTCAGATTCATCTGTTTTATCGAGTAGGGTTAAACAACAATTCCAGCAGTTAGGGACGAAGCCTGTTTGCGGTAGAACTGAAGTTTAACGACATTCTTTTCTTCAGAAAAGCTTCCTTTGAATTATGGGCCCACGGGGCAAAAGGGTTTGGAGTTTGTTTTCTGTCTTTTACGAAGGAAGTGTTTTTTATTGTGTTTGCAATTTCAATCGCACTAAAGACTATGACTTGAGAGTGAATGCGTCGCATGTCACCCAAAGGGTACCATACTAAACATCCGGACTGTTGAAAAGAAACTCTCCAACAATCCTTTCTCAGATAGCTTAAGGCTCGTAACGTACGAAATAAATCATTCATGATTACTGTATCTTAAGCTGTTTTGAGATGAGAAGAGAACAGGCTCAACTACGGGGAGACTATCAAGTCCTACTGTTGTCATGCCAAGGATTCATCCTATGGTTGAGGTTTGAAGCAGGGATCTCCTAGAAGTTATCATGCATAGGTTTCAACCTAAAGTTCTATCATCACTTCCTTATCAAAGGAAGTGAGATTCCTAAGGGATCATGACAATGATAAACAGAAACAGATAAAGCATCAGCTCAAACAGTAAACCGTAAACGACTGTAAAATGCATGCAATGCAAGTGAGGGAGGAAAGGTGTGTGGGGCAGCAGCCTCCACAATCTCATCTCAACCTCAAGCCCAATATGAATAACTGTAATCATACAGAGGAAATAACATGCTATCAAGCAAACTATAATAACTGCAATCATACAGAAGAAATAACATGCTATCAAGCAAACACAAACCACATGGGCAAGGGAGTTGGGCTCTACCGAATACCCGCAAGCAAAGTCATTCAGTAAAAATACAAGCAGAGGGAGTAACTCAACCTCTAGTGCAATCATGCTCTTAGATTAAAGTTAGTCTAGATATGAACTTATTCTAATGCATCAAGCAAATCAAACAAGTCACAGTAATACAGCAAAGGAAACAGACAGGAAAGAAAGCAGGTCAACAACTCCTTCTTTCAATCTCCAAGCTTCAGCTCTTCTGACAGCAATCCAGTCTTCAGACTTCAATCACCCTTCAAGGCTATCATCCTCCATGACAAGTATCAACTTGCTTCTCCAGGTTTCAACCCATCAAACATAAGTATCCACTTATTCTCTTTTCTTCAAGCCTCAGCTCTTCAGTTAATTCCACCCTCAGGCTTCACTCCTAACTACAAGTGTCAACTTGATTCCTTCAGGCTCTCAATGCATCAATGTAAGTATCAACTCATCCTTGATTCCACAAGCTTCAGCTCTCCACTCAATCTCAATTGAATCCTCTTCATAAGTATCAACTTAGTCTTCAAGCTTCAGCTCTCTTTGATTTACCAGTATCAACTTGGTCTTCTTCTCCTACAAGCTTCAGCTTCCCAGAGTAGTCTTCAATCACCTGGAAGTGTCAACTTCATCCTTCAATTCTTTTTCAAGCCTCAGCTTTTCACTCAATCTCCATTGGATCTTCTTCACAAGCATCAACTTGTTCTTCTTGCTCTTCAAGCTTCAGCTGCAATGGCAATGCTCAAGGAATCATCCTCTTCCACACTCTTAAATGAAGTCCTCATCTTCAAACTCAAGTCCAACATATTTCAAGATACTCAAACCAGAAGACACTTGATTTAACAGAATGAGTGGGAATGATAAACAGCTTATTGACAACCAAAGGAAGCCTGTAAGGGTTCATCATTATGAGAGACTGGTTCCCTCAAAGTTCTAATTCCCAGATAAAGCCACTCATCCCTCTAAAGGAGGGATGTGAATATATTAGAAGGACTTTTAGTCATTGGTAGGAATGGAAGCACAAGATGCTTTCCATATTTGTGAAAGAAGTCATTCTAGTTCTAAGGCTCTCCCTAGGTCTCCTACCTTCTAAATCTTCATCAGACACCTTCAGGCACAAGCAATTCCAAGCTCCAAGCAACTTGAAGAAACTTCAAGCATCCTCACCTTGTCTTCAACTTGTCTTCAATCTCAACCAAAGGCAAACAAAGAAAAACCTTAATCTAAAGGAACTAAAGAAGTTAGTCTAGTTGAGTTAGTGCCTTAGAATCATCTAAAACTAGCACCTAAACTAAAATCAAACAAAAATAGGAAACTATCCTATAAATTTCTACAAAAATTCCTAAGGGATCCTAATTCAATTAAGAATGCCTCATACAAAAACCAGGGACTAAATCATATATTAAGCCCTAAAATTAAATCCTAAATCCAAAGGTATCAACCATAAACCCTAAAAATGGAGCTTCTAAAGGTTTCAACCTAAACTACCACCTAAGTTCATCACAAAAATGTGAGAAAAATGCTATGGGAGCATACATGTCTAACCTAATCACACACAAAAAATCAGGATCAAAATCATCACCACATGATCACACAAAATTCCACAAAATTAGGTATCAAACATAACCATTTTAATATCAATTTAATTATAAACTTCCCATAAAATTAGAAAATGCATGAAATAAAAATATTTTTTCACTAAAAAATATTAGATTCAATCATGAATACAATGCAAAAAGAGTGGGATTAATTGGATTATTTTTCAATTTTATATGATTTTATCAAGAACCATGAATAAAATGAAAAAATAAAAGAAAATCAAACAAAAATAATAAAACCACGGTGCAGATAGAAATAAAACACAGTTCATATAATGGATTGGGCCATGAGGGGGGTGTGGATATCAGTTAATGCACTAAGCCCAGCATCAGCACTCAAATGAAACGATGCGTTTCATTAATTCAGATCCTTCACAAACTGAAATTAAAACGTGGCCGTTGGATGAGGGTCCTAGTCCAAGTCAAACCATGTTCCAATGGTCCTAGAGTCATCTTCTACCTTTTGAACCTCTGAACTTCGCGCGGAGCTCCGGCCACCACCGGTGGTGCTCCGGTCATCGTCCTCAACCCTAACTCTCTCTAGGATCCTCCCTTGCAAATGGTCTATACATGAATCTTGTCCCAAATTTCCTCACGAATTCATTCATGCCCTTTATTCTCTCTGAAACCTCAAGATTCGCCATAACCAATTCTCAACCGAAAATGGTAACATCCTAAATTGGTCACTAATTCTCAAATTAATGGTCTGAAATCATTCCTACACCGTTCTACAATGCATCTAACACCCTAATTCATCTTGATTCTACCTAATTCATGCTGGAGGAAGAAAATTACTAACCTGAAAATTCTTGATGAACAGATGCACTAAACCTTCAAATCAAGCTCTACAACCTTCCAGACACGATCAATGAATCCTTTCCTTGCTTCTGTATGCAATATAACTGGTTGAAAACTCCTGAATCTTGAAACCCGATGGTGAGTTGTAGATGGAAAAATCTGAGCTCAAGAACACCAATCAGCCACGAATTCCTCTTGATTATGATCTGAGCTCAATCCCTAGTATCCATGGAAGAAGTTGCAATCAAGAAAATGGATGAAAAGTGAAGAAATTGGTGAAACCGAATTCAGTTGCAAGCTGTGCAATTTCAATCTCAATCTATGCTCTCTCCTTCAATCATCACCAACCTTTGCATTGGATCACCTCTACTCAATATATAGGACATGTATGGATGATCTAGAACCCTCTAGATCCTTCTAATGAGAGTTTCAATCTCTCATGTCATGAGATTTTCAACCATGTGCCATGATATGCATAGTTCTGTTTGCAGCTTGAAACCAATCCTATTCTCTTCCAATTTCTCCCCTAGTGACATTTTGAAAGTGTTTAGCTTGCAAAGGGCCTTGTTTATGCCTTGATTCTAGGTTTTTTCACATGTTACTTATGATGTAAGTAACTACTTTTCAAAGCAAGTCCAAAAATTAGACCTCAACTCAAAAATGTGGCTAAACCAATGTTCTTAAAATGTTTTCTAGAGTCAAAATGATATATTACATGCCATGGTTTGTATGTGTAGATTGAAAATATCAATTTCTAACTTTGATTCATTTAACTTATACCCTTATTTTAGGTCATTTTTGCAACTTTGAGCTACAAGTATTTCCATCATCTCATGACATCTTAATTAGCCTTAAAACATCATTTTGAACAAGTTTGATGTTGAACATTTTCCCATTTGAAGCATGAAAATGGGAGTTATGGCCTTATGCTTGAAATGACCTGTAATCTCCAAATGACCAAAATGCCCTTGACTTGTCAAAGCCATAACTTGGACTCTACAAATCCTATCAAGGACTTATAGTACTATCTAGAAAGCTAAGAGAATAAGGAACAACATTCATGTGGACCAAAAGTTCATAGGAATCATCCTTCTAGGGCAAAAGTTTGATGCAAGTTGGGTAACTTTCAAGCCTCCAAGTCCACATACCTCAGATGACCTGTAACTTGTCAAAGTCATAACTTGAGTTCTACAAACCCTATCAAGGACTTCTAGCACTCAAATTAAAGCTACAATCATGCTCTACAACATGCATGTTAGGGGCATGATGAGATGACAGTCACATCTTGAGCTAAACTGCCTAGGAGATAGGGGTCAAACTAGGGGATTTTACACTGTCAAGCCTTAGAAACCCTAGCTTGAAACTTCTCAAACTCTTTAATCATGATGAGTTGACCTTGGAATCATCCTTATAGCATCTCAATGCATCAATACATGATCACATGGCTCTTGTATTAGGTCTCAACCTTGCTCAAATCATCAGTTGACCTAGGGTTGACCTAGTCAAACCCTAATTACACCACTCATGGCTGAGGCTTCTTAATCTTGCACAATGACCTGTATAGGCTTCAAAGTGATCTTCAACACTTCTTATGAGCTCTCTCAATACCTCAAGTCTAACTTCATGGCTTCAGAATCATCTGATGGCTTCCCACAACTCTCAAGTTAGGAGACACACCCTCTTGGTTTCAACCACTCTCTCTGAGAATCTCTTAACTTCTCTGACAAGGATATCAACCCTTGAACACTTGCATAAGCTTCTTAGATAGCTTCAAGGTCTTGTGTAGCTCTTGATTGGTAATCATACCTCTTGATCTCCTGCATACATGTCAATGAAATGCAAATGATAATGCTAATGTGAATGAAATGAAACATAAGCTAGGTAAAGAAATGTTGGGCAAATTTTGGGGTGCAACAGCTGCCCCTATTCAAACGGCTTGAACCTGACTGGGTGAGAAGCGAACGGCTCTCAACCAATCAAGGTAAAAGACGGTTGAATACCAACAAACCCGGAAATTTGCCAACTGCACAAGTACACGGTACTCTGATGGGAACAAATCTTCGAAAACTGAAATATTAGCTGCACGACAACTAGCTGGGGAATTGGTCACACAGTAACCAGTGATACACGGTCGATCATGCCGTTAGGCATCAAGATTCTTCAGGACTCATCAGGTCAACAATCAAGTTAATCATGCCGTCGGGCATTCAAAGAAATTTATGGGCGTCAGCCGGCTTTCGTCAGTAAGTCGGGAATAGAATTCTCAGTCAATCATGAACCAATTGGGGATATCCAAACTTCTGCCATCAGGCACTCCGCATCAGCTGAGAGAACTGATTTGTCAATACAGTTGGACTTCAATCATCAAGTCTTCGAGGGAAGTTTCAACTTCGCTACTCAGAAACCTGTCGGGGATGACACATCTCTGCTGGGGATTCTGGAGAACTATCAAGTAACTCTACTTCGGGATCCGGAAATCGTTCTAGGTGAATCATCTCTGCTGAGGACTTCAAGAATCATCTTGGACAAATAATTCCGTGGGGACTTCAAGAATCATCCTGAACTAATAACTCTGCTGGAGATTTCAGGAATCATCCTGAGCAAACACTCTGCCGGGGACTCTAAGCATCAGCTTGAGCAACCAACTCTTTCGACTTTGCTGGGGATTTCAAGAGTCATCTTAAACGAGCGTCTTCGTTGGAGAATTCATGAATCATCTTGGGCGCACGACTTTGCTGGGGAATTCAAGAATCATCTTAAACGAGCGTCTTCGTTGGAGAATTCATGAATCATCTTGGGCACACGACTTTGCTGGGGAATTCAAGAATCATCTTGAGCAAGCGACTCTGCGGAGGAACACCTGCAAAACAAGAACGGTAACGACCTAGCTCATGTTTCATATGCATATGCTTTGACAACGGCGCAATGCTCCACACGGTGGAAATGCTACGCGTTTATGATAAATGCTATGCCATCATGCAAAATGCTGCGATCCCGTCAGCAAAATAAATGCTGAAGGGAGAATCCTCCTGTCAAGGAGAAAGAACCACTCTGGTGGGGAGGAGGAATCATCCTGCCGAGGAGAAAGAACCACACCAATCTCAATTGGACTCCGCCTGGGGAAACAAACTTTAGTCGACTGCTGCAGGGGAACGAAAACCTGGACCTGCTGAGGAAAGCGATGTTAATTGCAGAAATAAGCTGCACAGCATTCGCAGCCAGAGCTTTCCTGGAGGTGACGACTCCGGCGGGGAAATACAGCATCAACTATGCAACATTCTACTGGGGAAAACCAATCATGGCCTGAGCTGCTTTCCAAGGACTCGGCTCTCTTGGGGAACTGCAAACTCGGTTGGGGAAGAAGGAATCACCCTGCTTGCTAGGGAGAGTACGACTCTGCGGGGAATTTCAATTCTCCTGGAGACTTCAGTCTTGAACTACCAATTGCTGCACACTTCAGTATATGACTCAGCTGGGGAGATGACATTCCATCAGGATGCATTTGATTGGGGAGAGAATCTTCTCTGCCTGGGGAGACATATCAATGCTTGACGATCTCACGTTTGGACTCTGCAGGGAGAGGCTGCTGAACTTTGCTAGAGAAGGAGGAATCATCCTGCTTGGGGATGCGCACGACGCACTGTCTGGTATATGCTACACCTGCAACAACACAAACAAACAAACAAGATACCCTTCTTTAAAGGGACCTATCAAGGTTATCATCTTGTGACAATGTTCGAGTAATCCATTGTTTCAACAATCAGTGGCCTAGGCCAGTAAGTTTATGTATGCGCATTTTGTCAAAAACATTGGCGTTCTTTTTCGCAAACAAAACGGGTAAATGCTAAACAAACAAACAAAATTGCTGAATAGTATACATTTTATTGATAACGAACCCCTGAACAGGTAAAAACGTTTTACAACAGACGCAAGCTCCTGGAATGAGGAAGCCGCGCAAAAATAAAACATAAATATACATCAGTATATACAAATGTCGGCAACGAGGCGTAGACGAACACCATGAGTTGATCCCTCTATGACCCACTCGACTTCGATACTTCTCCGACGCTTCAGCTTCAGAAGAGATTGATTCAGATAAATGGCCCTCAGGTCTTCCGAACCACTAAACAATGAAAGTCCACACGCGGAACGCAGTCATTTGCTTTTTCAAATCCCTAACTTTTGCCTGAATCGCCCTTCCGGGTTTTCGATTCACCGGGATACCCTTTTTTGCCAAAGTCGCTCATCCGGGTTTTCGACTTTGCGGGTGTACATTCTTTTCTTTTATATCCCTAATTTTTGCCCGAACCCTTTTCCTTTTTTATGGCTCGTCGGGATGCCCCTTTTTTGCCTGGATATTCTTTTTCTTTCCAGCGGGTCATTTTTAAGCAAAGTATTTTTTAACTGCGTCCACGTTCACCGGGGATGCAAAATCTTCACCATCCATCGTGGATAACAGCAAGGCTCCTCCCGAGAAGACTTTGCTGACGACGTACGAACCTTCGTAATTGGGAGTCCACTTGCCCCGGTGATCGGAGTGTGGAGGAAGAATCTTCTTCAGAACGAGATCACCCGTCTGAAAGCTTCTAGGACGCACCTTCTTATCATAAGCTTTCTTCATTCGGCTTTGGTATAGACGACCATGCGCAATCGATGCTAATCTCTTCTCGTCCATCAGGCTGAGTTGGTTTAGTCGGTTCTTAATCCATTCTGCCTCGTCGAGTTTCACGTCAACCAAAACTCGCAAATAAGGGATCTCCACTTCTAACGGTAAGACAACTTCCATACCGTACACTAAGGAGAACGGAGTTGCCCCGGTTGATGTATGTACCGTTGTATGATAACCGTGCAGTGCAAATGGAAGCATCTCGTGCCAATCCTTATAGGTCACAACCATCTTCTGCACAATCTTCTTGATGTTATTATTGGCCGCTTCAACGGCGCTATTCATCTTCGGCCGGTAAGGAGATGAGTTGTGATGTTCAATCTTGAAATTCTGGCACAGCTCCTTCATCATCTTGTTATTCAGATTCGAACCATTATTAGTAATGATCCGCTCGGGAATTCCGTAACGACAGATGATGTCCCTCTTTATGAATTTAGCCACCACTTGCTTGGTCACATTAGCATATGAGGCTGCCTCCACCCACTTGGTGAAGTAGTCGATAGCTACTAGAATGAAGCGATGACCGTTAGATGCAGTGGGCTCGATCTTGCCTATCATGTCGATGCCCCACATGGAGAACGGCCATGGGGAGGACATGACATTCAACGGGCACGGGGGCACATGAACCTTATCAGCATAAATATGGCATTTATGACATCTCTTCGCGAATCTGAAGCAATCAGACTCCATCGTCAGCCAGTAGTATCCTGCTCTCAGGATCTTTCTCGTCATAGCATGCCCACCGGCGTGCGTACCAAATGTGCCTTCATGGAGTTCTTCCATGAGCATACTCGCTTCTTTCTCATCTACACATCTGAGTAGCACGAGATCATGGTTTCTTTTATACAAAACTCCATCAGGATTGAGATAAAAATTTCCAGACAGCCTCCTCAGAGTCTTCTTATCCTGGGTTGATGCTCCCGCAGGATACTCCTTAGTCATAAGGAAGGTCTGGATGTCATGGAACCATGGCTTGCCGTCGGAGGCTTCCTCGATCGCAAAGACGAATGCAGGTCTATCAAGACGAGAAAGGATAATTCTTGGAGCTTCATTCCAAAAATTGACTTTACACATCGAAGCCAACGTGGCTAAGGCATCAGCCATCTGATTTTCGGCCCTGGGCACATGATGAAGTTCCACTCGATCAAAGAACGGAAGAAGCCTTCTGGCATAGTTCATGTACGACACCAAATTCGATTGACGAGTCTCCCACTCCCCTTTAATCTGGTTGATCACAAGTGCCGGGTCACCATATATATCTAGGTTCTTGATTCTCAAATCAATTGCCTCTTCTAGACCCATGATGCATGCTTCGTATTCCGCTTCATTATTGGTGACTGGAAACGTCAGTCTCGCAGTGAACGAGATGTGGGATCCGTGGGGAGTCGTGATGATCACCCCAATGCCACTTCCATAAGAGTTAACCGCCCCTTCAAATATCAATTTCCACTGGGATTTCCTATCTGGACCCTCGTCGGGCAACGGTTTATCGCAATCTTTCGCTTTAAGAAACATGATATCCTCATCAGGGAATTCAAATTTCATCGGCTGATAATATTTGATCGGCTGTTCAGCAAGGTAATCAGACAATACGCTTCCCTTGATGGCCTTCTGGGAAACGTACTGAATGTCATATTCTGTCAACACCATTTGCCATCTGGCAATCCTGCCCGAAAGCGCTTGCTTCTCGAAGATATACTTAATCGGATCCATCTTCGAAATTAGCATGGTGGTGTGATTGAGCATGTTCTGTCGTAAACGTTTGGCCGCCCAGGCTAGTGCACAACACGTCTTCTCCATCATCGAGTAACGAGATTCACAGTCCGTGAACTTTTTACTCAAGTAGTAAATGGCATGCTCTTTTCTGCCCGTCTCGTCGTGCTGACCGAGAACACACCCCATACTATTCTCAAGAACTGTCAAGTACATGATTAAAGGCCGTCCGGCCACTGGGGGTATCAAGATTGGAGGTTCCTGTAGATACTGTTTTATCTTATCGAATGCCTTCTGGCAATCCTCGTTCCAGATAATCTCCTGATCTTTCTTTAACAGTTTGAACATCGGTTCATATGTGGCCGTGAGCTGAGAGATAAACCTTGAAATGTAGTTTATTCTGCCCAGGAAACCACGAACTTCTTTTTCTGTTTTTGGCGCTGGCATTTCTTGTATGGATTTTATTTTCGTAGGATCAACCTCGATGCCTCTTTCACTCACGATAAACCCCAGTAGCTTTCCGGACCGTACTCCGAAAGTACACTTATTAGGATTCAGCCTCAACCTGAACTTCCTAAGCCTCTCAAAAAGCTTTATCAAATTGACCAGATGCCCCTCCTCCGTTTGGGACTTTGCAATCATGTCATCAACATAGACTTCAATCTCGTAATGAATCATGTCATGAAACAAAGTAACCATTGGTCGTTGGTAAGTGGCTCATGCGTTCTTCAGACCGAAAGGCATTACCTTGTAGAAAAATGTTCCCCAAGGTGTAATAAACGTAGTTTTCTCCATGTCTTCCGGCGCCATCTTGATCTGATTGTAGCCGGAGAAGCCATCCATGAACAAAAATACAGAGAACTGAGCTGTATTGTCGACCAACACATCAATATGGGGAAGCGGGAAATCATCTTTAGGGCTCGCCCTGTTCAAATCCCGATAATCGACGCACATCCGCACCTTACCGTCCTTCTTCGGTACAGGCACTATGTTGGCGACCCACAGAGGGTAAGTGGTGACCGCTAAGAAGCCAGCATCAAGCTGCTTTTGCACCTCTTCTTTGATCTTAACGGCCATATCTGGTCGCGTCCTCCTAAGCTTCTGCTTAACAGGAGGACAATCTTCTCGCAGCGGCAGGTGATGGACCACGATGTCAGTATCAAGTCCGGGCATATCTTCGTATGACCAAGCAAAGACGTCACTATACTCTCTTAGCATCTCGACCAATCTTCTCTTGACATCACTCTGCAATGCAGCCCCTATCCTGACGTTCCTGACAAGTTCTTCAGAACCCAGATTCACGATCTCGATCTCTTCTTCGTGAGGCAGAATAACTTTCTCCTCTTGTTTCAACAAGCGGGCCAACTCTTCGGGAAGGTCTTCGTCTTCATCAATCTCTTCTTCGGCTTGATAGATCGGGAAATCAAAGTCGAAGTGAGTCGTAGAAAGTCCAGAGTCGATGTCATCTGTTATGTGGATCCTGCAATAACAAGGGTTAAGCTTAAAACAAGGATATGCAGGTTAGCACAAACCTCATTGCCATTTTATTGTTTTTCAAAACAAATATAAAACAGGAATAACAGAGATCACAATATTTGAATACGAAAAAAATGCCTTTTGATTTATTGATAAAATGCATGTACATAATCAAACAAGGCCCTGACAATAAAACCACTATGCCCCGGGTAGGACATAGGGTTGTACAATGATTGGAAAAAGTAAATCATTACTCTTCGCTTGTCATCTGGATGATATCCTTGGCGGACCAGTTGTTGAGGCTCTCGCCTGGCTTGCTTGGCTGGATCCAAGAGTCTAAGTCACAGTCGCTATCTCCGTTGTCTTCAGACACCGCGTTGACGCTTTCAAATATCACCCCGCTGCTGGTGAACTGGATCGGCCCTTTACCTCGCAACGCACTGCTAGAAGAGGAGGCTTCAGCTCCAGGAGAATACCCCAACCCAAACTTGTCTTGCTTGTTAGGTATCTCCAAAATTCGCCCCCAGCCTGGGGTAGATACGGCTTGGACAACGGCCCGGGCTTCCTTGAAGGAGGAGAGAGTCATCTCTGGCTTTTCAGTGACTACAGGAGCTACGTCCTTGACATTAACAACTTCGAACGCTTGACATAGGGTTTCGTGGATTTCCCCATCCATCTCAACATACTTGAAGTACGACAAATGGCTCACCATTATGTCTTCCTCGCCACACACAGTCACGATGCTACCTCCGACATCGTACTTGAGCTTCTGGTGCAACGTGGAGGTCACGGCACCCGCAGAATGGATCCATGGCCGGCCCAAGAGACAGCTGTAGGCAGGCATGATGTCCATAATGTAAAATATCACATCAAATGTCTCCGGCCCAACCTGGATCGGCAACGTCACCTCCCCGAAAACATGTCGTTTTGTTCCATCGAACGCCTTCACAACCAGATCACTGGGTGTGCAAATCACTCCGCGAGTATCTAACTTCATCAATGCTTTCTTCGGAAGAACATTGAGCGACGACCCAGTGTCTACCAACACGTGAGACATGATTGTTCCCCTACACTCTATCGAGATGTGCAGGGCACTATTGTGGTTCCTCCCCTTCGGCGTCAGCTCTAGGTCAGTGAACCCTAACCCATTTCCAGCATTCACGTGGGCTACGACCTCTTCCAGCTGGTTTACTGATATTTCTTGCGGTACATATGCGGCATTCAACACCTTCAGCAGCGCGTTGCAGTGTGCTTCAGAACACAGCAACAGATTCAGGATGGAAATCTTCGAGGGTGTTTGAATAGAGATGATCCACGATCTTGTAGTCACTCTTTTTAATCAACCGCATAAACTCTTCGGCGTCTTTAACAAGTAAGTCTTTTTCTACCCCACGGGGGATCTCTTCAACGACTTTACTCTTCCCTTTATCAGTTGCATTAGCTCTATCCGCTTTATCCGCTATGATCTCAGGTGGTGCAAATACTCTTCCGCTGCGAGTGATTCCGCTAACGCCCGCTAGGCTCTCCGCAGACGACCCAAACGGTTCTAGTTCCAACTTCTGTCCATTGCAGTAGACCTCTGCCCCGTAATTCCATGGGACGACATTAGTGTTTTCGAACGGTATTAACCCAGCTTTCGTGATGGTAATCATGGGCGGTCTGGGTGCAGAAATAGTTATCGTTCGGCGAGGGATGGTGATGGTGGCAACCTCATCATCTTGCTTCAGCATTACCTCTCCCGATCCGCTTTCGGCCCTTCGGCTGAACTGTAATATCCCTTCAGTCATCAGACTTTGAATCCCTTCTATCAACTGTTCACATCCATCAGGACTTGTCGCACAGCCCATGCACAGTTCTCCACAACCTGGAATGAAACCTCTTTTCATCAACTTAGCTTTAATGAAGCTAAGCGGTGTCTTCAGATCTCTAACGTCAGTCAACAAATCCAAGCTCTCGTTTTCAATAATGGCATTTACTCCCCCTCCCCTATGATTCGGCATAGGGTTCTTCGTGACGTTTGGCACATTATCTGAGAAGTTAATGATCTTAGCGTCCACCATGTCCTGCACCTTATGCTTGAAGGCTTTGCAGTTTTCTATTGTGTGGCCTAGTGCCCCTGAGTGAAACTCACAAGTTGCATTCGCGTCATAACCTGGCGGAGGTGCTCCTGTCAAGGGAGCCAAGGTTCTCTTCTGAATCAACTGTAGCAGGAGCAAAGTCTGCAATAGTTGCGCGTACGACAAGGGCGGAGTCTCGAGGTGACGACTCGACAGAGGTGCCCGATTTTGATACTTTCTGTACCCTTGTTGATTCGACTGTTGTTGCTGCTGATGTGGCTGTTGAACGGTCGGGATAGTTATGCTGGCCACCTGTTGGTGAGGGCCTTTACCCTTCCTTCGAGCGTTGGTCACGGCGCTCGTTTCTCCTTCCCGTCTTTTGCCACCATAAGGTTTCTTGCCTTCTCCAGCTGAGGATGAATCACCTTGAATTTTCCCCAGTTTGATCCCATTTTCGATGTGCTCACCCGTGATAATGAGATCTGAGAAGGTTCTGGACATACCGCTGACCAATTTCTCATAATAAACCCCTGGGACGGTGGCCACGAACATTTGCACGAGCTCACGTTCAACCATCGGCGGCTGAACCCTGGCTGCCAACTCACACCACCGCTGGGCGTATTCCTTGAACCCTTCGTTGTTCCTTTGCGACAGATTCTGCAGTTGGACTCGGTTCGGAGCCAAGTCACTGTTATATTGGTAGTGGTGCACAAATTCTTCAGCAAGGTCCTTCCACGTGCGCACACTGGTAGGTTCCAGACTCATGTACCATTCGAGGGAGGGCCCGGACAGACTGTCTTGAAAGAAGTGCATCAGCAACTTCTCGTCCTCAGAATGAGCGGACATTTTCCGGTAGTATGATCTCAGATGGACGCGAGGGCAAGTGGTGCCCTTGTACTTTTCAAAGTCAGGTACCTTGAACTTGGGAGGCTCCTTGAAATCAGCAATCAGTCCCAATTTGGACATATCAACGCCCAGGGAGTTCTGGTTCTCGATATTCCTCACCTTCGGCACCTCTCTGAGAGAACACATTGTCTTGACGGTCTTCTAACCACGGCTGAGGCCCAAACAGATTTCCAACACCTGCATTACCGTTGCCCAACCCAACATTGACGTTAGCTTCCAAACTCCCATTACCGACGCCCGTCGTATTACCATTGAGTCCCATGTTAGCTATCACATTGCCGTTGGCACTACCGTTCCCCCCGGTCACGAGGACACCATTCTGAGGAGTTTCAACTGGTGGAGGGGTAGGCACGGTCCCGCCATGGAGTACGCCATTACTATCAACCCTTGAAATCAGAGGCTGAACCAAGGTTCTGAGCTGATCCTGGCCATTGGCGACCGCTTGCATGAGCTCCATGAAGCGGTCCATTCTTTCGCGGAGTTCTTGAACATCAGTTTGCACTTGCTCCATGATTCTGGTTTGAGTTGCTCTGGTCGGATAGCGGTGGATAGGTCTCTGATCAGTCCTGGAACAACCTGAAACAACCTGAAAACACAAAAGGGTTAGGAAAAATGACAAAGTGCTCGTTATGCAAATGCTTCATGCAAATGCAAACGTGTGTCTGTGCGTTAGGGAGATTTCCCCCGATCCTAGTGCCTGAGTGCCAGTGCTGATAATAAGAAGTCCAAGTCCAGTCATGGAAATAACATCTCATGTATAGAAAGCCCATCAAGGCAGTACACAACGTCACTGAGTACAAGATGAATCAATAGCATGACCTCAGCCAACAAGTCTGGTGATGGTCAGCATACAACAATGATCAAACAAAAGGAATACAAATAGTCAAGCACGGCCACGGGTGCGAAACTCTTCTAACAACCCTTTCGTTTCTGGATGATCAGGTCGAGTGAGCAACCCTTCGACGAGTAACTCCCTCTGCATAATGGTGTATTGAAGACCTTCGACCGAATCTTCCCATGCTCCTTCGCTGAAACAATCTTCTAGCTTCCGCTTCTTGAATTCAAACGTCAGTTTGCGCTCCTTCAGGTTAGCAAGAGCTTTGTTGAGCTGGCCTTCAGCGGCATATCTGCGAGCGGTTTCTTCATCAAACCTCTTCTCACTAGCCTTCACCTGGGCTTTCAGCTTGGAGATCTGTTGCATCAGCTTATCCTCCCGCTCTTTCCGGTTGGCTAGGGAGGCCTTCCAGTGCTGGTTAAACTTGGATATCCTCCGATACGCTTCGTCCAAGTGCTGCTTCTTTGTGACCAGTACATCGTTGACAGCTTTGAAGTCTCGACCCATGCACTCACGCTCAGCTATCTGCTTAGTCAAATCTATACCTAGCTGGTTCACCAGCTCTGTCTGCCTCTTAAAGGAATGGACGACTTCGTTTCTCCCGCTTCTGAGTTGAGCCAATTCTTTCTCCAGTTCCTCATTGGCTTTCTTAGGCTCATCCCTCTCAGCTAACACCTGATTATGCTGCTGGATAGGCACAGTGGTAGGCTCTTCAATCACTGGAGGGCCTTCCGGCTTGGCAGGAGGAAACGGCATCCCTATAGCGTCTGCTCTGGCTCTGATCCATGTCACGTACGGAGCATAGGCCTGGCTGTTACTTTTCCCCAGCAATGGTTTTCCCCTCTTATTGATACCATTCCAAGCGCGCTGAAGCTTAGATAACATATCCCCTTCTAGAAGACCAGTGAGGTACAGAGATTCCTGCACCTCTTCATCCTTCGGCGGAGCTCTCAAAGCATAAGCAAACTGTCGGACCAGCAGCGATGGATTGTAGTTTATACAGCCCTTCCTGCCTATCAAAGGCACGTTCGGAAACCCGCTGCAGCTGAAGATAACCTCGGTACCCAACCTATCTCTATCAAACTAGTCAATATCCTCTGCTGATAGACTCATCAAACGCTCGGACCACTCAGTTGTGGCTGCAGACGAGGCAAAGGGACCCCTCTTGGGTAGATGACTATCAAGCCATTTATAAAGCAGGGGCACACAGCACGAGACATTCTTGCCCCTTCTGTTCTCGTTTTTGTAGTGGACGGAATGGTAAACGTCTCCTATCAAGGTAGGGACTGGATTCCCTGATGCAAAGATGCGGAAGGCGTCAAAGTCTACAAAATCGGGCATATTGGGGAACAGAATGATGCCATATATGCACAGAGCGAGAATGGCGTTGAACACGACCCAACATCCGTCTTTGGCGCACTGCTGAGCTTTTCCCACCAAGAACTGCAAGGAGAAACCGGGAACCTTGTTCCAACTAGACAATACCAACTCGGAGGCATCCAGATGAAGTGACGGAGTTAGACTAGCCAGATTAGGCTCAGCATCCATATGAATAAAAGGCATCTGACTCTTGATAGGCACACCTAACAAATCAACATACTCCTCTAGCGTGGGTGCGAGAACGAAGTCCTGGAAAGTGAAGCATCTCAACGGAGGATCGTAGAACTGCAGCAAGGCGTGCAACCCATTCAACTCAAACGCAGAAGGTTTACGAACCAAACTGAGCAATTTGCCGTAAGACTTCCTGAACTCATCTCTCACAAAATCATCTGCTAAAGCAATCAAACCAGTCAGCTGAACAACATCAGCGGCAGGGAGCTTGTAAGCCACGGTCTTCCTCAGAGAACCCATAACAATACAACAGAAGGCCGGAAATCCTGAATTGGGGGAAACGGTACCTGCAACATAGACACACGTTAATGAAATGAACATGAGTATGCAAAGCGATGTAAAATGCAATCATGCAGCAGGAGATCAAGACAACTGCGTTGTGGAGATTCTGTGTCACCAAAACCACGATACTGCTCTGTCAAGAACAACCATTATCTCTGATAAGAAGAAAACCCTGGTATCGGGCCACAAATCTGCTCTGTCAAGAACACACACACATAGGACCATAAATCTGCTCTGTCAAGAACAAACATCTGATACAGGACCTCTGATACAGGACCAAAACTCTGCTCTGTCAAGAACACACATCTGATAATAAGGACCTCTGATACAGGACCAAAACTCTGCTCTGTCAAGGACACACGTCTGATAATAAGGACCTCTGATACAGGACCAAAATTCTGCTCTGTCAAGAACAAACATACATCTGCAGATGAGATCCTCAGATCCCAATCATAAACCTGCTCTGTCAATAACAACATACACATCTGCTGATGAGATCCTCTGATCCCAACCAAAAACCTGTTCTGTCAAGAACAAATACACATCTGATGATGAGATCCTCTGATCCCAACCAAAATTGATTCACTGTCAAGAAAACCAGGTAGTCTGAAGGTCAAGTTTTCTGCAACAAACCCAACCCTGCTCACAGGTATGGACCTAAACTGACTCAAGTTCGGCATCCTATGCGGTCATCAGCGTCACAGACATTCAAGAGGGGTGATACGATACCCAGAAGGTGTGGCATCACTGGCTCATGAAGCGGCCTCACTCAGCTGAATCCCAAATGATCGGTCCCCAGAGTCGACAATCCTCCAAACCAACAACCCCCTCAACCCAAAGGGTTGAAAAAGAAGCCAACCGGGAGAACCTCGTCTGAGCGTGGATTTCATGAGACACTAGTGCCTGCCAAGCAAGCACGCGCCCACTAATTTCCACAACTAATGCTAAGTTCACTCAAGCCTGGGTCTGGCTTCTCACTCATCAGAATGCCCCTCCCATAATAGCAAAGATAATCATATCATACTGAAAATAAAATGCGGGAAGTAAAGTGCGATAAATAAAAACAACCCAACAAGTAATCATACAAGCGCTAGGATTGACTCTCGCAGGGGACGTCAGATCCCCAAACTGACTCGCATACGGGACGTTGGATCCCAGGAAACTATCAAGTCCCCAGCAGAGTCGCCAGCTGTCGCTTCTGCGAAAATAAGGTGTCGGCAAAACAGAAGAGTTGCCACCTTTCGTTATTTATCCCTCAGAACGGGAAAGGAAACGATCGGAAAAACCTGACGAAAAGGTATAAGACAAGGTCATCGCAACCGTTGTCTGGGTTCGGGAGTCGGTTACGCAAGGGGAAGGTATTAGCACCCCTCACATCCGTCGTACTCGACGGGATCCACGCTTGTTGTGTTAACTGGACGGGTTGGTTTTATCTATCTACCTATCAAGGCTGGTCGGAAAAGAAAAGAAAATGACTCGGCAAAGCATCGCGCTTTATGCCTACGTATTCTCATCAGAGAATGAGAAATCAGAGTCAACGTAGTTCGGCCTACTACAGGGTTACAGGGAAAGGTGGCTCGCCAATACATCAGTATTGTGCCTACGTACTCTCAACAGGTATGAGAGATCAGACCTTACGTAGTTCGGGGATAATACGGATTACGGGGATTCAGATTCATCTGTTTTATCAAGTAGGGTTAAACAGCAATTCCAGCAGTTAGGGGCGAAGCCTGTTTGCAGTAGAACTGAAGTTTAACGACACTCTATTCTTCAGAAAAGCTTCCTTTGAATGATGGGCCCACGGGGCAAAAGGGTTTGGAGTTTGTTTTCTGTCTTTTACGAAGGAAGTGTTTTTTATTGTGTTTGCAATTTCAATCGCACTAAAGACTATGACTTGAGAGTGAATGCGTCGCATGTCACCCAAAGGGTACGGTACTAAACATCCGGACTATTGAAAAGAAACTCTCCAACAATCCTTTCTCAGATAGCTTAAGGCTCGTAACGTACAAAAGAAATCATTCATGATTACTGTATCTTAAGCTGTTTTGAGATGAGAAGAGAACAGGCTCAACTACGGGGAGACTATCAAGTCCTACTGTTGTCATGCCAAGGATTCATCCTATGGTTGAGGTTTGAAGCAGGGATCTCCTAGAAGTTATCATGCATAGGTTTCAACCTAAAGTTCTATCATCACTTCCTTATCAAAGGAAGTGAGATTCCTAAGGGATCATGACAATGATAAACAGAAATAGATAAAGCATCAGCTCAAACAGTAAACCGTAAACGACTGTAAAATGCATGCAATGCAAGTGAGGGAGGAAAGGTGTGTGGGGCAGCAGCCTCCACAAGCTCATCTCAACCTCAAGCCCGATATGAATAACTGTAATCATACAGTGGAAATAACATGCTATCAAGCAAACTAGAATAACTGCAATCATACAGAAGAAATAACATGCTATCAAGCAAACACAAACCACATGGGCAAGGGAGATGGGCTCTACGAATACCCGCAAGCAAAGCCATTCAGTAAAAATACAAGCAGTGGGAGCAACTCAACCTCTAGTGCAATCACGCTCTTAGATTAAAGTCAGTCTAGATATGAACTTATTCTAATGCATCAAGCAAATCAAACAAGTCACAGCAATACAGCAAAGAAAACAGACAGGAAAGAAAGCAGGTCAACAACTCCTTCTTTCAATCTCCAAGCTTCAGCTCTTCTGACAGCAATCCAGTCTTCAGACTTCAATCACCCTTCAAGGCTATCATCCTCCATGACAAGTATCAACTTGCTTCTCCAGGCTTCAACCCATCAAACATAAGTATCCACTTATTCTCTTTTCTTCAAGCCTCAGCTCTTCAATCAATTCCACCCTCAGGCTTCACTCCTAACTACAAGTGTTAACTTGATTCCTTCAGGCTCTCAATGCATCAATGTAAGTATCAACTCATCCTTTATTCCTCAAGCTTCAGCTCTCCACTCAATCTCAATTGAATCCTCTTCATAAGTATCAACTTAGTCTTCAAGCTTCAGCTCTCTTTGCTTTACCAGTATCAACTTGGTCTTCTTCTCCTACAAGCTTCAACTTCCCAGAGTAGTCTTCAATCACCTGGAAGTGTCAACTTCATCCTTCAATTCTTTTTCAAGCCTCAGCTTTTCACTCAATCTCCATTGGATCTTCTTCACAAGCATCAACTTGTTCTTCTTCCTCTTCAAGCTTCAACTGCAATGGCAATGCTCAAGGAATCATCCTCTTCCACACTCTTCAATGAAGTCCTCATCTTCAAACTCAAGTCCAACATCTTTCAAGATACTCAAACCAGAAGACACTTGATTTAACAGAATGAGTGGGAATGATAAACAACTTATTGACAACCAAAGGAAGCCTGTAAGGGTTCATCATTATGAGAGAATGCTTCCCTCAAAGTTCTACTTCCCAGATAAAGCCACTCATCCCTCCAAAGGAGGGATGTGAATATCTTAGAAGGACTTTTAGTCATTGGGAGGAATGGAAGCACAAGATGCTTTCCATATTTGTGAAAGAAGTCATTCTAGTTCTAAGGCTCTCCCTAGGTCTCCTACCTTCTAAATCTTCATCAGACACCTCCAGGCACAAGCAATTCCAAGCAACTTCAAGCAACTTCAAGCAACTTCAAGCATCCTCACCTTGTCTTTAACTTGTCTTCAATCTTAACCAAAGGCAAACAAAGCAAAACCTTAATCTAAAGGAACTAAAGAAGTTAGTCTAGTTGAGTTAGTGCCTTAGAATCATCTAAAACTAGCACCTAAACTAAAATCAAACAAAAATAGGAAACTATCCTATAAATTTCTACAAAAATTCCTAAGGGATCCTAATTCAATTAAGAATGCCTCATACAAAAACCAGGGACTAAATCATATATTAAGCCCTAAAGTTAAATCCTAAATCCAAAGGTATCAACCATAAACCCTAAAAATGGAGCTTCTAAAGGTTTCAACCTAAACTACCACCTAAGTTCATCACAAAAATGTGAGAAAAATGCTATGGGAGCATACATGTCTAACCTAATCACACACAAAAAATCAGGATCAAAATCATCACCACATGATCACACAAAATTCCACAAAATTAGGTATCAAACATAACCATTTTAATATCAATTTAATTATAAACTTCCCATAAAATTAGAAAATGCATGAAATAAAAATATTTTTTCTCTAAAAAATATTAGATTCAATCATGAATACAATGCAAAAAGAGTGGGATTAATTGGATTATTTTTCAATTTTATATGATTTTATCAAGAACCATGAATAAAATGAAAAAATAAAAGAAAATCAAACAAAAATAATAAAACCACGGTGCAGATAGAAATAAAACACAGTTCATATAATGGATTGGGCCATGAGGGGGGTGTGGATATCAGTTAATGCACTAAGCCCAGCATCAGCACTCAAATGAAACGATGCGTTTCATTAATTCAGATCCTTCACAAACTGAAATTAAAACGTGGCCGTTGGATGAGGGTCCTAGTCCAAGTCAAACCATGTTCCAATGGTCCTAGAATCATCTTCTACCTTTTGAACCTCTGAACTTCGCGCGCAGCTCCGGCCACCACCGGTGGTGCTCCGGTCATCGTCCTCAACCCTAACTCTCTCTAGGATCCTCCCTTGCAAATGGTCTATACATGAATCTTGTCCCAAATTTCCTCACGAATTCATTCATGCCCTTTATTCTCTCTGAAACCTCAAGATTCTCCATAACCAATTCTCAACCGAAAATGGTAACATCCTAAATTGGTCACTAATTCTCAAATTAATGGTCTGAAATCATTCCTACACCGTTCTACAATGCATCTAACACCCTAATTCATCTTGATTCTACCTAATTCATGTTGGAGGAAGAAAATTACTAACCTGAAAATTCTTGATGAACAGATGCACTAAACCTTCAAATCAAGCTCTACAACCTTCCAGACACGATCAATGGATCCTTTCCTTGCTTCTCTATGCAATAGAACTGGTTGAAAACTCCTGAATCTTGAAACCCGATGGTGAGTTGTAGATGGAAAAATCTGAGCTCAAGAACACCAATCAGCCACGAATTCCTCTTGATTATGATCTGAACTCAATCCCTAGCATCCATGGAAGAAGTTGCAATCAAGAAAATGGATGAAAAGTGAAGAAATTGGTGAAACCGAATTCAGTTGCAAGCTGTGAAATTTCAATCTCAATCTATGCTCTCTCCTTCAATCATCACCAACCTTTGCATTGGATCACCTCTACTCAATATATAGGACATGTATGGATGATCTAGAACCCTCTAGATCCTTCTAATGACAGATTCAATCTCTCATGTCATGAGATTTTCAACCATGTGCCATGATATGCATAGTTCTGTTTGCAGCTTGAAACCAATCCCATTCTCTTCCAATTTCTCCCCTAGTGACATTTTGAAAGTGTTTAGCTTGCAAAGGGCCTTGGCTATGCCTTGATTCTAGGTTTTGCAGATGTTACTTATGATGTAAGTAACTACTTTTCAAAGCAAGTCCACAAATTAGACCTCAACTCAAAAATGTGGCTAAACCAATGTTCTTAAAATGTTTTCTAGAGTCAAAATGATATATTACATGCCATGGTTTGGATGTGTATATTGAAAATATCAATTTCCAACTTTGATTCATTTAACTTATACCCTTATTTTAGGTCATTTTTGCAACTTTGAGCTACAAGTATTTCCATCATCTCATGACCTCTTTACTAGCCGTAAACATCATTTTGAACTAGTTTGATGTTGAACATTTTCCCATTTGAAGCTTGGAAATGGGAGTTATGGCCTTATGCTTGAAATGACCTGTAATCTCCAAATGACAAAAATGCCCTTGACTTGTCAAAGCCATAACTTGGGCTCTACAAATCCTATCAAGGACTTCTAGTACTCTATAGAAAGCTAAGAGAATAAGGAACAACATTCATGTTGACCAAAAGTTCATAGGAATCATCCTTCTAGGGCAAACGTTTGATGCAAGTTGGGTAACTTTCAAGCCCCCAAGTCCACATACCTCAGATGACCTGTAACTTGTCAAAGTCATAACTTGAGTTCTACAAACTCTATCAAGGACTTATAGCACTCAAATTAAAGCTAAGATCATGCTCTACAACATTCATGTTGGGGGCATGATGAGATGACAATCACATCTTGAGCTAAACTGCCTAGGACATAGGGGTCAAACTAGGGGATTTAACACTGTCAAGCCTTAGAAACCCTAGCTTGAAACTTCTCAAACTCTTCAATCATGATGAGTTGACCTTGGAATCATCCTTATAGCATCTCAATGCATCAATCCATGATCACATGGCTCTTGGATTAGGTCTCAACCTTGCTCAAATCATCAGTTGACCTAGGGTTGACCCAGTCTAACCCTAATTACACCACTCATGGCTGAGGCTTCTTAATCTTGCACAATGACCTGTCTAGGCTTCAAAGTGATCTTCAACACTTCTTATGAGCTCTCTCAAGACCTCAAGTCTAACTTCATGGCTTCAGAATCATCTGATGGCTTCCCACAACTCTCAAGTTAGGAGACACACCCTCTTGGTTTCAACCACTCTCTCTGAGAATCTCTTAACTTCTCTGACAAGGATATCAACCCTTGAACACTTGCATAAGCTTCTTAGCTAGCTTCAAGGTCTTGTGTAGCTCTTGATTGGTAATCATACCTCTTGATCTCCTGCATACATGTCAATGAAATGCAAATGATAATGCTAATGTGAATGAAATGAAACATAAGCTAGGTAAAGAAATGTTGGGCAAATTTTGGGGTGCAACAGAGGCAACATTGTAACTGTATGTGGCGAGGAAGACATAATGGTGAGCCATTTTTCATCCTTCAAATATGTTGAGATGGATGGGGAAATCTGTCGCTACCGCGAAAATAAGGTGTCGGCAAAACAGAAGAGTCGCCACCTTTCGTTATTTATCCCTCAGAACGGGAAAGGAAACGATCGGAAAAACCTGACGAAAAGATATAAGACAAGGTCATCGCAACCATTGTCTAGGTTCGGGAGCCGGTTACGCAAGGGGAAGGTATTAGCACCCCTCACGTCCATCGTACTCGATGGGATCCATGCTTGTTGTGTTTATCTAACGGGTTGGTTTTATCTATCTGCCTATCAAGGCTGGTTTGAAAAGAAAAGAAAATGACTCGGCAAAGCGTCGCACTTTATGCCTACATATTCTCATCAGAGATTGAGAAATCAGAGTCAATGCAGTTCGACTAACTACGGGTAACGGATGGGGGAAGGTGGCTCGCCAATACATCAGTATTGTGCCTACGTACTCTTAACAGGTATGAGAGATCAGAGCTTACGTAGTTCGGGGTAATACGGATTACGGGGGTTCAGATTCATCTGTTTTTTCGGGTAGGGTTAACAAATAGTTCCAGCAGTTTGGTGTACGCAGCTCGACCCTTGGAGACTTAGGCGTTACCGTTTGTGGTAGAACTGGGAGTTAACAACACTCTTTTCTTCAGAAAAGCTTTCCTTTGAATTATGGTCCCACGGGGCAAAAAGGTTTGAAGTTTGTTTTCTGTCTTTTACGGAAGAACTGTTTTTTAGTTTGTCTGTAGTTCGTACAACACTAGAGACTATGACTTGGGAACGAATGCATCACATATCGTCCAAAGGACGTATACTAAACATTCTAGACGATTGAGAGGAGGCCGCTCAATTATCATTACCCAAGTAGCTTAAGGCTCGTAACGCGCTTATACTAACTTGCCTTTATTATGTTTTTTACTATTGTTTGAGATGAGAAGAAAACGGGACAACTACGGGGAGACTATCAAGTCCTAATGTTGTCATGCCAAGGATTCATCCTATGGTTGGGGTTTGAAATAGGGAACTCCTAGAAGTTATCATGCATAGGTTTCAACCTAAAGTTCTAATCATCACTTCCTTATCAAAGGAAGTGAGATTCCTAAGGGATCATGTTAATGATAAACAGAAACAAATAAAGCATCAGCTTAACAGTAAACAGTAAACGACTGCAAAATGCATGCAATGCAAGTGAGGGAGGAAAGGTGTGTGAGGCATCAGCCTCCACAAGCTCATCTCAACCTCAAGCCAAGTATGAATAACTGCAATCATAAAGGAAAATAAAATTCCATCAAGCAAATCACAAACCACATAGGCAAGGGAGCGGAGCTCTACCGAATACCCGCAAGCAAAGCCATACAGTAAAAGTACAAGCAGAGGGAGCAACTCAACCTCTAGTGCAATCATGCTCCTAGCTTAAAACAATCTAAACATGAACTTATTCTAATGCATCAAGGAAATCACACAGGTCACACCAATACAGTTGCACAGAAAGCAAACAGACAGGAAAGAAAGCAAATCAACAGCTTCCACAGCTTCATAGCAAAGCAACCCTCTGACAGCAGTTCAGTCCTCAGTCTGTAACTGTTCTTCAAGTCTATTATCTTCAAGGGAATGAAGCGTACTCCATCTTCAAGCTTCAATCTTTATGGTAGACTCCACCTTCAGGCTTTCATCCTCAATAGCAAGTATCAACTTGCTTCTTCAAGCTTTCAATGCATCAAACACAAGTATCAACTTATTCTTCATCTTCTTCAAGCTTCAGCTCTTTCTTCAATCTCAATTTGATCTTCTTCACACAAGTGTCAACTTGTTCTTCTTGATCTTCAAGCTTCAGCTCCAATGGCAGTCTTCAAACAAAGGGGAAATGCAACCTCTAGCATCTTCAGTCTTCTAGCAAGGAACTCCATTCTCTAGCAAGGGAGAAAGATTCATCTAACAAGAGCAAGGTGGGACAGGGAAAAACAAAGTGAAGACCAAAGGTCACCTCTAAGCACTCCACCATCAAAGAAAGGAACCCTTAAAGGTTCTACCAACTTGTGAAGAGCCACACATCCTACCAAAGGAGGGATGAGGCCTTCATAATGGGACCTTACATCATAGGGAAGAATGGAAGTGATCAACACCTTCCATGTTTCATTAAGGAAGAAAGTCTATTCTAAAGGATCTCCCTAAAAACCCTACTCCTTAACCCTAAACAAACTACACCAAAAGGAGAGAAATCTTCAAGTCCAAGCTCCACCATGCATTCCACAGCAGCCCACACAAGTCTTCATCATCATCCAAGAGAAAGAGAAGCAAAACCATATTCTAAGGGAACTAATGAAATCATTCTAGTTGAGTTAACAAGTTAGGATCACCTAAAACCTAGTATTGAAGTTAATTCTAACTAAAATACTAAAATCAATTATAAAATCCTACAAAAATAACTATAGGAACCTAAGTCAATCATGACTCTACCATGTTAATTCTAGAGATAAAATCCTCAAATAAGACCTAGAAATAAATTCTACACTATAAGGTACTAAGCTTAAACCCTAAAAGGGAGCACCTAAAGTTTCAACCTAAAAACACCACCTAATTTAGTCAAAAAAATGTGAGAAAAATACTAGGGGAGCATGCATGTCTAAGCTAATCACACACAAAAAATCAAGCCAAAACTCATCACCCAATTATCACACTAAAATCATCAAACAGAGGTATCAACCATGGCCATTTTATTATCAAATAAAATGTAAAAAATGCACAAAAAAATAAAAATGCATGATTTTCCTAATATTTTTATCCAATAAAATTCTAGATTCAATCATGAATCAGGGGGAAAAAACCTGGAATTAATTGACCTATTTTTCTATTTTTCGTGAATTATTTTCAAACTAACATGAAATGATGAAATTAAAAGAAAAACAAAAGAAATTAATAAACTTGCGTGTCAAATAGCAATTAAAGTCAGTTCAAATCCTGGGTTGGGCCAGATGGGGGGTGTGGATATCAATCCAAGCGCTAGGCCCATTTACTTCAGTTAAGTGAAACGATGCGTATTGGCTTCAGTCAATAGTCAGCCCTTTCAAACTCAATTGTGGCCGTCTGTTTGGGTTACTTGGTCAAGTCTTCATGATGATCCAACGCCTGTAGTGCATCTTCCTCATTCAAACATTCAGATGGAGGGAAATTACAGACGGTGGCCTGAGCAGTGGCGCCACCGTCTTCTCCGGTGAGGTCCAATATACAGGTCATCAAAAATTACAAAATGATACATCATCTCACTCCATTTTTCAAGCTGATCACGAATCAAACCTTAGAGTCATCTAAATCTCCATGGGTTTTCAAACCCGATAGCTATTCGAAAATACACCTCAATCTTGAATCTCATCAGAACTTCAATTAAATGCACAGAAATGATCCTTATCTCATGGTGATCATCTTACCCTATCCAATATTGATTATCAATCCAAGAATTGCAAGAATTCAGCTTCAACAGAAAAGGATACACATCCTAACTTGTCTCTATTCATGCAATTAATCATCTCAAATCCATCTATACATCATCCAGATCCTAACCACCTATAGATTTCTATCTATCTCCTCCTAGATTATGCACAAAAACGAAATGTACCAACCTGTGTTCAGAGGTGTAACAGAAGAGGTTCTTGATCACTTCAGCTTCCAAGATGATGCAGATACACTCCAAAACTCCTTCCAAAGCTAATGCAATCTTCAATTCCTCTTGATTTGACCTGAAACTCAGAATTCGATTTTAACTTGCAGCTCTGAATTTTCAATGGCTCTCTCTGCTACCAGCTTCAAATCCTTCCAAAAAAATGGCTGAACACACTCACCAACTTATATAGAACTCATTAGAGTCATCTAGAACTCTCTCAAAGCTTCAGAATGAGAAATTGGATTTTCAAATTCTCTCCAAAATCTCACTTACACCAGTCACGATTCCCACTCTGTTTTGGCCTTAGCAAGCTTGCATTCAACTTCTCATGAGATTTTGAACATGAATGGTGGTGATTCTCTCCTTGTTTTCATCCAATGGCTTGTGTATGTTATGTTACTTCCTCATGAAGAAACAAAGAAAAAGGGCATGATATTGGACTCAAATCAAAATTCTAATATTTCCAAAGTTTCCAAAATGCTTTTTCCATTCAAAAAATGATATTACTTTGCTTCATTTGCACACAAGATGATTTATTTGAATTTTTGGTCATTTAATGCCTTTAATCCTTCCTTTTTCACCACTTCTTGAACCAAGTATTTCCTTGAGCCATTTAATTGTCTCCTTAATACATGGTCAAGGTTAAAACCCCATTTTGAACAACTTTAAAGATGAACAAAATTTCATTTGAGATGTCAAAGTTGGTGAAAATGACCTATAACCAAAAATGACCCATAATCACAACTTCCAAAAATACCCTTGACTTGTCAAAGCCATAACTTGAGTTCTACAAATCCTATCAAGGACTTCTAGTACTCTCTAGAAAGCTAAGATAATAAGGAACAACATTCATTATGACCAAAAGATCATAGGAATCATCCTTCTAGGGCAAAAGTTTCATGCAAGTTGGGTAACTTTCAAGCTCCAAATTCACATACCTCAGATGACTTGTAATTTGTCTGGCTCATAACTTGAGTTCTATAAACCCTATCAAGGACTTCTAGTACTCAAATTAAAGCTAATATCATGCCCTACAACAATCATGTTGGGGTCAATATGAGATTACAATCATATCTTGAGTTAAATTTCCTTGAAGATAGGGGTCAAACTAGGGGATTTTACACTGTCAAGCCTTGGAAACCCTAGCTTGAAACTTCTCAAACTCTTCAATCATGATGAGTTGACCTTGGAATCATCCTTAGAACATCTCAATGTATCAATACATGATCACATGGCTCTTGAATTATGTCTCAACCTTCTTCAAATCCTCAGTTGACTTAGGGTTGACCCAGTCAAACCCTAGCTGCATCAATCCTGGCTGAGTCTTCTTATTCTTACACAATGACCTGCCTAGGCCTCAGAGTGCTCTTCAAAACTTCTCATGAGCTCTCTCAAGACCTCAATTCCATCTCCATGACCTCAGAATCATCTGATGGCATTCCACAACTCTCAAGTTAGGAGACACACCCTCTTGGCTTCAGTCACGCTCTCTGAGGATCTTTTAACTTCTCTGACAAGATCTCAACCCTTAAACACCTGAATAACCTTCTTTGCTAGCCTCACATTCTTGTGTAGCCAATGATTGGTAATCATACCTCTTGATCTCCTGCATACATGTCAATGAAATGCAAATGATAATGCTAATATGAATGAAATGAAACATAAGCTAGGAAAAGAAAAGTTGGGCAAATTTTGGGGTGCAACAGCTGCCCCTATTCAAACGGCTTGGACCTGACTGGGTGAGAAGTGAACGGCTCTCAAACAATCAAGGTAAAAGACGGTTGAATACCAACAAACTCGGAAATTTGCCAACTGCACAAGTACACGGTACTCTGATGGGGACAAATCTTCGGAAACTGAAACAATAGTTGCACGACAACTAGCTGGAGAAATACTGATCTGAACCTCCGTCAGGATGATTCTCTAATTTATCTGATATCATTGCATCCTCAAATCATCAAGGGATCACTGGTTACACGGTAATGGGTGATTTGCCAACCACGCAGGTAAACGATACTCTGATTGGTAGGAACATCTTCAAAACTGAACATGATAGTTGCGCGGCAACTTGCTGGGGAATTGGTCACACGGTAACCGGTAAAGGGTCTAATCTCAAATCTCCGTCGGGATGATCATCTAATTTTGCTGTAGATCTTCGTACTCAAGTCATCAAAGGATCAACGGTTACACGGTAACTTGCAATGGATGGTTGATCATGCCGTCAAGCATTCTGAGTCATAGCAGAAGAATTCCTCGGGACTCATCAGGTCATTAGGAACTTTTTAACAATCAAGTTAATTATGCCTTCGGGCATTCAAAGAACATCGCGGGCGTCACCCAGACTTCGTTAGTAAGTCGGGAATAGAATCCTCGGTCAATCATGAACCCAATAGGGATATCTATTCTTTCGCCGTCGGGCACTCCGCGTCAGCTGGAAGAACTACTTCGGTCTCGCAGTCGGACTTCGTCAATAAGTCTTCAAATGGAATCCTTAACCAATCAGGACCCACTGAGGATATACAATCTTTTACCATCAGGCACCCTGCGTCAGCTAGGCAAACTGCTTCGACATCGCAACTGGACTTCATCAGTAAGTCTGGGGTTTTGGCACCGCTGTCGGACTTCAATCATCAAGTCTTCAAGGAAATTTCAACTTCTCTTTTTAAAACCTGCTGGGGATGACACATCTCTGCTGGGGATTCTGAAGAACTATCAAATAACCCTGCTTTGGGGATCCAGAAATCATTCTGGATGAATCAACTTTGCTGAGGACTTCAAGAATCATCTTGGACAAATGACTCCGTCGGGGACTTCAAGAATCATCCTGAACCAATAACTCTGTTGTAGATTTCAGGAATCATCCTGAGCAATCACTCTGGCGGGGACTCTAAGCATCAACTTGAGCAACCACTTCTAGCGAATTCACTGGGGATTTTAAGAATCATCTTGGAAAAATAACTTCGCTAGGGAATTCAAGAATCATCTTGATCAAACCATTCTACGGAGGAACACCTGCAAAACAAGAATGGTAATGCCCTAGCTCATGTTTCGTATGCATATGCTTTGACAATGGTGTAATGCTATGCAATCATGCAAAATGCTATGGCCCCATCAGCAAAATAAATGCTGAAGGGAAGATCTTCTAGTCGAAGAGAAAGAACCACTCTGGTAGGGAGGAGGAATCATCCTGCCGAGGAGGAGAAGTTACACCAATCTCAATTGGACTAAGCCTGGGGAAACGAACTCCAGACGACTGCTGCAGGGGAATGAAGTTCTATGAGAACCTGAACCCGCTCAACCGGGCATACGAACCACAACTGCTGAGGGAAACGATGTCAATCGTAGAGATAAACTGTACGGCCTTCGCGGCTAACACTTTCCTGGAGATAACGACTCCGGTGGGGAAATACAGCATCAGCTATTCAACACTCTACTGGGGAGTACCAATCATGGCTTCAACGGCTTCCAAGGACTCGGCTCTCCTGGGGAGCTGCCAGCTCGGCTGGGGAAGAAGGAATCATCCTGCTTGCTGGGGAGAATACAACTCTGTGGGGAATCTCAATTCCGCTGGGGACTTCAGTCTTGAACTATCAAGTGCTGCATACTTGCGGATAATTTTCTATGAGAATCTGTGCTTTGCCTCGGTGCTGGGGTAGAACATACGCCTCAACGCATGACTCAACTGGGGAAATGACGACCCTTCAGGATACATCTGATTGGGGATAGAATCTTCTCTGCTTGGGGAGACATATCAATGCTTACAATCTCATGTTCAGGCTCCGTGGAGAGATGTTGCTGCACTCGCTGGGGTAGAAGGAATCATCCTGCTTGGAAAACATACGGCGTACTGTCTGGCATATGCTATACCTGCAACAACACAAACAAACATACAAGATACCCTTCTCAAAGGGACCTATCAAGGTTATCATCTTGTGACAATGTTCAAGTAATTCATTGTTTCAACAATTGGTGGCCTAGGCCAGTAAGTTTATGTATTCGCATTTTATCAAAAACATCGGCGTTCTTTTTCGCAAACAAAACAGATAGATGTTAAACAAACAAACAGAATTGCTGAGTAGTATATTTTTAATTGATGACTAACCCCTGAATGGGTAAAAATGTTTTACAACAGATGCAAGCTCCTGGAATGAGGAAGCTGCGCAAATATAAAAACATAAATATACATCAGTATATACACAAATGTCGGCAATGCGGCATAGACGAACACCATGAGTTGATCCCTCTATGACCCACTCGACTTTGATACTTCTCCGACGCTTCAACTTCAGAAGAGATTGATTCAGATAAACGGCCCTCAGGTCTTCCAAACCACTAAACAATGAAAGTCCACACGCGGAACGCAGTCATTTGCTTTTTCAAATCCCTAACTTTTGCCTGAATCGCCCTTTCGGGTTTTCGATTCACCGGGATACCCTTTTTTTTGCCAAAGTTGCCCTTCCAGGTTTTCGACTTTGCGGGTGTACATTTTTCCATTTATATCCCTAATTTTTGCCCGAACATTTTTCCTTTTTTATGGTTCGCCGGGATGCCGCATTTTTGCCTGGATATTCTTTTTCTTTCCAGCGGGTCATTTTTTAAGCAAAGTATCTTTTAGCTGCGTCCGCGTTCACCGGGGATGCAAAGTCTTCGCCATCCATCATGGATAACAACAAGGCTCCTCCCGAAAAGACCTTGCTGACGATGTACGGACCTTCGTAATTGGGAGTCCACTTGCCCCTGTGATCGGAGTGTGGAGGAAGAATCTTCTTCAGGACGAGATCACCCGTCTGAAAGCTTCTAGGACGCACCTTCTTGTCATAGGCTTTCTTCATTCAGCTTTGGTACAGACGACCATATGCAATCGATGCTAACCTCTTCTCGTCCATCAGGCTGAGCTGGTTTAGTCGGTTCTTAATCCATTCTGCCTCATCGAGTTTTACGTCAACCAAAACTCGTAAAGAAGGAATCTCAACATCTAACGGTAGGACAGCTTCCATACCGTACACCAGTGAGAAAGGAGTTGCCCCGGTTGATGTACGTACCGTTGTACGATAACCGTGCAGTGCAAATGGCAACATCTCGTGCCAATCCTTATAGGTCACAACCATCTTCTGCACAATCTTCTTGATGTTCTTATTGGCCGCTTCAACGGCGTCATTCATCTCCGGCCGGTAAGGAGATGAGTTGTGGTGTTCAATCTTGAAACTCTGGCACAGCTCCTTCATCATCTTGTTATTCAGATTCGAACCATTATCAGTAATGGTTCGCTCAGGAATTTCGTAACGACAGATGATGTCCCTCTTTATGAATTTAGCCACCACCTGCTTGGTCACATTAGCATACGAGGCTGCCTCCACCCGCTTGGTGAAGTAGTCGATCGCTACTAAAATGAAGCGATGACCGTTAGATGCAGTGGGCTCGATCTTGCCTATAATGTCGATGCCCCACATGGAGAATGGCCACGGGGAGGACATGACATTCAACGGGCACAGCGGCACATGAATCTTATCAGCATAAATTTGGCACTTATGACATCTTTTCGTGAATTTAAAGCAATCTGACTCCATCGTCAGCCAGTAATATCCCGCCCTTAGGATCTTCCTCGTCATAGCATGCCCGCCAGCGTGCGTACCAAATGTGCCTTCATGGACTTCTTCCATGAGCATACTTGCTTCTTTCTCATCTACACATCTGAGTAGCACGAGATCGTGGTTTCTTTTATACAAAACTCCATCACGATTGAGATAGAAATTTCCAGATAGCCTCCTCAGAGTCTTCTTATCCTGGGTTGACGCTCCCGCAGGATACTCCTTAGTCATAAGGAAAGTTTGGATGTCCTGGAACCATGGCTTGTCGTCAGAGGCTTCCTCGATCGCAAAGACGAATGCAGGTCTATCAAGACGAGAAAGGACAATTCTTGGAGCTTCATTCAAAAAATTGACTTTATACATCGAAGCCAACGTGGCTAAGGCGTCAACCATCTGATTTTCAGCCCTGGGCACATGATGGAGTTCCACTCGATCAAAGAACGGGAAGCAGCCTTCTGGCATAGTTCATGTACGGCACCAAATTCGATTGACGAGTCTCCCACTCCCCTTTAATCTGGTTAATCACGAGTGCCGAGTCACCATATACATCTAGGTTCTTGATTCTCAAATCAATTGCCTCTTCTAGACCCATGATGCATGCTTCGTACTCTGCTTCGTTATTGGTGACTGGAAACGTCAGTCTAGCCGTGAACGGGATGTGGGATCCATGAGGAGTCGTGATGATCTCCCCAATGCCACTTCCGTAAGAATTAACCGCCCCGTAAAATATCAATTTCCATTAGGATTTCCTATCTGGACCCTCGTCGGGCAACGATTCATCGCATTCTTTCACCTTGAGAAACATGATATCCTCATCAGGGAATTCAAATTTCATCGGCTGGTAATCTTCGATCGGCTGTTCGGCAAGGTATTCAGACAATACGCTTCCCTTGATGGCCTTCTGGGAAACATACTGAATGTCATATTCCGTCAACACTATTTGCCATCTGGCAATCCTGCCCGAAAGCGCTTGCTTTTCAAAGACGTACTTGATCGGATCCATCTTCGAAATTAGCATGGTTGTGTGATTGAGCATGTACTATCGTAATCGTTTGGCAGCCCAGGCTAGTGCACAACACGTTTTCTCTAGCATTGAGTAACGGGATTCACAATCTGTGAACTTTTTACTCAAATAATAGATGGCATGCTCCTTTCTTCCCGTTTCGTCGTGCTGACCGAGAACACACCCCATACTATTCTCAAGAACTGTCAAGTACATGATTAAGGGTCTTCCGGCCACTAGAGGTATCAAGATCGGAGGTTCTTGTAGATACTGTTTTATCTTATCAAATGCCTTCTGGCAATCCTCGTTCCAGATAATCGCCTGATCTTTCTTTAGTAGTTTGAACATCGGTTCACACGTGGCCGTGAGCTGAGAGATAAACCTTGCAATGTAGTTTATTCTACCCAAGAAACCACGGACTTCTTTTTTGGTTTTTGGCGCTGGCATTTCTTGTATTGCTTTTATCTTTGCAGGATCAACCTCAATGCCTCTTTCACTCACGATAAACCCCAGTAGTTTTCCAGACCGTACTCCAAAAGTACACTTGTAGGATTCAGCCTCAACCTGAATTTCCTAAGCCTCTCAAAAAGCTTCAGCAAATTGACTAGATGTCCCTCCTCCGTTTGGGACTTCGCAATCATGTCATCAACATAGACTTCAATCTCATGATGAATCATGTCATGAAACAAAGTGACCATTACTCGTTGGTAAGTGGCCCCTGCGTTCTTCAGACCGAAAGGCATTACCTTATAGCAAAATGTTCCCCAGGGTGTATTAAACGTAGTTTTCTCCATGTCCTCCGGCGCCATCTTGATCTGATTGTAGCCGGAGAAGCCATCCATGAACGAAAACACGGAGAACTGGGTTGTATTGTCGACCAACGCATCAATATGAGGGAGCGGGAAATCATCTTTAGGGCTCGCCCTATTCAAATCCCGATAATCGACGCACATTCGCACCTTACCGTCCTTCTTCGGTACAGGCACTATGTTGGCGACCCACGGAGGGTAAGTGGTGACCGCTAAGAAGCCAGCATCAAGCTGCTTCTGCACTTCTTCTTTGATCTTAACGGCCATATCTGGTCGTGTTCTCCTAAGCTTCTGCTTAACGGGAGGACAATTTTCTTGCAGCGGCAAGTGATGGACCACGATGTCAGTGTCAAGTCCAGGCATATCTTCGTATAACCAAGCAAAGATGTCACTATACTCTCTCAGCATCTCGACCAATCTCTGTTTGACATCACTCTGCAATGCAGCCCCTATCCTGACGTTCCTGACCAGTTCTTCAGAACCCAAATTCACAATCTCAATCTCCTCCTCGTGAGGCAGGATAACCTTCTCTTCTTGTTTCAACAAGTGGGCCAACTCTTCGGGAAGGTCTTCGTCTTCATCAATCTCTTCTTCGGCTTGATAGATCGGGCAATCGAAGTCAAAGTGAGTCGTAGAAGGTCTAGAGTCGATGTCATCTGCTATGTGGATCCTGCAATAACAAGGGTTAAGCTTAAAACAAGGATATGCAGGTTAGCACAAACCCTATTGCCATTTTATTGTTTTTCAAAACAAATATAAAACAGGAATAAAAGGGATCACAACATTTGAATGCGAAGAAAAACGCCTTTTGATTTATTGGTAAAATGCATGTACATAACCAGACAAGGCCCTAACAATAAAACCACTATGCCCCGGGTAGGACATAGGATTGTACAATAATTGGAGAAAGTAAATCATTACTCTTTGCCTGTCACTTGGATGGTATCCCTGATGGATCAGTTGGTGAGGCTCTGGCCTGGTTTGCTTGGCTGGATCCAAGAGTCTAGGTCGCAATCGCTGTCTTCGCCGTCTTCAGACACTGCGTTGACACTTTCAAATATCACCCCGCCACTGGTAAACTGGATCGGCCCTTTACCTCGCGACGCACTGTGAGAAGAGGAGGCTTCAGCCGTAGGAGAGTATCCTAACCCAAACTTGTCCTGTTTGTTAGGTATTTCTAGAACTTGCCCCCAGCCTGGGGTAGATCCGGCTTGAACAACGGCCCGGGCTTCCTTGAAGGAAGAGAGAGTCATCTCTGGTTTCTCAAGCATTACAGGAGTCACGTCCTTGACCTTAACAACTTCGAACGCCTGACATAGGGTTTCGTGGATTTCCCCATCCATCTCAACATATTTGAAGGACGACGAATGGCTCACCATTATGTCTTCCTCGCCACATACAGTTACAATGCTGCCCCCAACAACATACTTGACTTTCTGGTGCAACGTGGAGGTCACGGAACCAGCAGAATGGATCCATGGCCGGCCTAAGAGACAGCTGTAGGCTGGCATGATGTCCATGATGTAGAAGATGGCGTCGAAAGTTTTCGGCCCCACTTGGATTGGTAGAGTTACCTCTCCAAAGACATGACGCTTTGTTCCATCGAACGCCTTCACAACCAGATCACTGGGTGTGTAAATCAATCCTCGAGTATCTAACTTCATCAATGCCTTCTTCGTAAGAACATTGAGCGATGACCCAGTGTCCACCAACACGTGAGCCATAACTGTTCCCCTACACTCTATCGAGACGTGCAGGGCGCTGTTGCGGTTTCTTCCCTTCGGCGTCAGCTCCAGGTCAGTGAACCCTAACCCGTTTCCAGCATTTACGTGGGCTACTACCCCTTCCAACTGGTTGACCGAGATTTCCTGCGGTACATACGTGGCATTCAAAACCTTTAACAGCGCGTTGCGATGTGACTCCGAACACAACAACAAATTCAGGATTGAAATTTTCGAGGGTGTTTGATGGAGGTGATTCACGATCTTGTAGTCACTCTTCTTGATCAACCTCATGAACTCTTCAGCGTCCTTTACAACTAAGTCCTTTTCTACCCCACGAGGGGTTTCCTTAACGACTTTATTCTTTCCCTTATCGGTTTCCTCGGCTTTGTCTGCTTTGTCCACCACAATCTCAGGTGGAGCAAACACTCTTCCGCTGCGCGTGATTCCGCCAATTCCCACTAGGTTATCCACGGACCGCCCAGATGGTTCTAGTTCCAACTTCTGTCCGTTACAGTAGACGTCTGCCCCATAATTCCACGGGACAGCATTGGTGCTTTCAAAAGGTATCGGCCTGGCCTTTGTGATGGTAATTGTGGGCGGTCTGGGTGCAGAAATGGTTATCATCTGGCGAGGGATGGTGATGGTGGCAAGCTCATCATCTTGCTTCAGCATTACCTCTCCAGATCCACATTCGGCCCTTCGGCTAAACTGCAAGATTCCTTCGATCATCAGACTCTGAATCCCTATTGTCAACTGTTCGCATCCATCAGGACGAGTCGCACAGCCCATACACAATTCTCCACATCCCGAAAAGAAGCCTCTCTTCATCAGCTTAGCTTTAACGAAGCTAAGCGGCGTCTTCAGATCCTTGACATCAGTCAACACATCTAAACCCTCTTCTTCCATAATGGCAGTCACCCCACCTCCCATATGATTCGGCATAGGATTCTTTATGACATTCGACACATTATCTGAGAAATTGATGATCTTAGCATCCACCATATCTTGCACCTTGCGATTGAAGGCTTTGCAGTTTTCTATCGTGTGGCCAGGTGCCCCTGAGTGAAAATCACACGTTGCATTCGCATCATAACCCTGCGGAGGTGCCCTTTTCAAGGGAGCCAAGGTTCTTTTCTGGACTAGTTGTAACTGAAGCAGAGTTTGTAACAGCTGAGCATAAGACATGGGCGGCGTCTCGAGGTGACGACTTGACAGAGGTGCCCTGTTCTGATACCTTCTGTATCCTTGCTGATTTGGCTGCTGCTGCTGCTGTGGTTGGGGTTGCTGGACAATAGGGATGGTTATGCTAGCCACCTGTTGGCGCTGGCTTTTACCCTTCCTTCGAGCATTGGACACGGCGCTCGTCTCTCCTTCACGCCTTTTGTTACCATATGATTTCTTTCCTCCTCTAGCTGAGAATAGATCACCCCTTTGAATTTTCCCCAATTTGATCCCATTTTCAACGTGCTCGCCAGTAATGATGAGATCTGAGAAACTCCCTGACATACCGCTGACCAATTTCTCGTAATAGACCCCCGGGAGAGTGGCTACAAACATTTCAACAAGCTCTCGTTCAACCATCGGCGGCTGAACTCTAGCAGCTAATTCACGCCATCTCTGGGCGTATTCTTTGAACCCCTCGTTGTTCCTCTGTGACAAGTTCTGCAGTTGAACCCGGTTCGGAGCCAAGTCACTGTTATACTGATAATGGTGCACAAAGGCCTCAGCAAGTTCCTTCCACGTGCGCACACTGGTGGGTTCCAGACTCATGTACCATTCTAGGGATGGCCCGAACAAGCTATCCTAAAAGAAGTGCATCAGCAGCTTCTCGTCTTCAGAGTGAGCGAACATCTTTCGGTAGTATGACCTTAAGTGGACACGAGGGCAAGTGGTGCCCTTGTATTTAGGAGGCACCTTAAAATCAGAAATCAATCCCAATTTAGTCATGTCGACCCCCATAGTGTTCTGGTTCTCGAAATTCTTCATTTTGTCCTCGAGTGGCTTAAACCTCAAACGTGCTTCAGCAGTCAGTTCTCCTTCAGCACTCCTTTGTGAGAACAAATCTTCTTGACGATCTTCTAGCCATGGCTGAGGCCCATACAGATTTCTAGCGCCTGTGTTGCCATTGCCCAGTCCAGCGTTGCCATTAGCCTCAAAGTTTCCATTACCGACGCCAGTCGTATTACCATTGAGCCCTATGTTAGTGATCACATTGTCGTTACCACTTCCATTCCCCCCGGTCACGGGGATGCCACCCTGAGGAGTTTCAATAGGAGGAGGAGTCGGAACACTCCCACCATGGAGTACACCATTGCTGTCAACCCTTAAGATTAGAGGCTGGACCAATGTTCTGAGCTGGTCTTGGCCGTTGGCGAGCACTTGCATGAGCTCCATGAAGCGGTCCATCCTCTCTCGTAGTTCCTGGACGTCAGTTTGCACTTGTTCCATTGCTCTAGCTTGATTTGCTCTGGTCGGATAGCGGTGGATCGGTCTTCGATCAATCCTGGAATAACCTGCATACACAAAGGATTAGAAGAAAAACGACAAGGTGTTCGTCATGCAAATGCTTCATGAAAATGCAAACGTGTGTCTGTGCCTTGGGGAGATCCCCCCCGATCCTAGTTTTCAAGACAAATAAAGTCTATGATCCAATCATGGAAAAGAAATCCTCATATATTCATCTGAAAAGCCCGCTCGGGTAGCATACAACTGTAATCACATACAACTGAAGCAATAAGGCATGACCCCAACCAACAGACCTGGCGGTGATCAGCATATCAATGCATAAAATGTACAAAGAAAATACAAAAAGATCAGGTGCGGCCACTGGCACGAAGATCTTATAACAACTTCTTTGTAGCGGGATGATCTGACTGAGTAGGCAAACCATGGGCCAGCAGGTCCCTCTGCCTGATGGACTCTGGGAGGTTATCAGCAACGCTCCTAGCAACACCTTCTTCGGAATGGTTCTCGACTCTACTCCTTTTAGCATTAGCTCGGAGTTGAAAATCTTGCAATTTTGCCTCGGCATCAGCCAATCTATATTGGACGTCCCGTCATGGTGAGGCTTCAGCCTCTGTCTTCTCGTCTTTCACCACAATCTGAGCTTCTAGCTCGGCTACTTGCTGCTTCAGCTTTTCTTCCCGCTCTTTGTATTTGGCTATGGTGCTGCTCCAAACCCTCTCGTATTGGGTTAGCTTCCGGTACACTGTCCAGATCCTATTTCTTGGTTGTCAATACGCCATGTACTGACTTCAGGTCCAGCCCCAGGCGTTCCTTAGCATCAGTTTCTTTGGTCAGGTTGGAGCCTAGACGGTTGATCATCTCAGTCTGCTTCTTGCAGGTATAAACGACTTCACTTTTCTCTTTCCGAAGTTGAGCGATCTCCTTCTCCAACTCTTCGTTGGCTTTTCTTAGCTCTTCCTTCTCTTGGAGTACCTGGTTGAATTCCTGAATATCAACTGTAGTAGGCTCTTTGTACACGAGAGCACACAATGGTTCTACAGCAGGAAACGACATTAGAAACTTGGCGGCTCACTCTCGGACCCAAGCCACATACGGATCAAAGGCCTTGTTGTTGCTCTTTCCCAGCAGGACTTTCCCCTTTCGGTGAATTTTGCTCCAAGCATTCTGTACCTTGACCAAAGTGTCACGTTCAAGCAACCCTGTGAGATACATAGATTCCCGTATCTCTTCCTCTTCAGGAGGACCTCGTAGTGCATACCCAAATTGTCGTACTAGCAGAGATGGATTGTAGTTGATACATCCATTCCTTCCGACCAGGGGGACGTTCGGAAAGCCACAACAGCTATACATAATATCTTTGCCCAGCAGATCTCTATCAAACCAGATAATATTGTCAGCAGTCAAACCAATCAAACGCGCAGACCAAGGTGAAGACTCAGCAGAATCAATGAACGGCCCCGACTTAGGAAGATGGCTAGCAAACCATTTATACAGTAAAGGAGCACAACATGCCACGTTCTTCCCCTTTTTGTTTTCGTTCTTGCTGTGAACTGAATGGTAGACATCTCCGAGGAGAGTGGGTACTGGATTCCCGGAGGAAAATATATGGCAAGCATCCATGCTTATGAAGTCCGGATGACTTGGGAATAGCACGATCCCATAAATGCAAAGGGCTAGGAAGGCGTTGAATACATCCCAGCGACCCTTCTCTGAAAACTTTCGGGCTTTTTCCAGCAGGAAATGCAAAAGGAAACCATGAACTCCAATCTTTCTCGATACCATCCCTTCAATTCAGACTCATCTACATGAAGAGCGTCCATCAGCTTACTCAATTTGGGTTCACCCTCAACACGGTAGTAAGGCATTTGATTCATCAAAGGCACCCCCTACAGGTTAGAGTACTCTTCCAAGTTCGGGGCTAGGACATAGTCTGGAAACACAAAGCATCTGAGCTGTGGGTCATAAAACTGCAGAAGAGCATATAGGCCATTCAACTCGTACGTAGGAAGCTTATACACAATACCCAGAAGTCTCCCATAACTTTGTCTGAAACTCTCCATCACTGTCTTATCAGCCAAAGAAATCAAAGTCCGTAACTCTCGGATGTCAGGTGTTGGTAGCTTGTAAGCCACTGTCTTCTTCAGAGATGCCATATCTGCCATGAGGATCAAGATCACTAGAACCAGGGGAGGAATATGCACCTGCAACACAGACACACGTTAATGACATGCAAATGAGGATGCAAATAATGCAAAATGCAATCATGCAGCAGGAGATCAAGATGATTGTGCTGTTGAGGAGATGAAGGCTTTGTATCAACAAAATCACAACACTGCTCTGTCAAGAACAACCCTATCTCTGATGAGAAGAAACTCTTGATACCAGACCATAAACCTGTTCTGTCAAGAACAACCACATATCTGACGACGAGAACCTCTGATATCAAACCATAAATCTGCTCTGTCAAGAACAACCACATATCTGATGACGGGAACCTCTGATACCAACAAAACTGATTCACTATCAAGAAAACCAGGTAATCTGAAGGTTAAGGTTTCCTGCAGCAAACCCGACCCTGCTCACATGTATGAACCTAATCACGGAAAAGGTTCGGCATCCTATGCGGTCATCAGCGTCACAGACTTTCAAGAAATGATGATACGATACCCAGGAGGTGTGGCATCATCATCTCTTGAAGCGGCCTCACTTAGCTGAATTCCAAGTGATCGGCTCCCAGAGTCGACAATCCTCAGATCCAACAACCCCTCGAGTCCAAAGGACCGATAGGAAGCCATCAAAGAGAACCTCGTCTGAGTGTGGATTACATGGGAACTGATGCAAGCAAAGTAAGCACGTTCTCCACTAACCCACTCTAATACTATATAGCTCTCAAGCCTGGGTCTGGCTTCTCACTCATCAGAATGCCCCTCCCACAACAGTACAGATAATCATATCATACTGAAAATAAAGTGCAGGAAATAAAATGCGATAAATAAACACAACCCAACAAGTAATCATACAAGCGCTAGGATTGACTCTCGCAGGGGACATTGGATCCCCAGATTGACTCTCATAAGGGATGTTGGATCCCAGGAAACTGTCAAGTCCCCAACAGAGTCGCCAGCTGTCGCTACCGCGAAAATAAGGTGCCGGCAAAACAGAAGAGTCACCACCTTTCGTTATTTATCCCTCATAACGGGAAAGGAAACGATCAGAAAAACCTTACGAAAAGGTATAAGACAAGGTCATCGCAACCATTGTCTGGGTTCGGCAGCCGGTTACGCAAGGGGAAGGTATTAGCACCCCTCACGTCCATCGTACTCGATGGGATCCACGCTTGTTGTGTTTATCTGACGGGTTGGTTTTATCTATCTGCCTATCAAGGCTGGTTTGAAAAGAAAAGAAAATGACTCGGCAAAGCGTCGCGCTTTATGCCTACGTATTCTCATCAGAGAATGAGAAATCAGAGTCAACGTAGTTCGACTAACTACGGGTAACGGATGGGGGAAGGTGGTTCGCCAATACATCAGTATTGTGCCTACGTACTCTCAACAGGTATGAGAGATCAGAGCTTACGTAGTTCGGGGTAATACGGATTACGGGGGTTCAGATTCATCTTTTTTTCGGGTAGGGTTAACAAACAGTTACAGCAGTTTGGTGTACGCAGCTCGACCCTTGGAGACTTAGGCGTTATCGTTTGCGGTAGAACTGGGAGTTAACAACACTCTTTTCTTCAAAAAAGCTTTCCTTTGAATTATGGGCCCACGGGGCAAAAAGGTTTGAAGTTTGTTTTCTGTCTTTTATGGAAGAACTGTTTTTTAGTTTGTCTGTAGTTCGTACAGCACTAGAGACTATGACTTGGGAACGAATGCGTCGCTAATCGTCCAAAGGACGTATACTAAACATTCTAGACGATTGAGAGGAGGCCACTCAATTATCATTACCCAAGTAGCTTAAGGCTCGTAACGCGCTTATACTAACTTGCCTTTATTACGTTTTTTACTGTTGTTTGAGATGAGAAGAGAACGAGACAACTACGGGGAGACTATCAAGTCCTAATGTTGTCATGCCAAGGATTCATCCTATGGTTGGGGTTTGAAACAGGGAACTCCTAGAAGTTATCATGCATAGGTTTCAACCTAAAGTTCTAATCATCACTTCCTTATCAAAGGAAGTGAGATTCCTAAGGGATCATGTCAATGATAAACAGAAACATATAAAGCATCAGCTTAATAGTAAACAGTAAACGACTGCAAAATGCATGCAATGCGAGGGAGGAAAGGTGTGTGGGGCATCAGCCTCCACAAGCTCATCTCAACCTCAAGCCAAGTATGAATAACTGCAATCATAAAGGAAAATAAAATGCCATCAAGCAAATCACAAACCACATAGGCAAGGGAGCGGAGCTCTACCGAATACCCGCAAGCAAAGCCATACAGTAAAAGTACAAGCAGAGGGAGCAACTCAACCTCTAGTGCAATCATGCTCCTAGCTTAAAACAATCTAAACATGAACTTATTCTAATGCATCAAGCAAATCACACAGGTCACACCAATACAGTTGCACAGAAAGCAAACAGACAGGAAAGAAAGCAAATCAACAGCTTCCACAGCTTCACAGCAAAGCAACCCTCTGACAGCAGTTCAGTCCTCAGTCTGTAACTGTTCTTCAAGTCTATTATCTTCAAGGGAATGAAGGGTACTCCATCTTCAAGCTTCAATCTTCATGGTAGACTCCACCTTCAGGCTTTCATCCTTAATAGCAAGTATCAACTTGCTTCTTCAAGCTTTCAATGCATCAAACACAAGTATCAACTTGTTCTTCATCTTCTTCAAGCTTCAGCTCTTTCTTCAATCTCAATTTGATCTTCTTCACACAAGTGTCAACTTGTTCTTCTTGATCGTCAAGCTTCAGCTCCAATGGCAGTCTTCAAACAAAGGGGAAATGCAACCTCTAGCATCTTCAGTCTTCTAGCAAGGAACTCCATCCTCTAGCAAGGGATAAAGATTCATCTAACAAGAGCAAGGTGGGACAGGGAAAAGCAAAGTGAAGACCAAAGGTCACCTCTAAGCACTCCACCATCAAAGAAAGGAACCCTAAAAGGTTCTACCAACTTGTGAAGAGCCACACATCCTACCAAAGGAGGGATGAGGCCTTCATAATGGGACCTTACATCATAGGGAAGAATGGAAGTGATCAACACCTTCCATGTTTCATGAAGGAAGAAAGTCTATTCTAAAGGATCTCCCTAAAAACCCTACTCCTTAACCCTAAACAAACTACACCAAAGGGAGAGCAATCTTCAAGTCCAAGCTCTACCATGCATTCCACAGTAGCCCACACAAGTCTTCATCATTATTCAAGATCAAGATAAGCAAAACCCTATTCTAAGGGAACTAATGAAATCATTCTAGTTGAGTTAACAAGTTAGGATTACCTAAAACCTAGTATTGAAGTTAATTCTAACTAAAATACTAAAATCAATTATAAAATCCTACAAAAATAACTATGGGAACCTATGTCAATCATGACTCTACCATGTTAATTACAGAGATCAAATCCTCAAATAAGACCTAGAAATAAATTCTACACTATAAGGTACAAAGCTTAAACCCTAAAAGGGAGCACCTAAAGTTTAAACCTAAAAACACCACCTAATTTCATCACAAAAATGTGAGAAAAATACTAGGGGAGCATACATGTCTAAGCTAATCACACACAAAAAATCAAGCCGAAACTCATCACCCAATGATCACACTAAAATCATCAAACAGAGGTATCAACCATGGCCATTTTATTATCAAATAAAATGTAAAAAATGCACAAAAAAATAAAAATGCATGATTTTCCTAATATTTTTATTCAATAAAATTCTAGATTCAATCATGAATCAGAGGGAAAAAACCTGGAATTAATTGACCTATTTTTCTATTTTTCGTGAATTATTTTCAAACTAACATGAAATGATGAAATTAAAAGAAAAATAAAAGAAATTAATAAACTTGCATGCCAAATAGCAATTAAAGTCAGTTCAAATCCTGGGTTGGGCCAGATGGGGGGTGTGGATATCAATCCAAGCGCTAGGCCCATTTACTTCAGTTAAGTCAAACGGTGCGTATTGGCTTCAGTCAATAGTCAGCCCTTTCAAACTCAATCGTGGCCGTCTGTTTGGGTTACTTGGTCAAGTCTTCATGATGATCCAATGCCTGTAGTGCATCTTCCTCGTTCAAACATTCAGATGGAGGGAGATTACAGACGGTGGCCTGAGCAGTGGTGCCACCATCTTCTCCGGTGAGGTCCAATATACAGGTCATCAAAAATTACAAAATGATACATCATCTCACTCCATTTTTCATGCTGATCACGAATCCAACCTTAGAATCATCTAAATATCAATGGATTTTCAAACCCCATAGCTATTCCAAAATACACCTCAATCTTGAATCTCATCAGAACTTCAATTAAATGCACAGAAATGATCCTTATCTCATGGTGATCATCTTACCCTATCCAATCTTGATTATCAATCCAAGAATTGCAAGAATTCAGCTTCAACAGAAAATGTTCCACATCCTAACTTGTCTCTATTCATGCAATTAATCATCTCAAATCCATCTATACATCATCCATATCCTAACCACCTATAGATTTCTATCTATCTCCTCCTAGATTATGCACAAAAACGAAATGTACCAACCTGTGTTCAGAGGTGTAACAGAAGAGGTTCTTGATCACTTCAGCCTCCAAGATGATGCAGATACACTCCAAAACTCCTTCCAAAGCTAATGCAATCTTCAATTCCTCTTGATTTGGCCTGAAACTCAGAATTCAATTTTAACTTGCAGCTCTGAATTTTCAATGGCTCTCTCTGCTACCTGCTTCAAATCCTTCCAAAAAAATGGCTGAACACACTTACCAACTTATATAGAACTCATTAGAGTCATCTAGAACTCTCTCAAAGCTTCAGAATGAGAAATTGGATTTTCAAATTCTCTCCAAAATCTCACTTACACCAGTCACGATTCCCACTCTGTTTTGGCCTTAGCAAGCTTGCATTCAACTTCTCATGAGATTTTGAACATGAATGGTGGTGATTCTCCCCTTGTTTTCATCCAATGGCTTGTGTATGTTATGTTACTTCCTCATGAAGAAACAAAGAAAAAGCGCATGATATTGGACTCAAATCAAAATTCTAATATTTCCAAAGTTTCCAAAATGCTTTTTCCATTCAAAAAATGATATTACTTTGCTTCATTTGCACACAAGATGATTTATTTGAATTTTTGGTCATTTAATGCCTTTAATCCTTCCTTTTTCACCACTTCTTGAACCAAGTCTTTCCTTGAGCCATTTAAATGTCTCCTTGATACATGGTCAAGGTTAAAACCCCATTTTGAACAACTTTCAAGTTGAACAAAATTTCATTTGAGATGTCTAAGTTGGTGAAAATGGCCTATAACCAAAAATGACCCATAATCACAACTTCCCAAAATACCCTTGACTTGTAAAAGCCATAACTTGAGTTCTACAAATCCTATCAAGGGCTTCTAGTACTCTCTAGAAAGCTAAGAGAATAAGGAACAACATTAATGTTGACCAAAAGTTCATAAGAATCATCCTTCTAGATCAAAACGTTCATGAAAGTTGGGTAACTTTCAAGCTCCAAATTCACATACCTTAGATGACTTGTAATTTGTCTGGCTCATAACTTGAGTTCTATAAACCCTATCAAGGACTTATAGTACTCAAATATTAAAGCTAAGATCATGCCCTACAACAATCATGTTGGGGTCAAGATGAGATGACAATCATATCTTAAGTTAAGTTTCCTTGAAGATAGGGGTCAAACTAGGGGATTTTACATTGTCAAGCCTTGGAAACCCTAGCTTGAAACTTCTCAAACTCTTCAATCATGATGAGTTGACCTTGGAATCATCCTTAGAACATCTCAATGTATCAATCCATGATCACATGGATCTTGAATTAAGTCTCAACCTTCTTCAAATCCTCAGTTGACTTAGGGTTGACCCAGTCAAACCCTAGCTGCATCAATCCTGGCTGAGGCTTCTTATTCTTACACAATGACCTGCCTAGGCCTCAAAGTGCTCTTCAACACTTCTTATGAGCTCTCTCAAGACCTCAAGTCCATCTCCATGACCTCAGAATCATCTGATGGCTTTCCACAACTCTCAAGTTAGGAGACACACCCTCTTGGCTTCAATCACTCTCTCTGAGGATCTTTTAACTTCTCTGACAAGATCTCAACCCTTAGACACTTGAATAACCTTCTTTGCTAGCCTCACATTCTTGTGTAGTTCTTGATTGGTAATCATACCTCTTGATCTCCTGCATACATGTCAATGAAATGCAAATGATAATGCTAATGTGAATGAAATGAAACATAAGCTAGGAAAAGAAAAGTTGGGCAAATTTTGGGGTGCAACAAAATCCACGAAACCCTATGCCAGGCATTCGAAGCTGTTAAAGTCAAGGACGTGACTCCAGTAATGACTGAGAAACCAGAGATGACTCTCTCTTCCTTCAAGGAAGCTCGGGTCGTTGTTCAAGCCGGATCCACCCCAGGCTAGGGGCAAGTTCTAGAAATACCCAACAAACAGGACAAGTTTGGGTTAGGATACTCCCCTACGGCTGAAGCCTCCTCTTCCCATAGTGCGTCCCGGGGTAAAGGGCCGATCCAGTTTACCAGTGGCGGGGTGATATTTGAAAGCGTCAACGCAGTGTCTGAAGACGGCGAAGACAGCGATTGTGACCTAGACTCTTCGATCCAGCCAAGCAAACCAGGCCAGAGCCTCAACAACTGGTCCATCAGGGATACCATCCAAGTGACAGGCAAAGAGTAATGATTTACTTTCTCCAATTATTGTACAACCCTATGTTCTACCCGGGGCATAGCGATTTTATTGTCAGGGCCTTGTTTGATTATGTACATGTGTAATACCCCAAATTTTACCCTTATATTTAGTCAGTCATTTCGCATATCATCTCATATGTACATTTGCTAACCACTCACAAGTTATGAAGGTGTTTGTTTTGCAGATTTGGTCCCAGGGGTATTTTGGTCATCTTACACAAATTCTACCAATGCCTTGAAGACGGTCTGTTATTAAAATTCTGAGGCATTTGACACGTTATGGTTTTGAGGCATTTACCTATCACCAGGGCTGATCATGTCGAGATTTTGGCATTTGGTCAGTAGAATTTAATTACGAGTAGTGTTACTGTTGATGCTGAAAATGTTGTGATTACGGTGCCCATATGTGTTTGATTATGAAATGGTTGGTTAACATTTTAATCGGATGATGAGATTAAGATTACAAATGAGACGAGTGCACCAATAAGAACACCACTTGGGAATATTTATGTTTTATGCCTATGTTAATGAATTTAAATACTTGTGGATTCATTCACAATTGTTTATATTTTTTAACTAAGAATAAAATATAAATAAATTCAAAATTTTGAGAATTTTATTTCATAAATAATGTCATCATACAAGAAGTGGATGTTGCTTCATATTTTATAAAGTGCTGTTACAAGGAAGTACATTAAAGTTCTCAATCCTAAGGGATTACATTAAAGCATTTATCCTAAATCCTAAGAGCATCTAAAGGTCTTCATGTTGCATTTGAACTTCTCCATGAATCCTCAGCTAACGTGCACATCAAAAGAAAACAAACAGTACAGAAAAATGTTAGAAGTTTTTTCGACACTCTCAGAACAATGTCATCATCGAGTGCCGGGAGTGGCACAACCGAAGCTGCGTCCTACCCCCGTTACCGATCCGCGTCGTGGGCGTCAGATCAGTTAATGCCTGTTCTTATCGATACGGGACATCCGAGAGATAGAAAAAATAAATGAAGTGGGACTGATTCGTTTTGCCGCGATTGGATTTCCAAACTGATACGAGAATAAGGCAACATAGGCAAGTTTTGACTCAGACCTGGATGCCGGCAGGTCTGAGTCACCTTGGTTTCAAAACTTCCAACACCTGAAAAGCCACAAGCATCATCAGCATAAACAAAACCAGGAAAGGGCTCGCGCCAATACAGGTATGAATAGCCACCAAAGAAACAAATCTGTTGCCAAACAGAATGAATATCAAGCTCAAAACAGAACAAACGAAACCAAACAGCATCATACACCATCAGAGCCTTCGGCTCAAAAGCATACCAAAACAGGACAAGAGGATTGAAGCCAAGGCTGCATCACATTGCAAACCAAATACCATATGCAAACTAAAAAAGGCAGAATTATGCGCAAGAAGCCACAGAAAGCATCCTGTAAAATCATGCCCAACAGGATCCAAAGAAAAGAAAGGTAACAGCATACGAAGAAAGCAAGTTTAGCAAGAAGAATAAAGTATCCACACAAAACCGCATCCAGCTGCATAAAACATACCAAAAGGTTGCCAGTTAGGAGGGCCAGCTTCACACGATACAGATGGCAAGTCACCAAGAAAGGGACACCAAGTTGCAGCACAAAGCATAGCGCAGAATGGGGCTCAGTCATGAGCATCATCGCCCCAACAAATAAGTCACCAAAACAAGTTCAGGAAACGAACAAACGAGCAAATACATGGCTCAGCTCAACATGATAGCCAATCATCATCACCAAGTCAATCAGAAGCAGCAATATGATCAGAAGCCAGGATGTAGTATCCTGCTCCAAGTGGTTCAGACTAAGCGTCATCACTACCACGTACCCGTCTCGGCGGCAAAGATCAAGGCAAAATGTCCACCCTGAAAGAAGAAAAAGAAAAGTAAGCGCTAACGATCAGGATTGGATCAAAATGAAATCACATCAGGAATCAGATCAATATCTAAATTCCCCAAAAGCAATCCAATTCACAAATGGAAAGTTTCGAGTCAGGAATCAAATCGTATCCCATTGAGACACAATCTGGGAAAAATCAAAACAAGTCAAAATGAATCCATCAAGAAACCCCGTGAATTAATGCCAATCAATCCAATCTGAAGGCAAATCATAAAATAATAGAGATTTAGATTTGATGTCAATCCTAAAGCAGATCAAAACAAATCAGTTCAGGTTATTAAATCGAACAGGGTCAGGAGAATCAGCTGGAAATCAGAGACCAATCAAACCCTAAAAGGAGAAATAGGATTCAATCATGTATCAGCAAGAACCAAATCGTATCTCATTGGAACGCATTTTGGATCAATCAACGAATTAGTATCAGATTCATACCAGAAAAATGAATTGAGATCCCAATCGTATCAGAAAGCATCGCATTAGAACTCAATCTGGAAAATCAAAATCAAATAACATCACCACAAAATCAAATCTCAGAATAACGCAAGTTTAAGGCCCAAAAAGAGAGATAAAAGAAATTATAAATAGGGGAATACAACCTGATGCGAGGGAGAGGTGAAAAACCCTAGGCGGAGAGGTGAAAAAACCCTAGGCGGAGAGGACGAAAAACCCAAAGCGCAGAAACCCTAACGGACGAGCAATCGCGAGACTCAGAGACGAAGTCTCATCATCGTCGCCATTCATCACCGTAACGAACGAAGCCACGAGCGAAACACCGGAGGAAAAGACCACCTTCGCCGTTTGAACGGCGGGCAATCGATTCCAAGCCTCAGAGGAAAACCTCATCACCGGCCATTTCACCATAAAAGTGAGCCAGGATTGCTTATCGTTACAATTTTTATGTGTTTTTCAGGATCGCGAAGGAGAACAGAGGAGAAGATGCATGGCGATAGCAAGAGAGATGAGGGAAGAAGAAGAAGTGAAACGGCGCCTCAAGAGCATTAGGGTTCTGAGAACCCTAATTGTTTTCCCAAGTTTTAATCCAACCGGGTTGGGTCCGGATGTGGTGACCGGCCCAACCCCTCCTCCTTTTATTTTTTCTTTTTTTCATTTTTTTTTATTTAATTTGTTTTATGTTTTTAAAAATGTTAAAAGCTATTTTTACATTTTAATTTTTATAATATGAAAAAAATCTTTATAAAAAAATAATATAACATTTTAGTTTTGTAATTATAATAGAAAAACTTTTTTTTAAAAAAAATAAATATTAAGAATAAATTGAAATCTTTTTTATAAACTTAAAACTTTTGTAAATATAAAATAATGAAAAACTCCTTTTTTTTTTAAAAATAATGAAAAAATAAAATCTTTTTTTAAAAAAAATTCTTTTGTAAGTTAAATCATTAAATATCAAATAAAACAATCTCGAGTTTGTATCTCATTTTCTTCATTGCCTCGTAGTTCATCTGATAACTGGTTGACCATGCCTACTAACGAGTGTTCATTTTTTTGCAGTTCACATTTAGTGTTTTGAGTTTTCATTTAAGTTTCATTCATATTTGTATCTGTATCTCAATTGTAATCTCGCGAACCTAATAATCGCGTTTACTTTTCGCATTTAAATTTCCGCTAATGTATGGTTTAAATTTCTGCTGATGTATTGCAATATTTCTGTCACATTACACGCTCCGAAGGAACTAGGTCTAGCATTTGACCGCCGTGTCAATAGTCCTCAACTTCAACCCTTACACCTTTTCAACCCTAAATTTTCACAAATGCCTCGCCGCAGGCAAAATTACAATTTTACCCCTAGCATTAAGCCAAAGAGCCGCCGCGCTCATTTTAGGGTTTCCCGCCGCGGAATCCCTAACCTAATTTAACCCTAATTACAACTTAACAATTCAACGTAGAGATTTGGAGTTTCTACACTCCACGTAAGCGTGTCCCTAAGATACGTTTATTCCCCTTGAGACCTTGACCACAGTCAAGAAGTCTCTAACCTCCCTTTTGAGGGGAACTACGATTACTCTGATTCCACTCCCGTAAGGATACGTAGGCACAAGATGCGATGTCTTGCCGAGTAAACTTAGAATTAACCCCTTAGGTTTATTTTCTCACTTTTAATCCCTTTGTACATATACCTAAAGCAAATAAATAAAGCAATAGTAAGCATTGAACAAAAGGTTCCTGTAGAGTACTACAGAAGTTTAGGGTGCTAATACCTTCCCTAAATTTAACCAACCCCCGAACCCTAGATCTTTCCCCGCGTTGTGTTTACAATGCAAAAATAGGTTTTCCCTTTTTGACCTTTTCCTTCGGATAAATCAAAGAGCGGTTGTGAATTGAATTGCGATTCAAACTCATTAATAGTTTGTGATCCTATTTCCACCGCAACAGAAAATGGCGACTTCACTGGGGAATTCTAAAATGCTTTTGAGGGTTACCCCTAATTTGTTCATGTTTATTACTATTTGCTTTACTATTCATTTACATGTATATATTGTACTCTGATTTTGGGATGGTTCCTTGTGTTGTGAGATAAGTCCTACGCCCGGACTAGTGACATTATTATAGGATGGGGATATATTCGATGAGGCTTATAGGGAGTGAATCCCGACCAAGTTGATTCGAGAATCACCGCTCAGTTGAGACCTTTTCGAAAATGGTTCGGTTGAACGAGTAATCGTAAAAACTTTTTCCATGGTCGATTGGAGTCTGTGATATTAGGGACCGTAGTACCTTAACACCACCTTGGCCTTATTTAGGACGTAGTGCGGGAGCTATGTGGGAGTAATCCTACAATGGCTGCTACGCGATACTACACTCAAAAGAGGTTCTCTTGAGAATATTATTAACCCCTGAGTCAGTCGGAAGGTTGATAATATCCGAAAGATGGGCTGATGACTTTGGGCACTTTGTAGAACCTTGTTCGGCAGGTACAACTAACCTATAGTACACTCCTTTTGGGATGGGTAGACCTTGACTCCGCTCACGTTCCTTTAACCTAGGACTTTGTGCATTGCATCCATAAAGCATCTCATTGCATCGTATTTCCTGGAGTTCAAATACCATTTATGGATATCGCGGGATACCATAAATAAAAAAATAAAATGAAAGAAACAAGAAAAAGATTTCCTTGGTACCCCACGACATTCGTAAATGTTTGAATTCCATGAAATCTTCATTTGCATTCACATTTTAGCATCATACTTTTGCATTGCATGTGTCTCCCGATTTCTCATACGCGGTTTTCTCGCCTTCCAGTTTCGTCACCCTGAGTTCTCAGCACCAGTACAACACTAGAGCTCAAACTCGGAAGAGAATGGAGGATCAGGCAAAAGAGATTGATCGCCTTAGTAATGAACTTGAAGACCTTCGAGGGGGTATGGGGCGTATGATGGAATTGTTACATGTCATGAATGCTAAGATGGATACCCAGCCCACTGTTGTTTCTGAGATTGCCGGCGTTACTGTGGACCCTCCACCAAGTGTGACCGTAGCAAGGGACCCACCTTATGGTCTTGCTCCAGGTTTTGTGCCTCCTCAAGCCAATGTTCCGATTAATCATCCTGTTCAGCAAGCCGTGCCTTTATTCTCCGAAGTTTCTAGGGGGGCTCCTATTTTTGCACCACCTGTTGTACACACTCGTGCGCAACCGTACTTCAATGAGACAGTTTTTGATAATCTTGATGAGAATGTTGAGGGTTATGAGAAACATGATAAGCTTCGTGAGGAAGTAAACACCATCGTCCAGAGATTGAAGAAAGTAGAGGGCGATCAAATTTTTGGGACTGCTGCAAGGGATGTCTGTTTGGTCTCAGGTTTGGTTATTCCCCCGAAGTTCAAAACTCCGAACTTCGATCGTTATGAAGGTGCCACCTGTCCTAAGAGTCATCTGATCATGTATTATCGCAAAATGGCTGCCCATGTTGAGAATGATAAACTGATGATCCATTGCTTCCAAGATAGTTTGAAGGGTGCTTCATCCAAGTGGTATTTAACTTTGGACCAGTCTCGCATCAAGAGCTTTCAAGATTTATCTAACGCTTTCATCAAACACTACAAGTACAATATGGATCTGGCTCCTGACAGAAGACAGTTGCTGAGTATGTCACAAAAAAATTCTGAGTCATTCAAAGAGTATGCCCAAAGGTGGAGAGAGACTGCTTCGCAGGTAGAACCTCCTTTGACCGAGAAAGAGTTAGCTGATTGGTTTGTCGACACGGTCCGTCCAGAATTTTACGAGAGAATGGTGGGTAGTGTGACTTCAAATTTCTCCGACATCGTTGCTGTGGGTGTCAAGATTGAATTGGGTATGAAGAGTGGTAAAATGACAAATAATCATGGTGCTTCTAAGGATCAGCCGAAGAAACCTCCGTATAACTCCCAGAAAAAGAAGGAAGGTGAGACTAATGCTATATCCTCTGGTAGACCAAGAGAACGCTTTTATCGACACCCGCAAAGTTATGCTCAACCTCAAGGGTACCCAGTCCAATATGCTCAACAACCCTATGTGGCAGCTATTACACCTTCTTTCAATCAACAGGTTCCTATGTATCAACCTATGCAACAACCTCCTGTTTATCCGCCTCCTGTCAACTATATACAGGCGCCCAACGCTCCTGCTCCTCAACAGCCCAAGAGTCCGGCTCCTCGCCAGAATGTTCCGAATAGAAGAACGTATAAGCCTTGTCCGCCGATTCCGATGACTTTTACCGAGTTGTATCCTTCTTTGGTCAAGCAGGGTCTCATCACTACTCGGGCTTTGGGTCCACCTCCTAATCCTCTACCCGCCAATTACAACACCGCCGCTCATTGTTTATTTCATGAGGGTGCGCCTGGTCATGATCTGGAGAATTGTTATGCTCTCAAAAATATTGTCAGAGATTTATTGGAAAAGAAGATTTTGTCATTTGAAGATCCTCAACCGAATGTTAAGAAGAACCCTTTTCCTAACCATGAGAGTGTCAATGCCGTTAGTGTTGATTCGGGGGAAGGTTATGCCCTTGACGTTGGACAGATTAAGACTCCTCTCAAGATGTTCCATTTGAAACTGTTTGAAGCTGGTTTGGTAGATACTTCCCACGTTGCATGCGTAAGTTGTGAAGCCAGTGTTAAGGGTTGTGTGTTGGTTCAGAATGATGTTCAGAGGTTAATTAATGAGGGTGTTTTACAAGTGACAAGCCAATACAAGAAAGATGAGGTCGCTGTGGTTGAGCCTGTCTTCCATCAGCCTGAATCAAAGGGTAAGGTACCAGTGTTTAATCTATCAGGGGCAGGTTCCGCCAATCTCATGTTCGATATACCGAAGTCGTCTATCCCTGAGGTGAATCAGCATAGGTCAATAATTATTCGAAAACCAGGTCCGTTTCCTTTCAGTGATCCTAAAGCTGTGCCTTGGAAATATGACGTGACGATGATTGACAAGGAGTCTGGGAAGGTTATTCCAAATGAAGAGGCTAAGGGTACCGTGACCAATATCGCCGAGGTAAGCAGGATGACTCGCAGTGGCCGTGTGTATACTCCCCATTCGAACGAGGTCCCACCTAAGGAAATAACTAGTACCCCAGTGCCTGTCAAAGACAAAGGTAAAGGAGCCGTCACGAATGATGAAGATGCCGAATTTTTGAGGATCATCAAGAAAAGTGACTATAAAGTTATCGATCAACTTCATCAGACTCCCTCCAAGATTTCAATTCTATCACTGTTGATGAGTTCACCCGCCCATAGGATGGCCTTGCAGAAGGTTTTGACTCAAGCACATGTGGATCAAGATATCAGCACCAGTCGGTTTGATAGTGTGATTGCCAATTTGACCGCCTGTAACACCCTCAGTTTCAGCAATGAAGAGTTACCGAAGGAGGGTCCGAACCATAATCGTGCTTTACATATATCGGTGAAATGTCAGGAGGACAATTTAGCGAGAGTGTTAGTAGACACCGGGTCTTCTCTGAATGTTCTACCCAAGAGGGTTCTTGATAAGTTGGCTTGTAAAGAGACTGTGTTGAAACCTACTCCTTTGGTTGTCAAGGCTTTCGATGGCTCTCGTCGATCGGTAATGGGGGAGATTGAGCTTCCTATCCTGATTGGTCCACAAGTTTTTAATATCACGTTTCAAGTCATGGACATTAATCCCAATTACAGTTGTTTACTTGGAAGGCCGTGGATTCATGCCGCTGGGGCAGTGACCTCAACGTTACATCAGAAGATGAAATTCGTGATCGATGGAAAATTGGTTATTATACACGGTGAGGAGGATCTGATGGTCAGTAACCTGTCTTCTTTCCGTTACATCGAGGCTGATGAGAATGCTTTAGAAATCTCCTTTCAAGCACTTGAGATCGCCAATGCCGTTCTGCTAGAAGTCGAAGAGACAGTGGGTCGGGGCAATCCATCTTTTGCATCTCTGAAGAGTACCAAATCAACAATTGACAGGGGCATTCCTGAAGGTTGGGGAGAGGTAATTGATGTCAAGACCAAGACTGATCGCTCTGGGTTGGGTTACAAACCAACTCAGAATGGAGCTGCCATAACTGTCGAAGGGCGTCCGAAGGTTATCCAAGAGGTATTTGTCCGCAGAGGTTTCCAAATCAATGCCATCAGCGACTGTGAAGAAAATGAAGAGTTGAGCAACCTGGTGTTTAAGGGTGATGCAGTTTTGAACAACTGGGAGGCCGTAGAGATCCCTGTTATTTTTCCCTTGTCAAAGTAATTGTTTTTTTAAGTTTCATTTACATTTTCAAATAAAAATCCGTAGCTCTGCCGAAAGCTATAGGGTCGCTTTCATTGGGCCACCTTTCATTCCTAAAAAGATATTAATAAAAGCATTTTGTTCAATTCCACTTTGTTTCATTTGCGTTTTTCGTTTTCACTTTTAAAAAATGAAATTGGCAACCCTTTTTCCGAAAAAACAAAAAAAAAACAGCATTCCATTTATTGTCTTGCATATCTTTGAGCATATTAATTAAGTAAGCCTTCCATCATGCAGAGACATCGTAAACCTTGTTGGATCCAGTGACTTTACTGACACTCCTGACTGGGATGCACCCATCAATCAAGCTGAGGACGAGGGTGAAGAAGATTTTGAAGTACCCGCAGAACTGACAAGATTGATTGAGTACGAGTACGCAGAGCTTCAACCGCATAAAGAGCAGGTGGACTTAATTAATCTTGGTACCGATGAGAACAAGGAAGAGGTCAAGATTGGTGCAATGCTTGGGACAGAGGTTAGGCCGAGGTTGATTGAGTTGTTAAAAGAGTATATTGATGTGTTCGCGTGGTCGTATCAAGATATGCCGGGCCTGAACACAGATATTGTTGTTCACAAGTTGCCACTTAAACCAGATTGTCCACCTATCAAGCAGAAACTCCGAAGAACGAGACCCGACATGGCTTTGAAGATCCGAGATGAGGTTAAAAAGCAGTTGGACGCAGGCTTCTTGGCAGTCGCAAAATATCCAGATTGGGTTGCCAACATTGTGCCAGTGCCCAAAAAAGATGGTAAAGTCAGGATGTGTGTGGATTACAGGGATCTGAATAAAGCAAGTCCGAAAGATGATTTCCCCCTGCCACATATTGATACACTGGTAGACAATACAGCCAGTTTTGCGTTGTTCTCATTTATGGATGGTTTCTCTGGCTATAATCAGATCAAGATGGATCCAGATGATCGAGAGAAGACTACTTTCATTACTCCTTGGGGAACCTTCTGCTACAAAGTCATGCCCTTCGGTTTAAAGAATGCAGGGGCAACTTACCAACGCGCTATGACCACTCTTTTTCATGATATGATGCACAAAGAGATTGAGGTATATGTGGACGATATGATAGCCAAATCTCAGAGTGAAGAGGAGCATCTAGACCATTTGGTGAAATTGTTTGAACGACTCAGGAAATATCAGTTGAAATTGAACCCTGCTAAATGTACCTTCGGTGTCAGATCTGGAAAATTGCTTGGTTTCATTGTTAGCCAGCGAGGGATTGAGGTGGATCCTGACAAAGTCCGAGCCATTCAAGATATGCCGGCTCCGCGAACCGAGACGCAAGTTAGAGGTTTTCTGGGACGTCTGAATTACATTTCCAGGTTTATCTTTAATATGACCGCTACTTGTGAGCCGATATTCAAGTTGCTTTGCAAGGGGCAGACAGTTGAGTGGAACCCTGATTATCAGAAAGCGTTTGAGAAGATTAAGGGTTATTTGCAAGATCCCCCTATTCTGATCCCTCCCGTACCTGGAAGACCGTTGTTTATGTACCTTACTGTTCTTGAGAAGTCTATGGGTTGTGTGCTTGGACAACATGATGAAACTGGGAAAAAGGAGCATGCGATTTATTACCTGAGCAAGAAGTTTACCGATTGCGAAAACAAATACTCACCATTGGAGAAAACTTGTTGTGCATTGGCATGGGCCTCTAAGCGCCTTCGGCAATACATGGTCTGTCATACCACATTGTTGATTTCTAAAATGGATCCGATCAAGTATATTTTTGAAAAACCTGCTCAAACCGGGAGGCTAGCCCGTTGGCACATGTTGTTATCCGAATATGACATCCAGTATGTACCCCAGAAGGCGATTAAGGATAGTATTTTATCTGATTATCTTGCAGACCAGCCAGTTGAAGATTATGAACCTCTTAAGCTCGATTTTCCTGATGAAGATATTTTGTTGATTAAAAGAGATTGTGAAGAGCCAGATCCGAGCGAAGGTCCAGAACCAGGTCTTTGGTGGAGGATGATGTTTGATGGTTCCTCGAATTTCAATGGGCATGGTATAGGCGCCGTTTTGATGAGCCCAAAGGGTGGATTCACTCCATTTACAGCGAGGTTGGACTTTGAGTGTACTAACAACGTCGCAGAATATGAAGCATGTATTCTTGGCCTCGAAGCAGCGATTCACCTCCGAATCAAACTTCTTAAAGTAAGTGGTGACTCAGCCTTGGTTATTTACCAGGTACAAGGCAAATGGGAGACGAAGAATGAGAAGTTGATCCCTTATAAGGACTATATTATTGAGCTGATCAAGTATTTCGACGAGATAGAGTTCGAGCATGTTCCTAGATCCGAGAATCACGTAGCTGATGCTTTAGCCATGTTAGCATCCATGTGGAAAGTTAAATTCGTTAATGAAGCACCTCTTATCCATATTGAGCGCAAGGTTGAGCCCGCTTATTGTCAGATGGTCGAAGAAGTTGAGGTGGATGAAACGCCTTGGTTTCATGATATCAAGAACTATCTCGTCAAACAGGAGTATCCCGATGGTGCTACTGGTCTGGACAAAAAGACATTGAGAAGACTGGCGTCCAAATTCTTTGTCAGTAATGGTGTGTTGTACAAGAGAAATCACGACATGGTCCTGCTCAGATGTGTTGATAAACGGGAAGCGGACATGTTACTACAGGAAATTCATGAGGGAACCTTCGGAACTCATGCCAATGGATATGCTATGTCCAAGAAGATGTTAAGGGCTGGGTATTATTGGTTAACCATGGAAGCCGACTGCATCCAATACGCTAGAAAATGCCATAAGTGCCAAATTTATGCTGATAAAATGCACGTACCTCCGTCACCGTTGAATGTTTTGTCTTCACCATGGCCGTTCTCTATGTGGGGCATTGACATGATTGGGGCAATCGAGCCGAAAGCTTCTAATGGTCATCGTTTTATCCTTGTTGCCATTGATTATTTCACCAAGTGGGTAGAGGCTGCCTCCTACACCAACGTGACCAAGCAAGTGGTTGCCCGATTCATCAGGAAAGAGATCATCTGCCGTTATGGAGTCCCAAGCCGGATAATAACTGACAATGGCACCAATCTGAATAATAAGACTATGAAAGAGCTGTGTGATAGTTTCAAGATCACTCACCACAATTCTTCTCCGTACCGTCCTAAGATGAATGGAGCCGTTGAAGCTGCGAATAAGAATATCAAGAAGATCCTGCAAAAGATGGTTGTGACTTACAAAGATTGGCATGAGATGTTACCATTTGCTTTGCATGGATACAGAACCTCGGTGAGAACTTCGACAGGGGCAACACCTTTCTCACTGGTATATGGAATGGACGCCGTGCTCCCTATCGAAGTAGAGATACCTTCGTTAAGAGTGTTAATGGAGGCTGAACTTGAGGAAGCTGAGTGGGTTCAAGACAGACTGGATCAGTTGAATCTCATTGACGAGAAGCGTTTGACAGCCATGTGCCATGGGCAATTATATCAGAAACGGATGAAAAGAGCGTTTGATAAGAAGATTCGTATCCGCGAGTTCCGTCAAGGAGAGCTCGTACTCAAAAAGATCTTGCCAGTGCACAAAGATATGCGGGGAAAGTGGATGCCCAATTATGAAGGCCCATTTGTTGTAAAGACCGTTTTCTCCGGAGGGTCCCTGATACTTACGACAATGGATGGTGAAGAGCTTGCACACCCCGTGAATTCTGATGTAGTCCGAAAATATTATGCCTAAAAACCCGCTAAGTCGAAAACCTGTAAAAGGCGACTTAGGCAAAAGTAAGGGTTGGAAAAAAAAAAAGAAATAATAATAAAAAGCTCGCTAAGTCGAAAACCCGAAAGGGCGGCTTAGGCAAAAAAGAGCGTCCCGGTGGATTGAAAACTCGAGAGGGCGGTCCAGGCAAAAGTTAGGGACAAAGGCGTTTCATTGCATCAGAAGACACTGATTATCTCGAACACACTTTCCGCATAAGAGCCATGTTTCAGTTCTTTCATCCTTGCCCAAAGCAGGATTCTGGATTAGTCTTAGTTATTAGTGTCAGTAGGTGTCATTGGATTCGATGTAACTTTTTCCCATGTTGCCAATTTCAAAACATAATCATCTGTGGAGCTATGCCTTCAGCAAGCTACCGCCCTTTAAATAAAAGAAACCATCTCGTTACTTACATTCCTTGGTGCATTGCTCTTTGTTTTCTATTGTTATGCAAAATGCGTTTATTCTTAAAATTTGAAAATGAAAGGTGCATTGTAGATTTTTCAAAACTGTTTTTCAAAAACAACAAATTTGAAATGTAATAAATTACTTTGACTAGTGGAAATTCCGAAAGGATCTCTTCATTCCCCGGAAATATCATTATTGCAGAAACACTTTCAAACCATTGCTCTAACACAGTCCCCAGAGAGACTATAAGCTGACAACTTTTTCTTGGGTAACTCAAAAGTGTCCCTCAGGTTTTCTTCTCCCCATGTGAAGACGTGATACTGTACACCCAAGCAGATTACCTTCTCCCCAGAGAAGTCAGAGTTCCGAAACCAGATTTGGTTCTACCGTTGATCCTTCTCACCCATGATTGACGTATTGGTTGCAGAGAATGCAGGGTATCTCCGTCGAGATGTTTATTTCATCTCTCGTCCCACCTCTAGTCTGTTTCGTCAGCATACGCAGGGGCATAAGTATCACATGCCCATTTCATTACATATTCATTACATATTCATTACATATTCATTACATATTCATTACATATTCATTACATATTCATTACATACTCATTACATACTCATTTCATAACATCTTGCATACATAAACATTAACATATATTCACCTTAACATATGCATCAACATATGCGTTAGCATTCACAGGTTCTTTGCGTCTCCATCATTGGTCGTTACCGCCGAGTAACTGGGGTTTGTCCATTCTCTCCAAATAGATTGTCAGCCATAAGCATAAAATAATTACTTGTTCCCAGTTTCCCCACAGAGTTCGATCCTCGTGGATGCCGGTTACTTCAGCTATCTTTCCTCGCCAGTATTAGATATCTACCCTTCGAGATCATTCCCTCGATAGAATCTTGATTACCAGCTTCTTTCTAGCTCGATCCTAGATTGAATCTCAGTCTTGTCGGTCGTCGAGCCCAACCGGACGTGCATTTATTTTGCACTATCTTCAACTACAATCATACACGCCAGTTCACGCCTGGAAAATATATCGGTACAACACTTTACAATCCTACATGTCACAACAACCCTTTACACTTTACATTTTACAGCATCAATGTACAACAATTCTCACCTAAGAAGTCGATCCTATCTTCGTTATGACTCGCAGCAAATGGCCATCTCCATGGAGCAGTTGGGCTTCCATTTACCTGTCGTCTCGAAGTATAGGAGGTATGAACCAAATCGTATTCAGGAGAGCACGATCTTGAGATACGGGGAGGTTTGAGCGGAACCATATTCAGGAGAGCACGATTCTGAAGTTATGAAGAAGTTCATTTATCCTTTAGTAAAAGAAGGAGCGGAATCATATTCAGGAGAGCACGATTCTGAGTTATGAGGAAGTTCAATCGGCCGTTTTTCAGGAGGGCACGATTCTGAAAAATGAGGAAATTTCAAGAGCCGAATCATATTCAGGAGAGCACGATTCTGAGTTATGAGGAAGTTCGATTATCCATTTTCATATTCAGGAGAGCACGATTCTGAAGTATGAAAAAATTCATTTACAACCAAATCATATTCAGGAGAGCACGATTCTGAATTTCATTTATCCGAAAGAGCCGAATCATATTCAGGAGAGCACGATTCTGAGGTATGATGAAGTTCAACTTACCCTTTTCATATTCAGGAGAGCACGATTCTGAAGTATGAAGAATTTCATTTACACAAGAAAGCCGAGTCATATTCAGGAGAGCACGATTCTGAGGTATGATGAAGTCCAGTTTACCCTTTTCATGTTCAGGAGAGCACGATCTTGGAGCATAGAGAAGTTTATTTATCCTTCAGTAAGAGAAAAATCAGAATCGTATTCCAGGCGCCGACCTTAAATGCGAGAAGATTTCTTTATCAGATAAGCAGCAGCCTCTTTATTTGAGTGCTTATCCATTTAGGCATATAAGTCCCTCCCAACGATGAGTAACAATTCTCCCGCGAGAAGCTTATCAGGGCATTTCCCATCAAAGTCCATTTATTTTGGCATACAGCCGGTCTTTACCCTGTATATTTGTTACGGAGTTCCGAAAAGTCCGTTTGATCCTGTCACGAGGGATAGTTTACAGAAGCTTGGATGTTATTCTTTGCTCAATGCTCCAGCGTTCTGTAATCGATCTTGCAGTCGTACGTGATCCAGTTTTATCCTTTAGATTCCCCAGTGGAGGCCGTCTCACAGATGTCATCTCCATTTGAGAATCTCGTCCCAAAATGACAATTGGTCGTGTTCGCACCAGTTGACTATCATTTTAGGATTCCCCAGTGTTTGTACTGTGTCTCAGCACGACATTTTCCCCAATGTGTTCTTCTCGTTAGCGTCTGCCTCGTAGCGCTTGTCATCATCACATCATAACCATGTCATCTGCATTAAGCGGTCCTCGCTTTGTCCATAGCATTGCATACCATCGCATATAAGAGCAAAATTTTCGGTTATCTATATTTAAATCTCTCCACCACGATTCCTCGAGTCTCTGTCACTCAAATCGTCCGGTGTAGCTATTTAAATAGGGGCAACTGTAATACCCCAAATTTTACCCTTATATTTAGTCAGTCATTTCGCATATCATCTCATATGTACATTTGCTAACCACTCACAAGTTATGAAGGTGTTTGTTTTGCAGATTTGGTCCCAGGGGTATTTTGGTCATCTTACACAAATTCTACCAATGCCTTGAAGACGGTCTGTTATTAAAATTCTGAGGCATTTGACACGTTATGGTTTTGAGGCATTTACCTATCACCAGGGCTGATCATGTCGAGATTTTGGCATTTGGTCAATAGAATTTAATTACGAGTAGTGTTACTGTTGATGCTGAAAATGTTGTGATTACGGTGCCCATATGTGTTTGATTATGAAATGGTTGGTTAACATTTTAATCGGATGATGAGATTAAGATTACAAATGAGACGAGTGCACCAATAAGAACACCACTTGGGAATATTTATGTTTTATGCCTATGTTAATGAATTTAAATACTTGTGGATTCATTCACAATTGTTTATATTTTTTAACTAAGAATAAAATATAAATAAATTCAAAATTTTGAGAATTTTATTTCATAAATAATGTCATCATACAAGAAGTGGATGTTGCTTCATATTTTATAAAGTGCTGTTACAAGGAAGTACATTAAAGTTCTCAATCCTAAGGGATTACATTAAAGCATTTATCCTAAATCCTAAGAGCATCTAAAGGTCTTCATGTTGCATTTGAACTTCTCCATGAATCCTCAGCTAACCTGCACATCAAAAGAAAACAAACAGTACAGAAAAATGTTAGAAGTTTTTTCGACACTCTCAGAACAATGTCATCATCGAGTGCCGGGAGTGGCACAACCGAAGCTGCGTCCTACCCTCGTTACCGATCCGCGCCGTGGGCGTCAGATCAGTTAATGCCTGTTCTTATCGATACGGGACATCCGAGAGATAGAAAAAATAAATGAAGTGGGACTGATTCGTTTTGCCGCGATTGGATTTCCAAACTGATACGAGAATAAGGCAACATAGGCAAGTTTTGACTCAGACCCGGATGCCGGCAGGTCTGAGTCACCTTGGTTTCAAAACTTCCAACACCTGAAAAGCCACAAGCATCATCAGCATAAACAAAACCAGGAAAGGGCTCGCGCCAATACAGGTATGAATAGCCACCAAAGAAACAAATCTGTTGCCAAACAGAATGAATATCAAGCTCAAAACAGAACAAACGAAACCAAACAGCATCATACACCATCAGAGCCTTCGGCTCAAAAGCATACCAAAACAGGACAAGAGGATTGAAGCCAAGGCTGCATCACATTGCAAACCAAATACCATATGCAAACTAAAAAAGGCAGAATTATGCGCAAGAAGCCACAGAAAGCATCCTGTAAAATCATGCCCAACAGGATCCAAAGAAAAGAAAGGTAACAGCATACGAAGAAAGCAAGTTTAGCAAGAAGAATAAAGTATCCACACAAAACCGCATCCAGCTGCATAAAACATACCAAAAGGTTGCCAGTTAGGAGGGCCAGCTTCACACGATACAGATGGCAAGTCACCAAGAAAGGGACACCAAGTTGCAGCACAAAGCATAGCGCAGAATGGGGCTCAGTCATGAGCATCATCGCCCCAACAAATAAGTCACCAAAACAAGTTCAGGAAACGAACAAACGAGCAAATACATGGCTCAGCTCAACATGATAGCCAATCATCATCACCAAGTCAATCAGAAGCAGCAATATGATCAGAAGCCAGGATGTAGTATCCTGCTCCAAGTGGTTCAGACTAAGCGTCATCACTACCACGTACCCGTCTCGGCGGCAAAGATCAAGGCAAAATGTCCACCCTGAAAGAAGAAAAAGAAAAGTAAGCGCTAACGATCAGGATTGGATCAAAATGAAATCACATCAGGAATCAGATCAGTATCTAAATTCCCCAAAAGCAATCCAATTCACAAATGGAAAGTTTCGAGTCAGGAATCAAATCGTATCCCATTGAGACACAATCTGGGAAAAATCAAAACAAGTCAAAATGAATCCATCAAGAAACCCCGTGAATTAATGCCAATCAATCCAATCTGAAGGCAAATCATAAAATAATAGAGATTTAGATTTGATGTCAATCCTAAAGCAGATCAAAACAAATCAGTTCAGGTTATTAAATCGAACAGGGTCAGGAGAATCAGCTGGAAATCAGAGACCAATCAAACCCTAAAAGGAGAAATAGGATTCAATCATGTATCAGCAAGAACCAAATCGTATCTCATTGGAACGCATTTTGGATCAATCAACGAATTAGTATCAGATTCATACCAGAAAAATGAATTGAGATCCCAATCGTATCAGAAAGCATCGCATTAGAACTCAATCTGGAAAATCAAAATCAAATAACATCACCACAAAATCAAATCTCAGAATAACGCAAGTTTAAGGCCCAAAAAGAGAGATAAAAGAAATTATAAATAGGGGAATACAACCTGATGCGAGGGAGAGGTGAAAAACCCTAGGCGGAGAGGTGAAAAAACCCTAGGCGGAGAGGACGAAAAACCCAAAGCGCAGAAACCCTAACGGACGAGCAATCGCGAGACTCAGAGACGAAGTCTCATCATCGTCGCCATTCATCACCGTAACGAACGAAGCCACGAGCGAAACACCGGAGGAAAAGACCACCTTCGCCGTTTGAACGGCGGGCAATCGATTCCAAGCCTCAGAGGAAAACCTCATCACCGACCATTTCACCATAAAAGTGAGCCAGGATTGCTTATCGTTACAATTTTTATGTGTTTTTCAGGATCGCGAAGGAGAACAGAGGAGAAGATGCATGGCGATCGCAAGAGAGATGAGGGAAGAAGAAGAAGTGAAACGGCGCCTCAAGAGCATTAGGGTTCTGAGAACCCTAATTGTTTTCCCAAGTTTTAATCCAACCGGGTTGGGTCCGGATGTGGTGACCGGCCCAACCCCTCCTCCTTTTATTTTTTCTTTTTTTCATTTTTTTTATTTAATTTGTTTTATGTTTTTAAAAATGTTAAAAGCTATTTTTACATTTTAATTTTTATAATATGAAAAAAATCTTTATAAAAAAATAATATAACATTTTAGTTTTGTAATTATAATAGAAAAACTTTTTTTTAAAAAAAATAAATATTAAGAATAAATTGAAATCTTTTTTATAAACTTAAAACTTTTGTAAATATAAAATAATGAAAAACTCCTTTTTTTTAAAAAAATAATGAAAAAATAAAATCTTTTTTTAAAAAAAATTCTTTTGTAAGTTAAATCATTAAATATCAAATAAAACAATCTCGAGTTTGTATCTCATTTTCTTCATTGCCTCGTAGTTCATCTGATAACTGGTTGACCATGCCTACTAACGAGTGTTCATTTTTTTGCAGTTCACATTTAGTGTTTTGAGTTTTCATTTAAGTTTCATTCATATTTGTATCTGTATCTCAATTGTAATCTCGCGAACCTAATAATCGCGTTTACTTTTCGCATTTAAATTTCCGTTAATGTATGGTTTAAATTTCTGCTGATGTATTGCAATATTTCTGTCACATTACACGCTCCGAAGGAACTAGGTCTAGCATTTGACCGCCGTGTCAATAGTCCTCAACTTCAACCCTTACACCTTTTCAACCCTAAATTTTCACAAATGCCTCGCCGCAGGCAAAATTACAATTTTACCCCTAGCATTAGGCCAAAGAGCCGCCGCGCTCATTTTAGGGTTTCCCGCCGCGGAATCCCTAACCTAATTTAACCCTAATTACAACTTAACAATTCAACGTAGAGATTTGGAGTTTCTACACTCCACGTAAGCGTGTCCCTAAGATACGTTTATTCCCCTTGAGACCTTGACCACAGTCAAGAAGTCTCTAACCTCCCTTTTGAGGGGAACTACGATTACTCTGATTCCACTCCCGTAAGGATACGTAGGCACAAGATGCGATGTCTTGCCGAGTAAACTTAGAATTAACCCCTTAGGTTTATTTTCTCACTTTTAATCCCTTTGTACATATACCTTAAGCAAATAAATAAAGCAATAGTAAGCATTGAACAAAAGGTTCCTGTAGAGTACTACAGAAGTTTAGGGTGCTAATACCTTCCCTAAATTTAACCAACCCCCGAACCCTAGATCTTTCCCCGCGTTGTGTTTACAATGCAAAAATAGGTTTTCCCTTTTTGACCTTTTCCTTCGGATAAATCAAAGAGCGGTTGTGAATTGAATTGCGATTCAAACTCATTAATAGTTTGTGATCCTATTTCCACCGCAACAACATGCATTTTATCAATAAATCAAAAGGCGTTTTTCTTCGCATTCAAATGTTGTGATCTCTGTTATTCCTGTTTTATATTTGTTTTGAAAAACAATAAAATGGCAATAGGTTTGTGCTAACCTACATATCCTTGTTTTAAGCTTAACCCTTGTTATTGCAGGATCCACATAGCAGACGACATCGACTCTGGACCTTCTACGACTCACTTCGACTTTGATTGCCCGATCTATCAAGCCGAAGAAGAGATTGATGAAGACGAAGACCTTCCCGAAGAGTTGGCCCGCTTGTTGAAACAAGAAGAGAAAGTTATTCTGCCTCACTGTCGCACCTCGAAAAATCACGGAGACATTTCGGAGAAACAACACTCGCGCGAAAGGCGCGGAAATGCGGTTCGACAGAGTCGCCACCGAACTTTATTTTTCTCGAATAAACGAGAGAGGAAAATATCGACAAAACCTCTTAAAACGAAAGGATAGGAACAGGGCTGTCGCAACCAAGTTCCGGGTTCGGGAGTCGGTTACGTGAGGGGAAGGTATTAGCACCCCTCACGTCCGTCGTACTCGACGGGAACCTCTTAAGGTAATTGTGGGGAGTGTTGTTTAGGTTCACTTGTTTTCTTTTCGTTGGTAAAGGTAGAATTGGTAGGGTAAAAAGGTTTAAAGACGCAAAGGAGAGATGGGTGTTAGAAGATAGGGTGCTCGCCAAGGATTGGGGCCCTTGTGCCTACGTATGCTCATTCGGACGAGAATGAGAAATCAGAGCGTCGTAGTTCGACTACGGGAAAGGTTGGGAATGTGGAAGGAATAATGGAGGAAGATAGAAGTGTGGAATAGGGGAAAGAATGGGAAATGTGCTCGCCAAGATCATCGCAATCTTGTGCCTACGTATCTTATATTCAAGAATGAATAAAGAATCAGAGCGTCCGTAGTTCGTCTACGGGAAAGGATGGGGAAAAACGGAAGATGGATAGAAGTGTGCTCCCCAAGATCATCGCAATCTTGTGCCTACGTATCTTATATTCAAGAATGAATAAAGAATCAGAGCGTTCGTAGTTCGTGGTAACAACCACGAAAGATGAGGTTGAATAAGTTGGAAGTTTGGGAAAGAGACGAAAGGGTGACTGACAAGCAACCCAAGAGCGCGCCTCAAGAGCTTGTTGTAACACCCATTTTATTTATTTAGTCATTTTGGTGTTGGTGTGCCCTTAGGTGGGGTGTGTTGGTATGTGATTGGTGAGTATCCTTGATATATAAGGATCATTGGTGGTGTGGAGATAATAATATAATAGTTAATAGTAATATTGGTGGTATTATTATTATTATTATTATTATTATTATTATTATTATTATTATCATTATTATTATTATTATTATCATCGGTATGAATATTATTATTGGTGGGTGTCCCTGATATGGGAGGATTATTGGTGGTGTTTTGGTGAATATAATAATATAGTGTATAATATTAATATTGGTGGGAATATTATTATTATTATTATATTTATTATAGTTACTATTGTTATTAACATTATTATTATTTTGGTGAGATAATAATAGGATTATTATTACTATTATTATTATTATTGTTTTATTAAGTTATTAACATTATTATTATTTTGGTGAGATAATAATAGGATTATTATTACTATTATTATTATTATTATTTTATTAAGTTATTAACATTATTATTATTTTGGTGAGATAATAATAGGATTATTATTACTATTATTATTATTATTATTTTATTATTATTATTATTGGGATTAGAGAATTAAAATAGAGAAGGAGAGGGGTTAGCAGTTACGATACATTGTGAGAAGTTAGAGAAAGTGGAAAAAGAACGGTAGAAAGGAGAAAACGGGAAAGGGAACGGAAAAGGGAGCAAAGAACGAAGGATACAAGGGAAAATCAGAATTGGCCAAACCTTGGAGGATTCTTTCATCGATCAGCCGATTAACAAGGTAAGGGGGGAGAAACTTGATTTGGGATGGTATATACATGTATAGGGTAGAGGGGATTCCTTAACCCCGTAGGAAAATTCCGATCTATGAAGTTTTATATTGGCATGCTTGTTATTATTGTTGCTGATGATAAATTGATGCTTGACATTGATGAATTGTTGATTGGTATTGGTGAATTTGGTGTACATATATTATGGTGATGTTAGTGAGATTATATGTTGTTACTGCAGTGTTGATAGTAAATATAAATAGAGTTTTGGTGAGATTCTGTGTTGTTACTGTGGTGTGGGTAATGACCATGATTATAGCTTTGGGAAAAATTATATGTTGTTACCGCAGTGTTGATAGTAACTATAAATAGAGTTTTGGTGAGATTCTGTGTTGTTATTGTGGTGTGGGTAATGACCATGATTATAGGTTTGGGGAAAATTATATGTTGTTACCGCAGTGTTGATAGTAACTATAAATAGAGTTTTGGTGAGATTCTGTGTTGTTACTGTAGTGTGGGTAATGACCATGATTATAGCTTTGGGGAAAATTATATGTTGTTACTGCAGTGTTGATAGTAAATATAAATAGAGTTTTGGTGAGATTCTGTGTTGTTACTGTGGTGTGGGTAATGACCATGATTATAGCTTTGGGGAAAATTATGTGTTGTTTCCCTATAGTGTCGTTAATGACTATGGTTAGGACCTTGGTGAGATTCAGAGTGACTCTGAAGTGTCGGTAATGTACCGTAATGTTGGTTCTAGAGTAGGAAGTATAGGATAATTGGTAAGTATAATGTTTATTGGTGTGTTTGTGTTTGATGATAACTAGTAATTGATAGTGATGGAGTATAAGTCAATGTTAATGAATTGGTGTTTTGGGATGATTTGGCATATAGGGCATATAGGGTGTTTTACAGTTTTTAGGGAAAATTCTGTATGGCTTTTGAGGTATCGATAGAGTGTGTAGGTGATGATTTTGGGAATAGGAATTAGAAGCCTATTGGTTACGGTAATGTGCAAGATTGGTACTAGAATAGACTGAGGATCTGAGTTGAGATGATAGGTACAGTTTGGCCTTGATGCACTGTAAGAATGATGAGTGTGGGAACTAACTTGTGTACTTGGTGATAGTGCATGTTCCCCGTAATAATGACTGGTGGACAATTAGTTGATGTATATGTATGTAGTGATCAGTAGGATCGCGTACCCCTGAGTGGTGGGATATGTTATATCTTGGTGTTAAAGTATGAACTTATTTACTATCTGGTTGATTTATATGTTGTTGGTGTATGTTATATCTGTACATATGTGCATTGGTGTATGATGATATGATCAGGAGGATCGTGTGCACGTTGAGTGCCTAAATATATTAGTTATGCATTAGTGTGTGCATATCATGGTGTTTTGGTGGGATGAATCATGTCTCAGGAGGAGCGTAAGTGATTCATCCGTACTCCTTTGTGGAGAATGGTGGGGGATAGATCATGTCTCAGGAGGAGCGTAAGTGATCTATCCAGGTTCGATTGAATGAACCAATGAGTCGGTACCGCATGCATGGTGTTGAGTTGCATATTTGCATTATAATATGTTATATTTTAATTTGAACAGTAGGTTCGTCATATGGAGTTGTTGGGGGTGAATATTGGTGTGTTGGTGTGTTTTACAACCTTATTTACATGTATTACATTACCATTATATTTTGATCATTATTTCTCACCCCTTTGTTGTTGTTGTGGTCTGTGCTTCTTCGGAAGTACAAATAATCCAGGTGTTTAGCTAGCTTGGATATTGGTGTGACCGTCGAGTCTAGGATGCTCTGATACGTAACACAGGATATGGGTGTTGTAATTGTTTTATGTCAAATGTGTTGAAATCCTGTGACGTATCATGTTTTGATGTATTTTACTTTATGAAACAAATTCCGCTGTATTATTTTGAAAAGAATGAATAAAGTATTTTTATAAAATTTGGAGATGTGATATCCCACTTTTTGGTGAAAACTCTGATTATTATTATAATATTTATATTTTATTTAATACGGGAAGTGGGGTGTTACAATTGGTATCAGAGCCTGGTTGGTCCGTCCGGCCAGTGTTGTTGAGTTGAGTTGAGTCTGTCCTTTGGGATGGAGACTGTGTGTTGTTTAACCTGGTGTTGTGGTTTAAATCCCTAGTATACGACATGTGTGTGAAAACACTGTCGGTACGTGTTTATTTCCTAACCTTGTCTGCAGAAGCAGGAATGATTCCAGTGGAGGAGATGTTTGTAATTCTCCGGAATGCTACGGTGTGGTGGCTTAATGTGTTGAGGAATGCTATCATAGTTTGGTAAAGATGGTTTGTACCCCATCATGATTTCGGCTGTCTATTAACAAATTGAGGAATTGATCACCCTTAATCTCTTGTTAATATTAGACGGGATTGTGTTGGATGGGATAGACGTGTCTTGCAAGCTTGGGTGGCGTGAGCGGTGAATTGTCCTGAGTTAAGCTAAGTGCTTAAGGGATTATTTTGAGGAGTTGGCGTAATACGGTGTTGAGATGTTTATTGTGACGGAAACTTCGAATGAGAAGGAAAGTGAGAAAATTGGGATTTGTCAATTAGTTGAAATTGCCGGAGGTTCCATGAGGAAGTAAGCAATTTACTATCGGAGTGTGAAGTAAAGCTTACACGTTTATTTTGTTTTTGGGACGAGTCTGATATTGATGACTCCATATTGTATGTTTACGTTGGGATTGGAGAAGTTGAAGAGTCAACTTGAAGACCCGCTGGAGGAGAGGTTCTTTTGTTTGAGTGTGTTACCGTAAGGTGCACCAATTTTTGTTGGTTAGACAGACAGAAGGTTTTGTGAAGCTTTGGGTGAACTATAGATAAGTGAACAAGGTGACTGTCAAGGATAAGTGTTCGCTTCCAAGAGTTAATGATTTGATGGATCAATTGATTGAAGGACGTGAGTTTCTGTGTTCGTGAGATCGCGAGTAGAATTATTGTGTTGTGGTGTCGAAGGTCGAAGTGGTATCGTAATAGGAGGCTCCACGATCTGCTGTTGAGATTGGAAGTAATCGGGTTTTAAAATATTTAAAGATTTAAAGTGTGTTGGACGGCCTCCTAAGTATGAAATTGTGGTTATACTTTGAATTCCGAGATCGCAGCTTTTTACGGAATCAAAATCGGACACTCGGAAGTCAGGTAACGGTCGAAAATAGAATTTCGGGACTGTCATGTTCGCCGAGATTCGCCTGGCGAAGTGCCCTGAGCAGAAAAATGTTGTTGTGGTATTTTTGTCGTAACGGGAGAACCGTAACTCAGAATGACGCCCGGTTCGAAGCGTTGGAAAGCTATTGAAATTATCTATGAGATGGTGAAGTATTGACATAGATTTAATCTATTTATCGATGAAGTGTGTTTGAATGTTGTGGTAAGGACGGGCGGTACGGTATGTGTTCCCGCTATAACTCACAACTTGTTTGTCCATTTGGCATGGGATCTTCTTTATTTATTTATATAAGGCAATGGTTGTGTTGATAAATGATATTTTAAGGTATTCGAAGAGTATAGAGGATTATGTTGAGCATAAGGAACTTGAGTTATCAGTGTTAGAAAAAGAGCGGTGATATACTTCCGTAAGGAAAGTTCTGCCGAATCCGATAGAACTAATTGTGGTGTTTGTGATGCTTGTTGATATAATTAGGGGATTTGCTAAAGACAACTTCAGCGAGTTTCAGTTATGCAAAAGGCAACTCGAAGTGTGTAAGAGAAACCATCCGACCAATGATTTAGAGTTGGTTGCTATTGTGGTTGTACCGGAGTCGGAGGCTTCGAAAGTTCAGACTGAGATCAGAGATGTTTGGTGATCTTAAGAGTTTAAGGTGTTTGTTTGATTTGAAAAAGTTGAAAATGAGGCAGAGGAAATAATTAGGATTTCTGAAGGATTACGAATTTGAGTGTAATTACCCTTTGGGTAAAGTGGATGTGGTAGATGATGCGGTGAGTTGGAAATGTTTGTGTTTACCGAAGATGATGGTGAAAAGAGGTAGAACTGATTGAGAAATTTCATAATATGCGTTGTGTGAGTAAGGATACTTCTTATGGAGTTAATCTTTTATTATTAAGATCTGACTAGTGATATCCTTGAGAAGAACCGAGAAAGTCAGAAATCTGGGTCGAGTAGTGAATTAGTTGAATGTTGATAAATTAGAGTCGAGGAGTGGATTGTCGGGCTTGTGGAAATAATACCACGAGATGTTATGATAGAGTATGTGTACCAAATGTTGTTGAGGGGAGTAGAAGTACTCGTGAAGAAATACATTGGGGTAGATGGAGTATCAATCCCAGTGCTATGAAGAAGTAACCGAATTTGAGTAGATTGTTCTGGAGACCATGGATAAGGGGAGGAGTAGTTGAGGTGGAATATGCTGGTTAGAATTGTAGGAATTCGAAGAGTGAACATCAGAGACTGTTGAGTCTGATGCAGTCGTTAAATATTCCAGAGTGGAAATCAGGTAGTATTTTCACGAAATTGGTGTTGAGATTTCCAAAGAATTTGTAAAGACATAATTTTAATTTGAATTGTTAGGAGTGGATTAACTATTCCGTGTTGAGAATATATGAGATGCATATTGAGAAAGTGGTGAAGTTGGATGAGATACTGACGAATATTGTGTCAGATGGAAATTTGAGGTTTATATTGAGATTTTGGAAGGGCTTACAGGAAGCTTCGGGTACTAAGTTGAAGTTGAGTTTGGCTTACCATCCGCAAACTGATGGTCAGTCAGAGAGGACTATTGAGTCTGTAGAGAATTGGTGAGAGCTTGGGTGTTGGATCGAGCTGGATTGTGGGATGATTAATTACCGTTGATTGAGTTACCTATAATAACGGTTACCATCCTAGTGTCGGAATGGCACTATATGTGGCTTGGTGAAATAGGGAGTGTAGGACTCTACTGTGTTGGAATGGGTCGAGTGAGAGTGTTGTGCTCAGACCTGAAAATTATGTGGAGATGGCTGAAAAGATCAAGAGGATCCAAGGAAAGATATGTTTGGAGAGTCACGCCGGTGACTGATGTTGGTCGAGCTTCGAAGTCTCAGAAGTTCGCACCGTGTTCTGTGGTTTGTATCAGAGTGGCGCAGCAGAGGCATGGGAGGAGTAACATGTTAGACCGTTTTTCCCGCTGTCGCTATGAATTGGCATGATATGTTTCATGTGTCTTAGTTGAGAAAGTACATTGAACCAGGTGGATGATGTACAAGTGAAAATAATTTGATTGTTGAGGCATTGCTATTTCGTTTGGACGAGCGAGAAACAACTCCGAAGGGAGGAGATATCTTTGGTGAAAGTAACTTGGGGAGGTGCTGCAGAAGGCAGTGTGACCTGTAAGTTGGAATGAAGGATGCGGGAAGCGTATCCGGAAGTGTTCCATCAGGTAATTTTCGAGGACGAAAATACTTAAAGTGGGGGAGAGTTGTAACACCCATTTTATTTATTTAGTCATTTTGGTGTTAATTTAATTATTTTATGTTGGTGTGCCCTTAGGTGGGGTGTGTTGGTATGTGATTGGTGAGTATCCTTGATATATAAGGATCATTGGTGGTGTGGAGATAATAATATAATAGTTAATAGTAATATTGGTGGTATTATTATTATTATTCTTATTATTATTATTATTATTATTATTATTATTATTATTATTATTATTATTATTATTATTATTATTATTATTATCATTATTATTATTATTATTATCATCGGTATGAATATTATTATTGGTGGGTGTCCCTGATATGGGAGGATTATTGGTGGTGTTTTGGTGAATATAATAATATAGTGTATAATATTAATATTGGTGGGAATATTATTATTATTATTATATTTATTATAGTTACTATTGTTATTAACATTATTATTATTTTGGTGAGATAATAATAAGATTATTATTACTATTATTATTATTATTATTTTATTAAGTTATTAACATTATTATTATTTTGGTGAGATAATAATAGGATTATTATTACTATTATTATTATTATTATTTTATTAAGTTATTAACATTATTATTATTTTGGTGAGATAATAATAGGATTATTATTACTATTATTATTATTATTATTATTATTTTATTATTATTATTGGGATTAGAGAATTAAAATAGAGAAGGAGAGGAGTTAGCAGTTACGATACATTGTGAGAAGTTAGAGAAAGTGGAAAAAGAACGATAGAAAGGAGAAAACGGGAAAGGGAACGGAAAAGGGAGCAAAGAACGAAGGATACAAGAAAACGGGAAAGGGAACGGAAAAGGGAGCAAAGAACGAAGGATACAAGGGAAAATCAGAATTGGCCAAACCTTGGAGGATTCTTTCATTGATCAGCCGATTAACAAGGTAGGGGGGAGAAACTTGATTTGGGATGGTATATACATGTATAGGGTAGAGGGGATTCCTTAACCCCGTAGGAAAATTCCGATCTATGAAGTTTTATATTGGCATGCTTGTTATTATTGTTGCTGATGATAAATTGATGCTTGACATTGATGAATTGTTGATTGGTATTGGTGAATTTGGTGTATATATATTATGGTGATGTTAGTGAGATTATATGTTGTTACTGCAGTGTTGATAGTAAATATAAATAGAGTTTTGGCGAGATTCTGTGTTGTTACTGTGGTGTGGGTAATGACCATGATTATAGCTTTGGGAAAAATTATATGTTGTTACCGCAGTGTTGATAGTAACTATAAATAGAGTTTTGGTGAGATTCTGTGTTGTTACTGTAGTGTGGGTAATGACCATGATTATAGCTTTGGGGAAAATTATATGTTGTTACTGCAGTGTTGATAGTAAATATAAATAGAGTTTTGGTGAGATTCTGTGTTGTTACTGTGGTGTGGGTAATGACCATGATTATAGGTTTGGGGAAAATTATATGTTGTTACCGCAGTGTTGATAGTAACTATAAATAGAGTTTTGGTGAGATTCTGTGTTGTTACTGTAGTGTGGGTAATGACCATGATTATAGCTTTGGGGAAAATTATATGTTGTTACTGCAGTGTTGATAGTAAATATAAATAGAGTTTTGGTGAGATTCTGTGTTGTTACTGTGGTGTGGGTAATGACCATGATTATAGCTTTGGGGAAAATTATGTGTTGTTTCCCTATAGTGTCGTTAATGACTATGGTTAGGACCTTGGTGAGATTGAGAGTGACTCTGAAGTGTCGGTAATGTACCGTAATGTTGGTTCTAGAGTAGGAAGTATAGGATAATTGGTAAGTATAATGTTTATTGGTGTGTTTGTGTTTGATGATAACTAGTAATTGATAGTGATGGAGTATAAGTCAATGTTAATGAATTGGTGTTTTGGGATGATTTTGCATATAGGGCATATAGGGTGTTTTACAGTTTTTAGGGAAAATTCTGTATGGCTTTTGAGGTATCGATAGAGTGTGTAGGTGATGATTTTGGGAATAGGAATTAGAAGCCTATTGGTTACGGTAATGTGCAAGATTGGTACTAGAATAGACTGAGGATCTGAGTTGAGATGATAGGTACAGTTTGGCCTTGATGCACTGTAAGAATGATGAGTGTGGGAACTAACTTGTGTACTTGGTGATAGTGCATGTTCCCCGTAATAATGACTGGTGGACAATTAGTTGATGTATATGTATGTAGTGATCAGTAGGATCGCGTACCCCCGAGTGGTGGGATATGTTATATCTTGGTGTTAAAGTATGAACTTGTTTACTATCTGGTTGATTTATATGGTGTTGGTGTATGTTATATCTGTACATATGTGCATTGGTGTATGATGATATGATCAGGAGGATCGTGTGCACGTTGAGTGCCTAAATATATTAGTTATGCATTAGTGTGTGCATATCATGGTGTTTTGGTGGGATGAATCATGTCTCAGGAGGAGCGTAAGTGATTCATCCGTACTCCTTTGTGGAGAATGGTGGGGGATAGATCATGTCTCAGGAGGAGCGTAAGTGATCTATCCAGGTTCGATTGAATGAACCAATGAGTCGGTACCGCATGCATGGTGTTGAGTTGCGTATTTGCATTATAATATGTTATATTGTAATTTGAACAGTAGGTTCGTCATATGGAGTTGTTGGGGGTGAATATTGGTGTGTTGGTGTGTTTTACTACCTTATTTACATTTATTACATTACCATTATATTCTGATCATTATTTCTCACCCCTTTGTTGTTGTTGTGGTCTGTGCTTCTTCGGAAGTACAGATAATCCAGGTGTTTAGCTAGCTTGGATATTGGTGTGACCGTCGAGTCTAGGATGCTCTGATACGTAACACAGGATATGGGTGTTGTAATTGTTTTATGTCAAACGTGTTGAAATCCTGTGACGTATCATGTTTTGATGTATTTTACTTTATGAAACAAATTCCGCTGTATTATTTTGAAAAGAATGAATAAAGTATTTTTATAAAATTTGGAGATGTGATATCCCACTTTTTGGTGAAAACTCTGATTATTATTATAATATTTATATTTTATTTAATACGGGAAGTGGGGTGTTACACTTGTCACTCAAGAATTCAAGGAATGCGAGATTCCAAGAACTCAGTTCTTTCAGGAATTGACTGAATAAGTTGAAGATAAAGAGTTGGATGTTTTGAAATCGAAAGAATAAATTAATAACAACTTGAGGGCGCGCCTCGAGAGTTACTCATTCGAATATCCAAAGAATGCTAGATTCTGAGAATATCCCTCTTTCGCAAGTTTTAGAAATGTTTGTGTAAGGACCGGATCGAAAAATGGCATGCGAGGCCAAAAGGAAGTTGTTTTGAAGTAGCTCGACGACGTGTCGAGGATATGATTGAAGATGGAACCGACTTGACGACGTGTCAAGTGTTAAGATTGTGAGAAAACGATATTAGTCCCTGAGGGTGCCCCTAATATCGAAACCGTGAGGAATTGTGAAGTGTGTGCGAAATGTGGATTGCGAATGCGTACGAGCATTCGACTTAGGAGAATGTTTGAAAAATGATTGAGTTTGGCAAAGTCGAAAGGTTGAGTGAATAACAACTCAAAGGCGTGCATCGAGAATTATTCACTCGAAGACACAAGGAATGCTAGATTCCAAGTACCTTCTTCTTTTGGAGTTTTGATCGAAAGAAAAGACGTTGAGAATATGTTTGAGAAAATCAAAAGATTGAATGAATAACAACTCAAGAGCGTGCCTCGAGAATTACTCATTCGAAAATTCAAGGAATGCTAGATTCCAAGAACCTTCTTCTTTCGATCGAGAAAGATATTTTGGAGACTTGAATCGAAAAGTATAATTTTGAAAATGATTTGAAGTGAAATGAGGTATGAAAAGAGTTTGCGGTACGAGAGAAAAAAAATGAGAGATTGGATTCGAAAATAAGAGAAATGACAATTATTTGATAAATGAGGCGTAAGCCTCACAACCAATTAATCGAGGTATTATCGAAATGCTAGATCTCAACGACACCTTTTCCACTTGGAGAATGTTTGAATGAACGACAGAAATATCACACAGAATGCTAGATTCCTATAATATTTCTTTGCCCAATAATAGCATACTAAACGAATAGCAGAACGACATATTATTTAAGGTGTACACCCCAATAACGTTCGTCCAAAAATCCACATAAGATTCTAACTAACAGGTCATTAATAAATTATCATTATTAACTAGATAATGATGTTAAATTTTTAATTAGCAATTTAGTAGCAAAAATAAGTATTTCAAAATAATATAATTGTTTCAAAATTCTTTCTCTTTAAAGGAAAATCTATTTTGAATTTGTCTTATAAAATAAGTTACTTGATAAACAATTTCGATTTAACTTATGAAACAATAAAATAAACAACGAAAGTATCATGTGGAGTGCTAGACTCCAATGACATTTCCTTGTCTAAATAATTAGAGGGTGTATTTTGAAACGAAAAAAAAAATCGAATGACACTACCTAAGGTGTACGCCTTAATAATGGTCTTTCGAGAACTCAAAAGGTGCTAGACCTTAAAAGTTCGTTTCTTTCGCGATTGATTAAGAAAATGATTTTACTAAATGTGTTGATGGGTCAAGATGGTTAGCAATAAAGTAAAATAGAAACTTAATTTAGTCATCCCATTAATAAAATTAATTATTTGAATACCTTATATAATAAAAATAAAAAAGGTAATAAGAATCCTTAAATTAATTTAAAGAAAAAAGTTATTAAACCCAAATTGCTGATAAAATCCAAAATTAATTTAGAACACCAAAGAAATTGTGTTTTAATTACATTACTCATAAACAAAAGCAATAGCACTTCTATCATAAACCAATATGTTAACATAAGTCAATGGAATATCATATCCATCTGTTCTAAAAAAAACAACCTGCTTTAGCCCAAATGAAAAAAAAGGCAGGCTATACTTGACCTTACAGACTACAGCCGCAATGGGAGCCACCATTCTCTATGACCAGCTTACACAAGAATTATGACGAGAATAATCTTTCAACCAAACCAGCACGTTTTATATACGTCACCGATTACACAACCAGCTCACAAATATTCACTGCAAACATTGTAACACATGACATAAAGAAATCTACAACATGGAAGGGTGTTAACAGCTCATTATACCGGTACCGTATGTGAACAAAGCGAGCGGAAATCGCTAAATAAAAAAAATCTCTTATCTCACGGCCTGTTGTTGCAGAGCAAACTGTAATGAAACCCGACAGTCGTTATTCTCGCAATTGCGCCTCGTCCAATCCTGATCTCGCAGTTGAAGATTTGGAGATTTGCGTGAATGAGCTTATCAGAAAGACCCCAACCTGCCAACGAATGAACACAACAAACAAAACCTAACAGCGACTGCCAAAGAGCGCTCATACCAATGTCCAAATGTTTAAACACAACATTTATACTATTATAGCAGCAATAACAACATCATAAAAGCTGGTAATATTGCATTAATTTAACATAGCTGAAAAGAAACAATGGTCTTGAAGCATCTGTCAAACGCGACAACCGTCAACCTAACTATCATTTATTAATTTGCTTGTTACATTCAAATTCCAAATTCATGACATGAACATGGGTTAGAAATACACAACCAAGACACTTAGTAGCATAATCCAGTAGATCGGTTCAACATTTTTTTTTGCAATAGTCATTCATTGGATATCAAGTTTAACCAAAACAGAAATCAGAGAGCAAAAGTGTATGAGAAAAAGTCGAATGATAATTACGCAGTATTGACCTCGGGTAAGGATACAAATATTACCAACCAATGATCCGAAAATTGTTTTCACTCTGAACCTGGTACATGCCTGCTGAGATGTTGCTCGGTGCGTGACCGTGTTGAGGCAGAAAACTCTGTTTATTATATCGGCACGTCAATACAACAACATCCTCCTGAGTTGATACTTCATATTCCAACCTTTTGACCTGTCATTCTCGGACTTGATGCGCAATCATTCAGATCTTATTACTGCGGACTGAAGAACTAAAGTCAGCTCTGCAAAAGCTCCAACATCAACTACCCTTCTTTGGTACTGGCTTCAAGTCGTGGTTGATAAGAGCAACTGCCGAGCCACATCTGATTTGAAACCTGCACATGAAATTAACAACAGACAACAAAACAATCCTTATGGAAACAGAATTGAATGCAAATTTCTGAGCTGCTATGATGGACTCAACTCTGAAGTGAAGCTAAAGAAAAGAGTAGTAAGATCGTTTGTTTCTTCCTTTATACATGTCAAACAAGAGAGGAGGAAGGAATATCAATTTGTCTTTATTTATTAATACTAACAATCAAAGGAGGGACCAATATCGGTTCTTGAAACATCTAATCCAATCAGATTAGGAAGCTTATGCCAAAGATGTGAAACCGTACTCCACTTCATACTTGGTGTCCCCGCAACAGAAAGGAAACGAACTGATTGCACATTTCCCAATGCAAGCTCATCAACACTCAGGCAGTCGATGAACCCGATATCAGTCAGCTTAGGACAATAGTTAGCCAATGCATTAATAGCATCAACATTTACATCCTTAATGCCTAAGAGCCTGAGTTTATTCAAATTAGGACAGCAATGAGCTATTGATTTTATAGCATCACTAGTGACTTTATCACAAAAATCTGGTCCAAACTGAAGACTCTCAAGTAACTCATGCCAGGATGCAACGACAGTAAGAGTTGCATCAGTCATCTTCCTACAACTATCCCCACTTATTTCACGCAAGTTCTTAGCTCGAAGATGAAGCAGTGTGTTGCGGTGAAATTTGGATGTCAAGCTATTGATTAACTTGAATCTTAATTCATTTACAACCGGTCTTTGATTTATCCGAAGGAAAGGTTAAAGAAAGGAAAAACCTAAAAGGGAGAGATCTAAGGTTCGGGGGTTGGTTAAATTTAGGGAAGGTATTAGCACCCTAAACTTCCGTAGTATTCTACGGGAACCTTTTGTTTATTTTTTTATTTGTTTCATTAATTATTTCTCCATATAATGATTTGTCATATTTTCACATTTTTTTTATAGTTTTATCCTTCCGAAGGATTAGGTCCAGCCTTTTGGCCGCCGAGTCAATAGCCTTACCCCTTTAATGGATCAAACCCTGTTTAGCCTAGGTGTCCCGCCGCGGGCAAAATTGCTTTTATCCTAGTGTTAGGTCAAAGAGTCGCCGCACTCATTTTAGGGTTTCCCGCCGCGGAATCCCTAACCTAACCCTAATGCACTTAACAATTTATAACATAGAGATTAGAGTTTAAGACTCCATGTAAGCGTGTCCTTAAGATGCGTTTATTCCCCTTGAGACCTTGACCACAGTCAAGAAGTCTCTAACCTCCCTTTTGAGGGGAACTACAGTTACTCTGATTCCATTCCCGTAAGGATATGTAGGCACAAGATGCGATGTCTTGCCGAGTAAACTTAGAATTAACCCCTAGGTCTTTTTTTTTTCCTTTGTATATACCCTAAAGCAAAATAATTAATGAAATAAATAAAAAAAAATAAACAAAAGGTTCCCGTAGAGTACTACGGAAGTTTAGGGTGCTAATACCTTCCCTAAATTTAACCAACCCCCGAACCTTAGATCTCTCCCTTTTAGGTTTTCCTTTCTTTAACCTTTCCTTCGGATAAATCAAAGACCGGTTGTAAATGAATTAAGATTCAAGTTAATCAATAGCTTGACATCCAAATTTCACCGCAACAGAAAATGGCGACTTCACTGGGGATCTCCTTTGTTTCTCCCTTTCTCTCTCCTCTTTTCTGAAGAAAACCTTCTGACCCCTTTTTCAACAAGGCAACACATGTATATATAGGGAACAAATTAGGGTTAACACCAAATTGTCAATAATGTCCCTGAAGCCCATTTTAAAGCCCAAACTAAATAATTAGTTAAGAAAAAATAAAATTTAAATAATTTAAAATAATTAAAATAAACTTAAAATAAAAACTAATAATCCTATTGATTCCTAAAATCAAAAATATTATAAAAAGAACAAGATTTTTTCCTATATTTTTTATTTTATGATTTTTTTAGATATTTTTATGAATAATTTAGAAAAAGGTGAAAAAAATAATATTTTAAAAAATGGTTTAATTAAAATACGAAAATAATAATTAAATAATAATAAAAAACTATTTTTGTTATTTTTTAATGAAAGATAGAAAAATTTAGAGTAAAAATAATAAAAAAACAAAAAGTGACAAAGGTGAGATTCGAACTCTCAACCTCTCACACTCACAACTCCTTACACATGTCCTCTTGCCAATTGTACCATTTTTACTTTTTAGAAAAAAAATGCATGCCATATGATATTTACCTGCAAAAAGTCAAACGACTACACAAATTTGTTAGTAATTGATTAAATGCAATAAAAATGCAATGAAATGCGACGACAAATCTTAGGGCAAAATTTGGGGTATTATAGTTGCCCCTATTTAAATAACTTCACCGGGTGATTCGAGCAACGGAGACTCGAGAAATCGTGGTGGAGGGATTTAAATACAGATAACCGAAAATTTTGCCTTTAGACGCAGTGCTATGCAATGATATGGACAAAACAAAACGAACTATAATGCTAAATATGATATGAATCTGATATGATGCGTATGATGAAAATGACAAATGCACGGATACAGACGAAACAACGTCACAGGGGACGACCCATCGAGGAATTGCACTAGGGAAGAAGACATGTCATATCTGGAAGAACGTCGGGTAGACACGACACAGAATTGTTGATAGGTGCCAAGTAAATTAGAAATTGTCCGCAATGTAAGACGCGGGTAAAACACGAGCTCAGAAGAAAAACGCAAATGGGGATAAAACACCCATGATGCCAAGTAAATAAATTTTGCCCACAAGGTAAGACGCGAGTAAAACACGACCTCAGGGAGAAAAAAAAAAGCAAATGGGGGTAAAACACCATGATGTTAGGTAAACCCAGGAATATCTGGTAAACGGGGAATAAAACACCCGGGATAAAGGTACATGGGGGATAAAACACCCAAGGATAGAAGGTAAGTGGGGAGTAAAGCACCCAAGATAGACATGTAAATGGGGAGTAAAGCACCCAGGATAGAAATGTAAATGGGGAGTAAAGCACCCAAGATAAAAATGTAAATGGGGAGTAAAGCACCCAAGATAAAAATGTAAATGGGGAGTAAAGCACCCAAGATAGAGAGGTAAATGGGGAATAAAGCGCCCAAGATAGAAATGTAAATGGGGAGTAAAGCACCCAAGATAGAAAATGTAAATGGGGAGTAAAGCACCCAAGATGTGCACATGTATAGGAATTATGCTATGACATATGATCAAATGAAAATGCAGACGTCGACGACAAGACTCGACTCTTTCTGTGAGATGACAAAACTGGAGGACTGATTCCTCAACACGGAGATCACTGTCATTCTGTTAAACTGTATCAAGTTGATAGTCACTGTAGGAATGATGAATAACTGCTTGGGGATTATGCAAGTAAACTGCCCCAGGTCAAATGAATTGATAATTGCTTCAGCTGTCTGATTCGTGGAATCGACTGTTTTGCTGTATCCTCGGAGGGCTTGCCCCAGTCTGAGTCTTGAACAATTCTCTGGATAAACCAAATCTGGGAAGATATTGCCTTGAACAAATCTTGAACTGATTCTTTGACAGGATGTAAAATGAACTTGCCCCTGATAAGATCACTTGACCAAGTTTCTCATTGTTTGAAAATTCCTTAGAGGAAAGCCAGTTTGCAAACAAAAATATTCATACAAACATGGTAATGCAAAGTTCATGCGATTTTTGAAAAATTATTTTTGAAAGATGGAAAATACATGAGTCGTTAGTCAGAACAAGGCGGTTCAAGACACTCAAAGTTTAAAATAAAAGTGTATTGCCAAAATAAATGATTCGCAAGGATCTTTTGGAGTCAGGTTACGCAACCTTGCTGTAGTATACTTTCAAAATAACCTTGCTTCAATTAGGTCTTTTGAGGGTTGTAATGTGGCCTGGTTCACGGTTTATGAAACAAAAGATAAAGGCTCAAAATGTATTTGTACCCACCCAATCTACGTGATGATCTTCAGTCCTATGCTCAGTTAACTCATACTATGCATTCAGGTTCCCATAAGTTAGGGATTTCATTGATCGTAGCAATGATGACTCAGAAGTCAAAGGGACCTATGAAAAGGCAGCCACTACTCCCCTATAACATTTGATTGTTTTGACATTGAGGATTTTCAAGATAAGGATTTAAAAATCTCTTTGTATTATCCCTAAATTTTGCCTGAACTGTTTATTTTAGAGTTTACAGTCAGCGGGATGCCCCAGTTTTGCCTAAGTCTCCTTCATAGGTTTTGACTTAGCGGGCTTCTTTTGATTTTTTTTATATTATTTTTTTGTGTGAAGGAAAGTGACTGTTTGATTTTAATGATTACGGTGAACCATCATCGACCTTTTGATTAGAAAACATCTTCGACACTTATTTGACGTGTGCGAAGGAAAATTTGTTAATGAAAGGTGTATCGTATGAACACACAACCAAGTTAACTGAGAACTACCCATCCCAAGGTTAAAATTGTGGGTTTTTTGTAACGAAAGAAACTCCAACTTCTAGGCCCGAAGGGGGTAACGAGGGATTAACTTCCTTATTTCTCCAGTGTTTGGGAATTGAAACAATGCCTTACATCATCAACAAGGTTTAATTGAAAGCATACTGACAGCAGTTATGGGTATAACATTTTCGTCATCCTCCCTCCGATCTTAGCATATCAAAATTTTGGACAAGAAGTAAACATTTGAAAAATAAAGCATAAAGATGCAAATAAATGGACGGAAATGAATTGAATCAAAAGTCGCAATGCTTATTTCATTAATGAAAGTACAAACATAATTAAAATCAAACAACTTAAACAAAATAAGGAAAGTGCAAACAACAAGAAACAAAAGGCCTAGTGACAAAACTTCATTTCTGATGTACTGGCAAGGGATTTTTCTGAACATCCGGATGACTGTCTGTAAAATCAAGTATTCCAGTTCTAACCAATTCACATACTCTAGCCTTCAATGCAAAACAATGCTCCAAGTCATGGCCTGGGGAACCCTCATGGGAAGCACAATGGAGATCAACCCTAAATCCAGCCGGAGGATTAAGAGGAGGTGGTAAAGCCTTTGTAGTAATCAGTCCTTGCCGGACTAAGTCAGGATATAGCTCTGTGTAAGTCATGAGAATAGGATCAAAGTGACTCCTGTTCCATTTCTGGTCTGATATCTGTGTCGAGGAATCAGCTTGACGACTCAAAGGTACACTAGAAGACGATAGGACCAAGAAGGAGAAACTGGGAAACAAATGCAATGCAAAAATGTGATGTTGATGCCATGCAATGGTTTCAAGAATTTCAACGGTCGATTGCGAATATTGCTTTTTTAAGAAAGTTGGAAAAAATTTTAGACTTTAAAATGTAAGGCTTTTCGAATTTGCAAAGGACTGCTGAATTCCTTGAAACTAGAAATGATATGATGCTTTATGGATGCGAAGCACAAATACACATAAGAAAACAAAAGGTCCTAAGTTAGAGGAACAATGAATGGAGTCAAGGTCTACCCTTCCCAAAGAGGTATGTACTATAGGTTGATTGTACCTGCAGAACAAGGGTTCTAAATCAGTGCCCAAAGTCATCAGTCCATCTTTCGGATATTATCGACTTCCCGACTGACTCGAGGGTCAATAATATTCTCAAGAGAACCTCTTTTAAGTGTAGCATCGCGTAGCAACCATTGTAGGACTACTCCCATATAGTTCCCGCACTACGTCCTATATAAGGTCAAGATGGTGTAAAGGTACTACGGTTCCCAATATCACAGACTCCAATCGATAACGGTAAAAGTTTTCACGACTACACTCGATCAACCGAACCATTTTCGAAAGTGTCTCAACTAAGCGGTGATTCTCGATTTAGCTTAGTCGGGACTCACTCCCTATAAGCCTCGTCGAATATATCAGCCATCCTATCATAAGGTCGCTCAAGTCCTGGTGTAGGACTTATCTCACAACACAGTAACTCCAAGTAAAGGTACCCCAATATATACATACAAGTGAGCAAAATATATAATAAAACAAATATATAAAGAAAAATAAACAAAATAGGGATAACCCTCAATTGTTAGGACTCCCCAGTGAAGTCGCCATTTTCTGTTGCGGTGAAATTTGGATGTCAAGCTATTGATTAACTTGAATCTTAATTCATTTACAACCGGTCTTTGATTTATCCGAAGGAAAGGTTAAAGAAAGGAAAAACCTAAAAGGGAGAGATCTAAGGTTCGGGGGTTGGTTAAATTTAGGGAAGGTATTAACACCCTAAACTTCCGTAGTACTCTACGGGAACCTTTTGTTTATTTTTTTATTTGTTTCATTAATTATTTCTCCATATAATGATTTGTCATATTTTCACATTTTTTTTATAGTTTTATCCTTCCGAAGGATTAGGTCCAGCCTTTTGGCTGCCGAGTCAATAGCCTTACCCCTTTAATGGATCAAACCCTGTTTAGCCTAGGTGTCCCGCCGCGGGCAAAATTGCTTTTATCCTAGTGTTAGGTCAAAGAGTCGCCACACTCATTTTAGGGTTTCCCGCCGCGGAATCCCTAACCTAACCCTAATGCACTTAACAATTTATAACATAGAGATCAGAGTTTAAGACTCCATGTAAGCGTGTCCTTAAGATGCGTTTATTCCCCTTGAGACCTTGACCACAGTCAAGAAGTCTCTAACCTCCCTTTGAGGGGAACTACAGTTACTCTGATTCCATTCCCGTAACGATATGTAGGCACAAGATGCGATGTCTTGCCGAGTAAACTTAGAATTAACCCCTAGGTCTTTTTTTTCCTTTGTATATACCCTAAAGCAAAATAATTAATGAAATAAATAAAAAAAAATAAACAAAAGGTTCCCGTACAGTACTACGGAAGTTTAGGGTGCTAATACCTTCCCTAAATTTAACCAACCCCCGAACCTTAGATCTCTCCCTTTTAGGTTTTCCTTTCTTTAACCTTTCCTTCGGATAAATCAAAGACCGGTTGTAAATGAATTAAGATTCAAGTTAATCAATAGCTTGACATCTAAATTTCACCGCAACAGAAAATGGCGACTTCACTGGGGATCTCCTTTGTTTCTCCCTTTCTCTCTCCTCTTTTCTGAAGAAAACTTTCTGACCCCTTTTTCAACAAGGCAACACATGTATATATAGGGAACAAATTAGGGTTAACACCAAATTATCAATAATGTCCCTAAAGTCCATTTTAAAGCCCAAACTAAATAATTAGTTAAGAAAAAATAAAATTTAAATAATTTAAAATAATTAAAATAAACTTAAAATAAAAACTAATAATCCTATTGATTCCTAAAATCAAAAATATTATAAAAAGAACAAGATTTTTTCCAATATTTTTTATTTTATGATTTTTTGGATATTTTTATGAATAATTTAGAAAAAGGTGAAAAAAATAATATTTTAAAAAATGGTTTAATTAAAATACGAAAATAATAATTAAATAATAATAAAAAACTATTTTTGTTATTTTTTAATGAAAGATAGAAAAATTTAGAGTAAAAATAATAAAAAAACAAAAAGTGACAAAGGTGAGATTCGAACTCTCAACCTCTCACACTCACAACTCCTTACACATGTCTTCTTGCCAATTGTACCATTTTTACTTTTTAGAAAAAAAATGCATGTCATATGATATTTACCTGCAAAAAGTCAAACGACTACACAAATTTGTTAGTAATTGATTAAATGCAATAAAAATGCAATGAAATGCGACGACAAATCTTAGGGCAAAATTTGGCGTATTACAGTTGCCCCTATTTAAATAACTTCACCGGGTGATTCGAGCAACGGAGACTCGAGAAATCGTGGTGGAGGGATTTAAATACAGATAACCGAAAATTTTGCCTTTAGACGCAGTGCTATGCAATGATATGGACAAAACAAAACGAACTATAATGCTAAATATGATATGAATCTGATATGATGCGTATGATGAAAATGACAAATGCACGGATACAGACGAAACAACGTCACAGGGGACGACCCATCGAGGAATTGCACTAGGGAAGAAGACATGTCATATCTGGAAGAACGTCGGGTAGACACGACACAGAATTGTTGATAGGTGCCAAGTAAATTAGAAATTGTCCGCAATGTAAGACGCGGGTAAAACACGAGCTCAGAAGAAAAACGCAAATGGGGATAAAACACCCATGATGCCAAGTAAATAAATTTTGCCCACAAGGTAAGACGCGAGTAAAACACGACCTCAGGGAGAAAAAAAAAAGCAAATGGGGGTAAAACACCATGATGTTAGGTAAACCCAGGAATATCTGGTAAACGGGGAATAAAACACCCGGGATAAAGGTACATGGGGGATAAAACACCCAAGGATAGAAGGTAAGTGGGGAGTAAAGCACCCAAGATAGACATGTAAATGGGGAGTAAAGCACCCAGGATAGAAATGTAAATGGGGAGTAAAGCACCCAAGATAAAAATGTAAATGGGGAGTAAAGCACCCAAGATAAAAATGTAAATGGGGAGTAAAGCACCCAAGATAGAGAGGTAAATGGGGAATAAAGCGCCCAAGATAGAAATGTAAATGGGGAGTAAAGCACCCAAGATAGAAAATGTAAATGGGGAGTAAAGCACCCAAGATGTGCACATGTATAGGAATTATGCTATGACATATGATCAAATGAAAATGCAGACGTCGACGACAAGACTCGACTCTTTCTGTGAGATGACAAAACTGGAGGACTGATTCCTCAACACGGAGATCACTGTCATTCTGTTAAACTGTATCAAGTTGATAGTCACTGTAGGAATGATGAATAACTGCTTGGGGATTATGCAAGTAAATTGCCCCAGGTCAAATGAATTGATAATTGCTTCAGCTGTCTGATTCGTGGAATCGACTGTTTTGCTGTATCCTCGGAGGGCTTGCCCCAGTCTGAGTCTTGAACAATTCTCTGGATAAACCAAATCTGAGAAGATATTGCCTTGAACAAATCTTGAACTGATTCTTTGACAGGATGCAAAATGAACTTGCCCCTGATAAGATCACTTGACCAAGTTTCTCATTGTTTGAAAATTCCTTAGAGGAAAGCCAGTTTGCAAACAAAAATATTCATACAAACATGGTAATGCAAAGTTCATGCGATTTTTGAAAAATTATTTTTGAAAGATGGAAAATACATGAGTCGTTAGTCAGAACAAGGCGGTTCAAGACACTCAAAGTTTAAAATAAAAGTGTATTGCCAAAATAAATGATTCGCAAGGATCTTTTGGAGTCAGGTTACGTAACCTTGCTGTAGTATACTTTCAAAATAACCTTGCTTCAATTAGGTCTTTTGAGGGTTGTAATGTGGCCTGGTTCACGGTTTATGAAACAAAAGATAAAGGCTCAAAATTTATTTGTACCCACCCAATCTACGTGATGATCTTCAGTCCTATGCTCAGTTAACTCATACTATGCATTCAGGTTCCCATAAGTTAGGGATTTCATTGATCGTAGCAATGATGACTCAGAAGTCAAAGGGACCTATGAAAAGGCAGCCACTACTCCCCTATAACATTTGATTGTTTTGACATTGAGGATTTTCAAGATAAGGATTTAAAAATCTCTTTGTATTATCCCTAAATTTTGCCTGAACTGTTTATTTTAGAGTTTACAGTCAGCGGGATGCCCCAGTTTTGCCTAAGTCTCCTTCATAGGTTTTGACTTAGCGGGCTTCTTTTGATTTTTTTTATATTATTTTTTTGTGTGAAGGAAAGTGACTGTTTGATTTTAATGATTACGGTGAACCATCATCGACCTTTTGATTAGAAAACATCTTCGACACTTATTTGACGTGTGCGAAGGAAAATTTGTTAATGAAAGGTGTATCGTATGAACACACAACCAAGTTAACTGAGAACTACCCATCCCAAGGTTAAAATTGTGGGTTTTTTGTAACGAAAGAAACTCCAACTTCTAGGCCCGAAGGGGGTAACGAGGGATTAACTTCCTTATTTCTCCAGTGTTTGGGAATTGAAACAATGCCTTACATCATCAACAAGGTTTAATTGAAAGCATACTGACAGCAGTTATGGGTATAACATTTTCGTCATCCTCCCTCCGATCTTAGCATATCAAAATTTTGGACAAGAAGTAAACATTTGAAAAATAAAGCATAAAGATGCAAATAAATGGACGGAAATGAATTGAATCAAAAGTCGCAATGCTTATTTCATTAATGAAAGTACAAACATAATTAAAATCAAACAACTTAAACAAAATAAGGAAAGTGCAAACAACGAGAAACAAAAGGCCTAGTGACAAAACTTCATTTCTGATGTACTGGCAAGGGATTTTTCTGAACATCCGGATGACTGTCTGTAAAATCAAGTATTCCAGTTCTAACCAATTCACATACTCTAGCCTTCCATGAAAAACAATGCTCCAAGTCATGGTCTGGGGAACCCTCATGGGAAGCACAATGGAGATCAACCCTAAATCCAGCCGGAGGATTAAGAGGAGGTGGTAAAGCCTTTGTAGTAATCAGTCCTTGCCGGACTAAGTTAGGATATAGCTCTGTGTAAGTCATGAGAATAGGATCAAAGTGACTCCTGTTCCGTTTCTGGTCTGATATCTGTGTCGAGGAATCAGCTTGACGACTCAAAGGTACACTAGAAGACGATAGGACCAAGAAGGAGAAACTGGGGGACAAATGCAATGCAAAAATGTGATGCTGATGCCATGCAATGGTTTCAAGAATTTCAACGGTCGATTGCGAATATTGCTTTTTTAAGAAAGTTGGAAAAATTTTAGACTTTAAAATGTAAGGCTTTTCGAATTTGCAAAGGACTGCTGAATTCCTAGAAACTAGAAATGATATGATGCTTTATGGATGCGAAGCACAAATACACATAAGCAAACAAAAGGTCCTAAGTTAGAGGAACAATGAATGGAGTCAAGGTCTACCCTTCCCAAAGAGGTATGTACTATAGGTTGATTGTACCTGCAGAACAAGGGTTCTAAATCAGTGCCCAAAGTCATCAGTCCATCTTTCGGATATTATCGACTTCCCGACTGACTCGAGGGTCAATAATATTCTCAAGAGAACCTCTTTTAAGTGTAGCATCGCGTAGAAACCATTGTAGGACTACTCCCATATAGTTCCCGCACTACGTCCTATATAAGGTCAAGATGGTGTAAAGGTACTACGGTTCCCAGTATCACAGACTCCAATCGATAACGGTAAAAGTTTTCACGACTACACTCGATCAACCGAACCATTTTCGAAAGTGTCTCAACTAAGCGGTGATTCTCGATTTAGCTTAGTCGGGACTCACTCCCTATAAGCCTCGTCGAATATATCAGCCATCCTATCATAAGGTCGCTCAAGTCCGGGTGTAGGACTTATCTCACAACACAGTAACTCCAAGTAAAGGTACCCCAATATATACATACAAGTGAGCAAAATATATAATAAAACAAATATATAAAGAAAAATAAACAAAATAGGGATAACCCTCAATAGTTAGGACTCTCCAGTGAAGTTGCCATTTTCTGTTGCGGTGAAATTTGGATGTCAAGCTATTGATTAACTTGAATCTTAATTCATTTACAACCGGTCTTTGATTTATCCGAAGGAAAGGTTAAAGAAAGGAAAAACCTAAAAGGGAGAGATCTAAGGTTCGGGGGTTGGTTAAATTTAGGGAAGGTATTAGCACCCTAAACTTCCGTAGTACTCTACGGGAACCTTTTGTTTATTTTTTTATTTGTTTCATTAATTATTTCTCCATATAATGATTTGTCATATTTTCACATTTTTTTTATAGTTTTATCCTTCCGAAGGATTAGGTCCAGCCTTTTGGCCGCCGAGTCAATAGCCTTACCCCTTTAATGGATCAAACCCTATTTAGCCTAGGTGTCCCGCCGCGGGCAAAATTGCTTTTATCCTAGTGTTAGGTCAAAGAGTCGCCACACTCATTTTAGGGTTTCCCGCCGCGGAATCCCTAACCTAACCCTAATGCACTTAACAATTTATAACATAGAGATCAGAGTTTAAGACTCCATGTAAGCGTGTCCTTAAGATGCGTTTATTCCCCTTGAGACCTTGACCACAGTCAAGAAGTCTCTAACCTCCCTTTTGAGGGGAACTACAGTTACTCTGATTCCATTCCCGTAAGGATATGTAGGCACAAGATGCGATGTCTTGCCGAGTAAACTTAGAATTAACCCCTAGGTCTTTTTTTTCCTTTGTATATACCCTAAAGCAAAATAATTAATGAAAAAAAAAATAAAAAATAAACAAAAGGTTCCCGTAGAGTACTACGGAAGTTTAGGGTGCTAATACCTTCCCTAAATTTAACCAACCCCCGAACCTTAGATCTCTCCCTTTTAGGTTTTCCTTTCTTTAACCTTTCCTTCGGATAAATCAAAGACCGATTGTAAATGAATTAAGATTCAAGTTAATCAATAGCTTGACATCTAAATTTCACCGCAACAGAAAATGGCGACTTCACTGGGGATCTCCTTTGTTTCTCCCTTTCTCTCTCCTCTTTTCTGAAGAAAACTTTCTGACCCCTTTTTCAACAAGGCAACACATGTATATATAGGGAACAAATTAGGGTTAACACCAAATTGTCAATAATGTCCCTAAAGCCCATTTTAAAGCCCAAACTAAATAATTAGTTAAGAAAAAATAAAATTTAAATAATTTAAAATAATTAAAATAAACTTAAAATAAAAACTAATAATCCTATTGATTCCTAAAATCAAAAATATTATAAAAAGAACAAGATTTTTTCCAATATTTTTTATTTTATGATTTTTTGGATATTTTTATGAATAATTTAGAAAAAGGTGAAAAAAATAATATTTTAAAAAATGGTTTAATTAAAATACGAAAATAATAATTAAATAATAATAAAAAACTATTTTTGTTATTTTTTAATGAAAGATAGAAAAATTTAGAGTAAAAATAATAAAAAAACAAAAAGTGACAAAGGTGCGATTCGAACTCTCAACCTCTCACACTCACAACTCCTTACACATGTCCTCTTGCCAATTGTACCATTTTTACTTTTTAGAAAAAAAATGCATGCCATATGATATTTACCTGCAAAAAGTCAAACGACTACACAAATTTGTTAGTAATTGATTAAATGCAATAAAAATGCAATGAAATGCGACGACAAATCTTAGGGCAAAATTTGGGGTATTACACAGTGCATTAGCAGACTCCGCCCCACGAAACCTAAGCTTCTGCAGATGCACACATCTAGAAGCATGTGAAGATGCAACATTGGCATCAAACTTGTGTGAACGAAGATCCAAAGAAGTCCACAAACACGGAGAGTTCCCGAGAACCCTCCATGTCTTACAAGTTGCTGATAAACTAGCTCGGTCTCGATAACTCAGACATGACAGTAGCTGAATTACCGTATCATCAGGTAAGCTCCTCCAATCAACAACTCCTCTAGGCTCCAAATCCACAACCTCATCTTCAATTCCAGGGAAACTCGAAACCACATTCCCTTTTCCTTTTCTTGCCACTTTCCTCCTCACTCTTCGGCTCATATTTCAACAAAGTCACACCAAAATCAGCATCTACACCTGTGAGCTGAAGCTATGTGGTTGAAAACATCAAATCAGATGCATTTAAAGGGAGTGAAAAACGAAGCAAATTGAATAGGGTATATAGGTAAAGGAACAAAATTGATATGAAGAGAATTGGACCTAGACCCTAAAAAGGGTCAAGGCGATGGATAGAAGACTTGCGATGCAAGAAGTGAAAGGGGAAAGGGATGATGGCGGATGAAGTTGGGTTTCAGAGTGGATGAATGTTTCGCGGCGCCGTTAGGGTATTGGGGAATTGGAGCGCCGTTTTCTGGTTTTGAGAGAGATGAACAGTAAAATAATTTAGGTTTTCAATCAATTTTCTCCTCTCTCTTATAACAAGAACTCAGAGCCATCTCTCTCTGCATAGGCCCAATGGGCCTCATCCATTTCCATTTTCCTCTTAATTATTTTCTTCTTCTTTTTTTTTATAAATTTTTTCAGTATTTTGTTAACGTTAAACATACAAATATAACATAAACTAAATATAAATTTAATAAACATTAACATAATATAATTAAATAAATATTAACAAATATACATAAATTAAACTAAAAACAAAGACAAAATTGAATACTTAAAACATATTATTAGTAACATTAAAAAAGAAAAGTTTAAGAACCTAAAAAAAACAAAAATACTTAGACCACGTGTCACACTCTTAATTGGTCAAAAAGATAAAATTCTGAAAAATCAACCAATTGCGAGCGGACACATGTCTAAATAACAAGAAATAAGAAGACAACGTATAATAGAAAATAAAAATCGAAAAAAAGAAAATACTTGAATAGAGGTAGGATAAATTTAGGGTATGAAACTCACGAGGAAGAGATTGAGATTGTGAATTTGGGTTCTGAAGAGCTGGTCAGGAACGTCAGGATAGGGGCTGCACTGCAGAGTAATCTCAAGCAGAGATTGGTCGAGATGCTGAGAGAGTATAGTGACATCTTTGCTTGGTCATACGAAGATATGCCCGAACTTGATACTGACATCGTGGTCCATCACTTGCCGCTACGAGAAGATTGTCCTCCCGTTAAGCAGAAGCTTAGGAGGACACGACCAGATATGGCCGTTAAGATCAAAGAAGAAGTGCAAAAGCAGCTTGATGCTGGTTTCTTAGCGGTCACTACTTACCCTCCGTGGGTCGCCAACATAGTGCCTGTACCGAAGAAGGACGGTAAGGTGCGAATGTGCGTCGATTATCGGGATTTGAATAGGACGAGCCCTAAAGATGATTTCCCGCTCCCTCATATTGATGTGTTGGTCGACAATACAGCTCAGTTCTTCGTATTTTCATTCATGGATGGCTTCTCCGGTTACAATCAGATCAAAATGGCGCCGAAGGACATGGCGAAAACTACGTTTATTACACCTTGGGGAACATTTTGCTACAAGATAATGCCTTTCGGTCTGAAGAACGCAGGGGCCACTTACCAACGAGCAATGGTTACTTTGTTTCATGACATGATTCATCATGAGATTGAAGTCTATGTTGATGACATGATTGTGAAGTCCCAAACGGAGGAGGGACATCTGGTCAATTTGCTGAAGCTTTTTGAGAGGCTTAGGAAGTTCAGGTTGAGGCTGAATCCTAACAAGTGTACTTTCGGAGTACGGTCTGGAAAACTACTGGGGTTTATCGTGAGTGAAAGAGGCATTGAGGTTGATCCTGCAAAGATAAAAGCAATACAAGAAATGCCAGCGCCAAAAACTGAAAAAGAAGTTTGTGGTTTCCTGGGCAGAATAAACTACATTGCAAGGTTTATTTCTCAGCTCATGGCCACGTGTGAACCGATGTTTAAAATACTAAAGAAGGATAAAGCGATTATCTGGAACAAGGATATCCAGAAGGCATTTGATAAGATAAAACAATATCTGCAGGAACCTCCCATCTTGATACCCCAAGTGGCCGGAAGACCCTTAATCATGTACTTGACAGTTCTTGAGAATAGTATGGGGTGTGTTCTCGGTCAGCACGACGAGACGGGCAGAAAGGAGCATGCCATTTACTATTTGAGTAAAAAGTTCACAGACTGTGAATCCCGTTACTCAATGCTGGAGAAAACGTGTTGTGCACTCTCCTGGGCTACCAAACGTTTACGACAATACAACCACACAACCATGCTAATTTTGAAGATGGATCCGATCAAGTACGTCTTCGAGAAGCAAGCGCTTTCGGGCAGGATTGCCAGATGGCAAATGGCGTTGACGGAATATGACATTCGGTACGTTTCCCAGAAGGCCATCAAGGGAAGCGTATTGTCTGAATACCTTGCCGAACAACCAATCGAGGATTATCAGCCGATGAAATTTGAATTCCCTGATGAGGATATCATGTTTCTCAAGGTGAAAGATTGCGATGAACCGTTGCCCGACGAGGGGCCAGATAGGAAATCCCAGTGGAAATTGATATTTGACGGGGCGGTTAATTCTTATGGAAGTGGCATTGGGGCAATCATCACGACTCCCCATGGATCCCACATCCCGTTCACTGCTAGACTGACGTTTCCGATCATCAATAATGAAGCGGAGTTCGAAGCATGCATCATGGGTCTAGAAGAAGCAATTGATTTGAGAATGAAGAACCTAGATGTGTATGGTGACTCGGCATTTGTGATCAACTAGATTAAAGGGGAGTGGGAGACTCGTCAATCGAATTTGGTGCCGTACATGAATTATGCCAGAAGGATGCTTCCGTTCTTTAATCAAGTGGAACTCCATCATGTGCCCAGAGCTGAAAATCAGATGGCTGATGCCTTAGCCACATTGGCTTCAATGTATAAAGTCAATTTTTGGAATGAAGCTCCAAGGATTGTCCTTTCTCGTCTTGATAGACCTGCATTCGTCTTTGCGATCGAGGAAGCCTCTGATGGCAAGCCATGGTTCCATGACATCCAGACCTTCCTTATGACTAAGGAGTATCCTGCGGGAGCGTCAACCCAGGATAAGAAGACTCTGAGGAGGCTGTCTGGAAATTTCTATCTCAATCCTGATGGAGTTCTATATAAAAGAAACCACAATCTCGTGCTACTCAGATGTGTAGATGAAAAAGAGGCGAGTATGCTTATGGAAGAAGTCCATGAAGGCACATTTGGTACGCACGCCGGCGGGCATACTATGACAAGAAAGATCCTGAGAGCAGGATATTACTGACTGACGATGGAATCAGATTGCTTTAAATTCGCGAAGAGATGTCATAAATGCCAGATTTATGCTGATAAAATTCATGTGCTGCCATGCCCGTTGAACGTCATGTCCTCCCCGTGGCCGTTCTCCATGTGGGGCATCGACATGATAGGCAAGATCGAGCCCACTGCATCTAATGGTCACCGCTTTATTCTAGTAGCCATCGACTACTTCACCAAGTGGGTGGAGGCAGCCTCGTATGCTAATGTGACCAAGCAGGTGGTGGCTAAATTCATAAAGAGGGACATCATCTGTCGTTACGGAATTCCCGAGCGGATCATTATTGATAATGGTTCGAATCTGAATAACAAGATGATGAAGGAGCTGTGCCAAAGTTTCAAGATTGAACACCATAATTCATCTCTTTACCGGCCGAAGATGAATGGCGCCGTTGAAGCGGCCAATAAAAACATTAAGCAGATTGTACAGAAGATGGTTGTGACCTATAAGGATTGGCACGAGATGCTGCCATTTGCATTGCACGGTTATCGTACGACGGTACGTACATCAACCAGGGCAACTCCATTCTCACTGGTGTATGGTATGGAAGCTGTCCTACCGTTAGAAGTTGAGATTCCTTCTTTATGAGTTTTGGTTGACGTAAAACTCGATGAGGCATAATGGATTAAGAACCGACTAAACCAACTCAGCCTGATGGATGAGAAGAGGTTAGCATCGATTGCATATGGTCGTCTGTACCAAAGCCGAATGAAGAAAGCTTAAGATAAAAAGGTGCGTCCTAGAAGCTTTCAGACGGGTGATCTTGTCCTGAAGAAGATTCTTCCTCCACACTCCGATCACCAGGGCAAGTGGACTCCCAATTACGAAGGTCCGTACATCGTCAGCAAGGTCTTCTCGGGAGGAGCCTTGTTGTTATCCACAATGGATGGCGAAGATTTTGCATCCCCGGTGAACGCGGACGCAGTGAAAAAATACTTTGCTTAAAAAATGACCCGCTGGAAAGAAAAAGAATATCCAGGCAAAAATGGGGCATCCCGGCGAACCATAAAAAAGAAAAAAGGTTCGGGCAAAAATTAGGGATATAAATGGAAAAATGTACACCCGCAAAGTCGAAAACCTGGAAGGGCGACTTTGGCAAAAAAGGCTATCCCGGTGAATCAAAAACCCGAAAGGGAGATTCAGGCAAAAGTTAGGGATTTAAAAAAGAAAATGATTGCGTTCCGCATATGGACTTTCATTGTTTAGTGGTTTGGAAGACCTGAGGGCCATTTATCTGAATCAATCTCTTCTGAAGCTGAAGCGTCGGAGAAGTATAGAAGTCGAGTGGGTCATAAAGGGATCGACTCATGGTGTTCGTCTACGCCACACTACCGACATTTGTGTATATACTGATGTATATTTATGTTTTTTATGCTTGTGCAGCTTCCTCATTCCAGGAGCTTGCATCTGTTGTAAAACATTTTTGCCCATTCAGGGGTTCGTATCAATGAAATATATACTATTCAGCAATTCTGTTTGATTATTTAGCATCTATCTGTTTTGTTTGCGAAAAAGAACGCCCATGTTTTTGATAAAATACGCATACATAAACTTACTGGCCTAGGCCACTGATTATTGAAACAATGAATTACTTGAACATTGTCACAAGATGATAACCTTGATAGGTCTCTTTGAGAAGGGTATCTTGTCTGTTTGTTTGTGTTATTGCAGGTATAGCATATTCCAGGCAGTACGTCGTATGTGTTCCTAAGCAGGATGATTCCTTCTCCCCCAACGAGTTCAGCGGTGTTTCCCCAAAGAGTCTGAACATAGGACCAAGAGCATTGATATGTGTCCCCAAGTAGAGAAGATTCTCTCCCCACCCAGATGTATCCTGAAGGATCACCATCTTCCCACCTGAGTCATACGCTGAAGTGTATGTCCATTCCCAGCACTGAGTCCGTGTGCGGTTTTCTCGTAGAAGACTATTCGCAAGTGTCCATCTTTGATGGTTCAAGACTGAAGTCTTCCAGCAGAATTGAGATTCCCCCACAGAGTCGTATTTTCCCCGACAAGCAGGATGATTCCTTCTTCCCCGGCCAAATTTGCAGTTTCCCAAGAGAGCCGAGTCCTTGGAAGCGTTGAAGCCATGACTGGTGCTCCCCAGTAGAGTGTTGAATAGCTGATGCTATATTTCCCCATCGGAGTCGTTATCTCCAGGAAAGTTTTAAGCTACAAAGGCCGTGCAGTTTATTTCTGCGATTTACATCGGTTCCCTCAGCAGTTTGTGGTTCGTACACCCAGTCGAGCGGATTCAGGTTCTCGTAGAACTTCATCCCCCTGCAGCAGTCGTCTGAAGTTCATTTCCCCAGGCGGAGTCCAATTGAGATTGGTGTGACTTATTCTCCTCGGCAAGATGATTCCTTCTCTCCACCAGAGTGGTTCTTTCTCCTTGACAGGAGAATTTTCCCTTCAACATTTATTTTGCTGATGGGGTCATAGCATTTTGCATGATTTTATAGCATTTCCCCTAAAAACGCGTAGCATTTCCACCGTGTGGAGCATTACGCCATGGTCAAGCATATGCATATGAAACATGAGCTAGGTCGTTACCGTTCTTGTTTTGCAGGAATTCCCCAGCAAAGTTGCTTGCCCAAGATGATTCTTGAATTCCCCAGCAAGGTTGATTTCTCAAGATGATTCTTGAATTCCCCATTGAAGTTATTGCTTAAAGATGATTCTTAAAATCCCCAGTGAAGTCGCCAGGGTTGATTGCTCGAGTTGATGCTTAGAGTCCCCGACAGAGTGTTTGCTCAGGATGATTCCTGAAATCTCCCGCAGAGTTATTGGTTCAGGATGATTCTTGAAGTCCCCGGCGGAGTTATTTGTCCAAGATGATTCTTGAAGTCCTCAGCAGAGTTGATTCATTAGAATGATCTCTGAATCCCCGAAGCAGAGTTGCTTGATAGTTCTCCAGAATCCCCAGCAGAGATGTGTCATCCCCCAGCAGGTTTCTGAACAACGAAGTTGAAACTTCCCTTGAAGACTTGATGATTGAAGTCTGGCAGCGGTGCCAAAACCCCAGACGTGCTGACAAAGTCCGACTGCGAGACCGAAGCAGTTTGCCTAGCTGATGCAGAGTGCCTGACGACAAAAGATCGTATACCCTTAGTTGGTTCATGATTGACCGAGGATTCTATTCCCGACTTATTGACGAAGTCCGGCTGACGCAAAATTTCCTTGAATGCCCCGACGGCATAATTAACTTGATTGTTAAAAAGTTCCTAACGACCTAATGAGTCCCGAGGAATTCTGCTGCTGCAATGCCGCAGAAGGCCTGACGGCAATACCAGCTATGTATCACCGGTTACCGAGTGACCTGTGATCCCTTGATAACTTGAGGAAGAAGCTGCAGCGAAATCTGATAATCATCCCGACGGAGATTTGAGAGTAGCCATTCACCAGTTACCGAGTAACCGATGATCCCTTATTGACTTACTGATGAAGTCCGACGAAGATGTTGCCGACGTTCCTAGCGATATGATGAGTCCATAGGCGACGATAAGGAATTCTTCTGCTGCGACGCAGAATGCCTGACAGCATAATCGACCATCCTTCACCAGTTACCGTGTAACCAGTGACCCATTGATGACTTGAGGGCAAAGATCTACAGCAAAATCAGATGATCATACTGACGGAGATTTGAGATTAGACCCTTCACCAATTATCGCGTGACCAATTCCCCAGCAGAGTTTCCGTGCAACTGTCATGCTCAGTGTCGAAGATGTTCCTACCAATCGGAGTATCGCTTACCTGTGCGGTGGCAGATCGACTATTGCCGTGTAACCGGTGATCCCTTGATGATTTGAGGACGCAATGATATCAGATATATCAGAGAATCATCCTGACGGAGATTCAGATTGGTATTTCTCCAGCTAGTTGCCGTGCAGCTATCATTTCAGTTTTCGAAGATTTGTCCCCATCAAAGTACCGTGTACTTGTGCAGTTGACAAATTTCTGGGTTTGTTGGTATTCAACTGTCTTTTACCTTGATTGTTTGAGAGCCGTTCGCTTCTCACCCAGTCAGGTCCAAGCCGTTTGAATAGGGGCAGCTGTTGCACCCCAAAATTTGACCAACATTTCTTTACCTAGCTTATGTTTCATTTCATTCACATTAGCATTATCATTTGCATTTCATTGACATGTATGCAGGAGATCAAGAGGTATGATTACCAATCAAGAGCTATACAAGACTTTGAAGCTAGCTAAAGATGGTTATTCAAGTGGTCAAGGGTTGATATCCTTGTCAGAGAAGTTAAAAGATCCTCAGAGAGAGTGATTGAAGCCAAGAGGGTGTGTCTCCTAACTTGAGAGTTATGGGGAAGACCATCAGATGATTCTGAGGCCATGAAGATGGACTTGAGGTCTTGAGAGAGCCCATGAGAAGGCTTGAAGATCACTTTGAGGCCTAGACAGGTCATTGTGCAAGATTAAGAAGACTCGGCCATGAGTGGTGCAATTAGGGTTTGATTGGGTTAACCCTAAGTCAACTGATGATTTGAAGGAAGTTGAGACTTAATTCAAGAGACATGTGATCATGGAGTGATACATTGAGATGTTATAAGGATGATCCCAAGGTCAAATCATCATGATTGAAGAGTTTGAGAAGTTTCAAGCTAGGGTTTCTAAGACTTGACAATGTAAAATCCCCTGGCTTGACCCCTGACTTCAAGACTATCTAACTCAAGATATAATTGTCATCTCATCTTGACCCCAACATGATTGTTGTAGGGCATGATCTTAGATTTAATTTGAGTACTAGAAGTCCTTGATAGGGTTTATAGAACTCAAGTTATGAGCCAGACAAGTTACAAGTCATCTGAGGCATGTGAATTTGGAGCTTGAAAGTTACCCAACTTGCATGACACTTTTGCCCTAGAAAGATGATTCCTATGAACTTTTGGTCAACATGAATGTTGTTCCTTATCCTCTTAGATTTCTAGAGAGTACAAGAAGTCCTTGATAGGATTTGTAGGACTCAAGTTATGGCTTTGACAAGTCAAGGGTATTTTGGGAAGTTATGATTATGGGTCATTTTTGGCTATGGGTCATTCTCACCAACTTAGACATCTCAAATGAAATTTTGTGCAACTTGAAAGTTTCTCAAAATGGGGTTTTAACCCTGAACATGTATCAAGGAGGCATTGAAATGGATCAAGGAGGGACTTGATTCAAGAAATTGTGAAAAAGGAAGAATTAAAGACCAAAAATTCAAAATAAATGATATGTGTGCAAATGAGGCAAGATAATAGCATTTTTTTGAATGGAAAATGCATTTTAGAAAATTTGGCATTATTAGATTTTTGATTTGAGTTCAATTTCATGGAATTTTATCTCAATGCTTCATGATGAAGTAACATAACATACATGAGCCATTGGATTGAAACAAGGGGAGAATCACCACCAGTCATGTTCAATATCTCATGAGAAGTTGAATGCAAGCTAGCTGAGGCCAAAACAGAGAGGAAACCATGACTTCCATGAATGAGATTTTGGTGAGAATTTGAAATTCCAAAATCTCATTCTGAAGCTTTGAGAAACTTCTGGATGATTCTATGAAGTTCTATATAAACCACTGAGTGTGTTCAGCCATTTTTTGGAGGAGTTTGAAGCTGGTAGCAGAAAGAGCAATTGAAAATTCAGAGTTGCAAGTGGAGATCGTGTTCTGAGTTCAAGGAGGAATCAAGACAAATTGAAGGTAGCATTACCTTTAGAAGGTGATTTAGATTGAATCTGCATCATCTTGAAGGTTGAATCGAGCAAGAAGTGCTTATGTTACACCTCTGAACTCAGGTTGGTAACTTTCATCCTTGTGCCTAATTTAGGAGGAGATAGATAGAAATCAATAGGTGGTTAGGATCCTTGCAATGTGTAGTTGGATTCTAGATCAGAAATTAGTGAATTAGAGACAAACTAGGATGTGGATCATTTTCTGTTGAGGCTGAAATCTAGCAGTTCTTGGATAGATAATCAAGATTAGATAGTGAGGATTGACCACCATAAGATGAGGATCACATTGATGCTTTTAATTTGAAGAATGGTGATGATCAAGATTTTGACACATCCTGAAGATGCTATCGTGTTTTGAGTTAGAGAAGGAACTAGATGATTCTAGTGGTAGATTCGTGATCAGGGTAAAAAAACTGAGTGGAATGATGTATAATTTTGTGATGTTTGATGACCTGTGGAAGATGACTCACCGGAGAAGACGATGGCGCCACTGCTCAGGCCACCGTCTGTAAACTCCCTCCATCTGAATTCAAATTGGGGACGATGCATCTGGTTCGTTAGATCATATGAGGACTTTGACCAAGTAAGAGCAACACACGGCCACGATTGCTTTGAATTCTCAGACTTTAACTTTGAACCAAAACGCCCTGTTTCACTTATTGGAAGGCAATGGGCTTAAGACTCTGAATGAACTGATCCAACCTGAGATAGATAGAATCCACACACCCCCTTCAGCCCAACCCGTTGGAATGAACTGATCAGAGTTGCTATTTGACACGCTTGTTTTGTTAATTTCTTTTGATTTTCTTTATTTTCATCATTTCATGATAGTTTGATAATAATTCATAAAAAATAGAAAAATTGGTCAATTAATTCTGATTTTTTTTCCCTGATTCATGAGTGAACTTAGAAATTTTAGAAACAAAAAGATTAGGATTAGCATTTATTTTCATTTTATTTGATTTTTTCCCATTTTATTTGATGTTAAAATTTTAATGGTTGATACCTCTGTTTGGTGAATTTTGTTTGAGCACTTGGTATGGAATTTTTGCTTGATTTTTGGTTTGTGATTAATTTAGACATGTATGCTCCCATAGTATTTTTATCACATTTTTGTGATGAAATTAAGTTCTGTTTTTAGGTTGAAACCTTAGGTGCTCCCTTTTAGGGTTTAAGTTTAGTACCTTGTAATTTAGAGTTTATTTCTAGGTCTTATTTGAGGATTTGATCTCTGGAATTAACATGGTAGAGTCATGATTGACATAGGTTCCCATAGTTATTTTTGTAGGATTTTATAATTGATTTTAGTATTTTAGTTAGAATTAACTTTAATACTAGGTTTTAGGTGATCCTAACTTGCTAACTCAACTAGAATGACTTCATTAGTTCCCTTAGGCTAGGGTTTTGCTTCTCTTGATTTTGGATGATGATGAAGACTTGTGTGGGATGTTGTGGAATGCATGGTGGAGCTTGGACTTGAAGATTGCTCTCCCTTTGGTGTAGTTTGTTTAGGGTTAAGGATTAGGGTTTTTAGGGAGATCTCTTAGAATAGATTTTCTTCCTTCATGAAACATGGAAGGTGTTGATCACTTCCATTCCTCCATATGATGTAAGGTCCCCTTGTGAAGGCCTCATCCCTCCTTTGGTAGGATGTGTGGCTTTTCACAAGTTGGTAGAACCTTCGAGGGTTCCTTTCTTTGATGGTGGAATGCTTAGTGGTGACCTTTGGTCTTCACCTTGCTTCTCCCTATCCCACCTTGCTCTTGTTAGATGGATCTTTCTCCCTTGCTAGAGGATGGAGTTCCTTGTTAGAAGATTGAAGATGCTAGAGGTTGCACTTCCCCTTTGTTTGAAGACTGCCAATGAAGCTGAAGCTTGAAGATCAAGAAGAACAAGTTGATACCTGTGTGAAGAAGATCAAATTGAGATTGAAGAAAGAGCTAAAGCTTGAAGAAGATGAAGAACAAGTTGATACTTGTGTTTGATGCATTGAGAGCTTGAAGAAGCAAGTTGATACTTGCTATTGAAGATTGAAGCTTGAAGATGGAGTACCTTTCATTCTCTTGAAGAGGATAGACTTGAGGAACAGTCACAGACTGAGGGCTGAACTGCTGCCAGAAGATTGCTTTGGTGTGAAGCTGTGGAAGCTGTTGATCTGCTTTCTTTCCTGTCTGTTTGCTTTCAGTGCAAATGTATTGATGTGACTTGTGTGATTTGCTTGATGCATTAGAATAAGTTCATGTTTAAATTGTGTTAAGCTAGGAGCATGATTGCATTAGAGGTTGAGTTGCTCCTTCTGCTTGTACTTTTACTGTATGGCTTTGCTTGCGGGTATTCGGTAGAGCTCTGCTCCCTTGCCTATGTGGTTTGTGATTTGCTTGATGGCATTTTACTTTCTTTTATGATTGCAGTTATTCATATCTGGATTGAGGTCGAGACGAGCTTGTGGAGGCTGATGATTAGAACTTTAGGTTGAAACCTATGCATGATAACTTCTAGGAGTTCCCTGCTTCAAACCTCAACCATAGGATGAATCCTTGGCATGACAACAGTAGGACTTGATAGTCTCCCCGTAGTTGTCCCATTCTCGTCTCATCTTGAAACAACAGTAAAAAACGTAATAAAGGCAAGTTAGTATAAGCGCGATACAAGCCTTAAGCTACTTGGGTAATGATAATTGAGCGGCCTCCTCTCAATCGTCTAGAATGTTTAGTATACGTCCTTTGGACGATATGCAACGCATTCGTTCCCAGGTCATAGTCTCTAGTGCTGTGCAAACTACAAACAAACATAAAAAACAGTTCTTCCGTAAAAGACAGAAAACAAACTTCAAACCCTTTTACCCCGTGGGCCCGTAATTCAAAGGAAGCTTTTCTGAAGAAAAGAGTGTCGTTAACTCTCAGTTATACCGCAAACGGTAACGCCTAAGTCTCCAAGGGTCGAGCTGCGTACACCAAACTGCTGGAATTGTTTGTTAACCCTACTCAATAAAACAGATGAATCTGAATTGCCGTAATCCGTATTATCCCGAACTACGTAAGCTCTGATCTCTCACACCTGTTGAGAGTACGTAGGCACGATACTGATGTATTGGCGAGCCACCTTCCCCCGTCCGTAACCTGTAGTTAGTCGAACTACGTTGACTCTGATTTCTCATTCTCTGATGAGAATACGTAGGCATAAAGTGCAACGCTTTGCCGAGTCATTTTCTTTTCTTTTTCAGACCATCCTTGATAGGTAGATAGATAAAACCAACCCGTCAGATAAACACAACAAGCGTGGATCCCATCGAGTACGATGGACGTGAGGGGTGCTAATACCTTCCCCTTGCCTAACCGACTCCTGAACCCAGACAAAGGTTGCGATGACCTTGTCTTATACCTTTTCGTCAGGTTTTTCCAATCATTTCCTTTCCCGTTCTGAGGGATAAATAATGTATGGTGGCGACTCTTCTGTTTTGCCGGCACCTTATTTTCGCAGAAGCGACAGGTTCTTGAGAAGTTTGGTTGTTTGTATGTGGTTCATCTCCTAACCTGAGGGCCAATTGAAGACCATCCGTGGTTTGTGAAGCCTTGATCATGGATAGGGTATATGGATAGAGCTCATGGAGTGCCTTGAGAGTTATGGTGGAGCTCAGTCAAGTCATTATGCAAAGTGTGAAGAGCCACAGTTGAGAAGGTGTTGCAATTAGGGTTTTCATCTGAGTAACCTTAAGTCAACTGTGCAATTGGAGGAGATTAAGACTCAATTCTAGGTCTTTGTGATCATGGAAAGTTGTGTTGAGATACATGAGGTGATATTCCAATATCAATCCAAGAAAAGTTCAAAGTGTGAGGAGTTGCTAAACTAGGGTTCACCGGGTAAAATCTCCTATTTAGTGCCTAACTTCAAGACCACTTATCTCAAGATACAAGTTTCATCTCAACTTTTGGCCAACATGAAACTTGTAGAGCATGTTCTTAGCTTTAATTTGAGTACTAGAAGTCCTCCATGGGATTTATAGAACTCAAGTTATGATCCAGACAAGTTGCAGGTCATCAGATGAATGTGAAATTTGTCTGCAAAAGTCAACCAACTTCCAAGGAACTTTTGACCTAGAAGGATGTTTCTCCTCAACTTTTGGCTAACATGAGAGTTGTAGGTCTTGATCTTAGCCTTCCAAATTGTACTAGAAGTCTTCCATATGATTGGAAGAACTCAAGTTATGAGGTTTACAAGTCAGGGGTATTTTGGGAAAGTAAGATTATAGGTCATTTGGCATTATAGGTCATTTTCTCTATCTTGCACACTTCAGATGAAGTTTTGTCCAACACAAAACTTGGTCAAAATGGGATTTTTAGGTCAACCATTTATCCATGAGGCTTTGATTTGGCTTAGGGTAGGACTTGGTGTGAAGAAATTTGACAAAAGGGGAATTTAAAGGCCTTTAAGTGAAAAAATCCAAATTAATTCATATGTGTTCAAACCAATGCAAATGAGTGCTCATTTTGATCAGAAAAATCATTTGGAGCACAATGGCAATATTAGAAAATTCATTTGGGGCATATTTCATGGCATTTCACTTTGTTACTTCATGAATAAGTAACACATCAAAGGTTGGTCATATGATGCAAACAAGGACTCAATTTGATCCCTACACTCTCCACAGTCAATAAGCAATACAAATGAAGCTTCTTGGAGAAGGAATTGGCTCAGATTCGTGTACACCATAGTTGAAATTTTTAAGGAAAAGTGGAAATTGGATCTCACTGTTTGGGCCTCCAATGGGCCTCTAAATCATCCAAATTCACTCTATATAAGTTCAAAAATGCATTAGGATCAAGGTTGGTGATCATTTGCAGTTGGAGCCAGAGATTGCAGAGTGAAATTTCAAGCTTCAAGTGAGAAATCTAGTTTAAATTCTAGAGCAAATCAAGGCAATTCTTGGATTCTATCATCTTTATCCTTCATCAAGGAACGATTCTGCATCATCTTGGAGTGAGAAACACAGCGGAAGTGCCTTAATTCGAAGCTACAAACCAGATATGTACATTTCAAAATTGCATTGATTCTAGGATTATAGCATGATTTGATCTGTGGTTAAGCTTTAGGAAGATGACTAGATGGATTTTAGATCATAATTGTGGAGTTTAGAGACAAATTAGGATGTGATCAACTTTCTGTTTGGATGTGAATCTCCCTGATTATTGAGAGTTAGCATGATTGGAATGGCTTATGATGATCTATGGTGAATAAGGAGAAGATCTATGGCTTTGGATTGAAGTTTGGTGACACTTGAAGATTTGGCATATTTTCTGGTAGCTATCGTATTTGAGAATCTAGTGAGAATTAGGAGAAATGGAGATTGGATTTGAGATCAGCATGAAAAACTGAAGAGAACTGTGTAGGTTTTGTTAAGAATGGACGACTTGTAACTGATGCTTCACCGGAGAAGATGGTGGCGCAGCCACCGGACCACCGTCTGGTTCACATGAGCCATCTTCCCTCCATCTGAAGTTTTAAACGAGGACGATGAGCCCTGGCCCTTGGATCTGAGGAATTTGAAGACTTAGTCTCCCCATCCAACGCTTGTGATTTAACCTCATATGTGGACTTTGACCAAGCCAAACGTGCGCGTTTCATTAATGCGTTGTCATCACCTGATCCCTTGGATGCCTTGACTTAGTCACAGATCCCACGCTCCTCTTATTTTCCTGGCTTTTATTTTTGTTAATTCATTTTTTGATTTTATTTTAATTGCTTTTCTATTTTAAATTCATAATAAATCCATTATTGATCAGAAAAATAAAATAAAAATATGTGCATGACCTAGATTTTATTTCTGATTTTCTGGTGCTTTTAGATTTTATTTTCATGTAATTTTCAATTTAATTTGATTTTTTGCATTTGGTTTAATTCCTTAATTTTGGCATATTTCTTCATGTTTTTGCTGATTTTTGTATGGTCATTGGGTATAGAATTTGAATGAGATTTTTTGATGGCTGCTAGTATAGAGATGCATGATCCCTTAGGAATTATTTCATAATTTTTAGATAACCTTAGGATTGGTTTTAAGTTAGGTTCCCATGACCTTCCATTTTAGGATTTCCATTTGATACTTGGTGATTTAGGAATTCTTTAGTGACTTTCCTCTTTGGTTTAGGCCCTGGTCTTTCTACTATAGATACCTAACACATGTAGGTTCCCTTAGAATTTTTTATAGTACTTTAGAAGTGGTTTTGGTATTTTAAATAGATTTAAAACTTAGGCTAGTGTTAATATGCTTCTAACATGACTTCTCCTTTAGAATGACCTCAATGGTGGCCCATAGCATAAGATAAACTTTCCATTCCTTTTGGATAGTGCTTTAGACATATAGAGGTTTCTGTTTGCTTGATTGTGGTGTTTGGTTTTGGTTTTTAGACCTCCTTTTAGTAGCTTTCTTGTAGCTTGATCAATTAGGGTTTAGGAAGAGCTTTAGTTTGATTTCTCTTTCTTCAAATAAACATAGATTGCCTTGATTGCTTTCCATTCTCATCCAATGATTCAAGGTTCCTATGTCGAAGCCTCATCCCTCCTTTGGAAGGATGTGTGGCATATCACAAGAGGTAGAACCTTTGAGGATGTCTATCTCAGATGTATGGTTGAGTGCCATGATGGATTCCCTTGGTTTCCATCATGCTTCCCATCATCATGCAATCATCTTGATGTTAACTCTCTTCTCTTTTGTTGGAGCTTGTTGAAGCTTGAAGTGGGAGCTTTCATTTCCTTCTCTTGAAGATGGCTTGGACTTGATGTTGACTGCAGACTGTTTGATTGTTTTGCTGTTGATCTGCTTTGCTGTTGAGCTGTTTGTCTGATGTTTTGTCTGCTGTATTTTCTAATTGCTTTGCTTTGCTTGTGTGACTGCTTAGTGTGTTGCATTAGACTAGGCCTCATGTAGATGATTCTAGGCCTAAGAGCATCCTAAAGGTTGAGTTTCTCCCTTTGCTTATCTGCATTAGAGGTTGAGCCTGTCTCCCTCTGCTTGACTGTTATTGCTTGGCTTTGCTCGTTGGCTTAAGGTTGAGTCTGTCTCCCTTGCCTGTGTGGTGTGTTGCCTTTGGCTTGCTTGCTCTAGAAGTTATGTTTGGCTCCTTCTTCTTGTATTGTTGCATTGCATGCATTTTACTTACAGTCATTTTCTTACAGTTTATTTCTTTTGCTGTTGCTTTCTTTTGCCATGTTCCCCTAGGAACTCTGACTTCTCTTGTTCAAGAGAAGTTATGACAGACATTAGGATTCTAACCATGCATGAATACATTAGGTAGTCCCCTGCTAACCTCAACCATAGGATCAACTTTGCATGACAACTTTAGGATTGGATCAGTTCCCCTTTAGTGCGTCTTTTCTCTTCTCATCTTCAAACAAATCAAAATACAGTAATAAAGGTTAATTGATGTCGTACGCTACGAGCCTTAAGCTACTTGAGAAAGGGTTGTCGGAGAGTTTCTTTTCAACAGCTTGGATGTTTATTATGGTACCCTTTGGGTGACATGCGACGCATTCACTCTCAGGTCATAGTCTCTAGTGCGATATTAGTTGCAAACATCCATAAAAAGCACTTCTTCTAAAAAACAGAAAACAAAGATCAAACTCTTTTTGTCCTCTTGGACCTTTAATCCTTGGAAACCATTTTCATAAGGAGAGTTCTGTTAACTCCCGGTTCTACCGCAAACGGTAAACGCTTAAGTCTCCGTCAAGCGAGCTGCATACACCAACTGCTGGAACCGTCTGTTAACCCTACTTAGATAAAAAAGACAAACCTGTGTCTCTTGTTGTCCCAAACTATGTTTGCTCTGATCTTTCATGCTGTGTGAAAGTACGTAGGCACGAGAGGCGATATCTCGGCGAGCAACCTTCCCCCGTTCACTCGTAGTTAGGCGAACTACGTTGACTCTGATTTCTCGTTCCAGACGGGAATACGTAGGCATAGAACTGGTGTGTTCTACCGAGTCATTTTCTTTTCTTTTCAGACCAGACTTTTTAGCGTAGATAGATTAAATCAACTCGTCAGATAAACACAACAAGCATGGATCCCATCGAGTACGATGGACGTGAGGGGTGCTAATACCTTCCCCTTGCGTAACCGACTCCCGAACCCAGACATTGGTTGCGATGACCTTGTCTTATACCTCTTTGTCAGGTTTTTCCGATCGTTTCCTTTCCCTTTTTGTGGGATAAATAACGAAAGGTGTGACTCTTCTGTTTGCCGGCACCTTATTTTCGCGGTAGCGACAGCTGGCGACTCTGCTGGGGAATCTGGTTCCCTATGCGAGTCAATCCTAGCACTTGTGTGTTTACCTGTTAGGTTTTATTTATCGCACTTTACTTTCCGCATTTTATTTTCAGTATGATATCATTATTGTGCTGTTGTGGGAAGGGGCTCTGATGAGTGATAAGCCAGACCCAGGCTTGAGTGCACCTAGCATTAGTTGTGGAAAGTAGTGGGCGCGTGCTTGCTTTGCAGGTACTAGTGTCTCACGAAATCCACGCTCAGACAAGATTCTCCCGGTTGACTTCTTTTCCGGCCCTTTGGGCATGAGGGGTTGTTGGTTTGGAGGATTGTCGACTCTGTGGACCGATCATTTGTGACTCATCCGAGTGAGGCCGCTTCAAGAGATGATGATACCACACCTTTTGGGTATCGTATCATCGTTTCTTGAAAGTCTGAGACGCTGGGAAATGCATAGGATGCCATACCTTGTCTGTGATTAGGTCCATACCTGTGAACAGGGTCGGGTTATTGCAGGAAACCTTAACCTTCAGACTACCTGATTTTCTTGATAGTGAATCAGTATTGTTGGGTTCAAAGGGTTCTCATCATCAGAGATGTGGTTGTTCCCGACAGTGCATAATTATTGGTCCTCTTCAGGGTTGTATTATCAGAGCAGTTTTGTGACTGTGTTGAAACAGAGCCTCGGTTTCCTCAGCAGCACAATCTTGATCCCCTATTGCATGATTACATTTTGCATTTTGCATAATCATTTGCATAAAATTAACGTCTGTCTGTGTTGCAGGTGCATATATTATCCCCCGGTTCCAGTATTCTTGCCCTCAGTTGTGCTAGCATGGGATCTTTGAAGAAGAACGTGGCCTACAAGCTCCCTACCCCAGATGTTGCTCTGCTGTCCAGTTTGATTGCCTTGGCAGATGATACAATGAGAGGGGAATTCAGGAAATCTTATGGGAAGCTGCTCAGTCTGGTTCGTAAACCTTCGGTATATGAGTTGAATGGGTTGTATGCCTTGCTACAGTTCTATGACCCTCCTATGAGATGCTTCACTTTTCCGGACTTCATTCTTGCACCTACATTAGAGGAGTATGCTGAGTTGTTGGGTGTACCTATTAAGAATCAGATGTCGTTTGTTCACATGGATGCTAAGCCTAATCTGGCTAATCTAGCTCTTGCTCTTCAACACTATTCTTGCCCTCTGCATATATGGCATCATTTTGTTTCCCAACATGCCGGATTTTGTAGACTTGGATGCCTTCCATATCTTTGCGTCAGGAAATCCAGTTCCTACCTTGATTGGTGATGTGTATCATTCCGTCCATTACAAGAACGAAAATAGAAGGGGTAAGAATGTATTGTGCTGTGTGCCCTTACTCTATAGATGGTTTGATAGTCACATGCCCAAGAAGGGTCTCTTTGCTTCATCTGCAGCCACAGCTGAGTGGTCTAAGCGCTTGATGGGTTTATCAGCAGAGAGCATTATTTGGTTTGATCGGGATATGCTGGGTACTGAAATCATATTCAGCTGCAATGGTTTTCCGAATGTGCCTTTGATTGAAAGAAAGGGCTGTATTAACTACAACCCCTATCTACTTGTCAGACAGTTTGCTTATGCCTTGAGAAGTCTGCCAAAAGATGAAGAGGTACAGGAATCTCTGTACCTCACAGGTCTTCTAGAGGGGATATGTTAGCTAAGCTTCAGTATGCCTGGAATGACATCAACAAACGAGGGAAAGCGCTGTTGGGTAAGAGAAATAGCCAAGCTTATGCCCCTTCTGTGACCTGGATTAAGACCGGGGCAGAGACAATAGGGATGCCTTTTCCACCTGCTAAGCAAGATTTCCCTCCCGTGGTTGAAGAGCCTACTACCGTGTCTATTCAGCAGTATAATCAGGTGTTAGCTGACAAGGAAGAGCTGAAAAAGGCCAACAAGGAGTTGGAGAAAGAGCTGGCACAGCTTAGAAGCGAGAGAAACGAAGTCGTCCACTCCTTCAAAAAGCAGACAGAGCTGGTAAACCGGTTAGGCACGGACCTGACCAAACAGATAGATGACCGTGAACGTTTGGGTTTGGACTTCAAATCTGTCAACGATGTGCTTGCCACCAAGAAGCAGAACATGGATGAAGCATACCGGAGAATCTCCAAATTCAACCAGCAGTGGAATGCCACTATAGCCAGCAACAAAGAGCGGGAGGACAAACTGAAACAGCAGATCTCCAAATTGAAGGCTCAAGTGAAGGCCAGCGAGAAGAGATTTGATGAGGAAACTGCTCGCAGATATGCCACTGAAGACCTGATAAACAAGGCTATCGCTAACCTAAAAGATCACAAGCAGATGTTCGAATCTAAGAAGTGAAGGTTGGAAGACTGTTTTTGCCAAGGAGCGTGGGAAGATTCTGTTGAAGGTCTCCAGTGCACTATTATGCAGAGGGAGTTGCTTGTTGAAGGGTTACTCACTCGGCCTGATCATCCCATAACAAAAGAGTTGCTAGAAGAGTTTCGTGCCCGTTGTCGCACCTGACTATCCTTGCAACCCTTTGTATTTTTCTGATCTTTGCTATATGCTGACCATCACCAGGCTTGTTGGTCGAGGTCATGCTATTGATTCTCCATGTATTCAATGACATTGTATTGCTGCCTTGTTGGGCCTCATATATATGAGATGTTATTTCAATGAATGGATCCAGACTTCTTATTATTAGCACTAGCACTCTGGCATTAGAATCGGGGGGGAAATCTCCCTAATGCACAGACACACGTTTGCATTTGCATAAATCATTTGCATAGCAGGTACCTTGAGATGTTTCCTAACCATCTGTCGATGCAGGTTTCAGGATTTCCGATCAGCGAATACATCGCTACTCTACAAGAAGTAACTGCAAGAAAGCTATGGATCAAATGCAAACTGAGATGCAGGAGATGCGCGACAGGATGGCGTAGTTCATGCAGGTGATGGAAACTGTGGCAAAGGGCCAAGAGCAGCTTCAGACTCTGGTGCAGCCTCTGATTGCACGAGTCGATGGTAACGGCGTGCTACATGGCGGGGTTGCTACTGATCCTCCTCATGGCGAGACTCCTCTAGCGGGTGATGTTGTATCGGTGGTTTTCCTCAATACTACTGAGAATGGTAACAGAGCTAGGAATGGGAATGTGACTAGTAATGGTAACGGGCATGTGGAAACCAACGAAAATGTTGGAGCTGGAAATGTTGGTTTTGGTGTTGGTGCTGGAAACACTGGTATAGGCATTGGTGGTGCCAATCAGGGCTATGGCAATCAGGGCTTTGGTAACGCAGGTTTTGGCAACGCAAGCAACAATGGTGTTGGAGTGGGTGCCTACAACGCTGGTTTTGGTCCGGGTGCTGGCAATCAGGGTTTTGGTAATATGGGGTATGGTCCCAGGTTCAATCAGGCTGGCTTTGGTCCTAATGATGCTTATGTTGGGTATGATAACGGGGATTCTCACTGGGGCGAGGATTGTCAAGAAGATGCTTTCCCTCCGCCAGGCAGGGATCTTGAGATGCCCACTGACAATGACCGAAGGTCCAAGATGTTGGAGGAACAAATGAGGAATCTTGCCAATCAGAATTCCACGGGGTTGGACATGGCTAATATGGGATTGGTTCTTGGCTTGAGGGTGCCTCTCAAGTTCAAAGCGCCCACTTTCGACAAGTATAAGGGGGATACTTGCCCAAGAGTTCATGTACGGTCTTATTATCGGAGAATGTCCGCCTATTCTGATGACGAAAAGATGTTGATGCATTTTTTCCAAGATAGCTTGCCGGGACCGTCATTGGAGTGGTATATGGGGTTAGATCCCACTCAGATTGGTAGCTGGAAAGAGTTGGCGGAGGCCTTCGTAAAGCACTATCAATATAACAACGACCTTGCGCCGAACAGGGTCCAACTTCAAAATCTTTCTCAAAAGAATGGCGAGAGTTTTAAAGAGTACGCCCAGAGGTGGCGTGAGCTTGCAGCTAGGGTGCACCCACCCATGGTAGAGCGTGAGTTGGTGGAACCTTTTGTGGGAACTTTCTCTGGTTTGTATTATGACAGGCTTCTCAATTGTACGATGAATAATTTTTCTGAGATGATACTCTTGGGAGAGCGTATAGAGAACGACGTCAAGATCGGTAAGATTCAAGCAAGAGAATCTACCTCAGCTGGAGGTGGTAAAAAGGTTTTTAGGAATAGGAAGCAGGGAGACACTAATTCAGTATACAGCTCCCGAGGAAGAGGTAGAGATCGAAACCAATATCGTCAGTAACAGATTGCTAGTGTGACAATTCCCGTACCTCAACAGCAACAACAGTAGCAGCAGCAGCAGAGCCAGTAGCATCCTGCGCAACGAAGAATTCAGGCTAAAGATAGGGTCGTGAAAAGAGTATTTGATGTGCCTCCACTACCGTATGCTCAGCTTCTTCCAACTCTATTACAATTGCAGCTTGTCGAGAAAAGGACGTTAGCTCCGCTGAAGGGCACGCCTCCTTTTGGTTATGATGCCAATGCACATTGCAAATTCCACTCCGGGGCACCCGGTCACAGCATCGAGAACTGTCATGCATTCAAGCACAAGGTGCAGGATTTGATAAATAGCAAGGCTATAAATTTTGGTAATGAGGCATCCAACATTGAGAAAAATCTGATGCCGTCTCACGGATCTGTGCAGGTGGGTTCAATTTTGGGAGATACCAGTCTGAATCTGGTTATGAATGTGAATGAATTGAAAACGCCTCTGGGTTGTGTAAAGAGCAGGTTGCTGAAAGGGGGAGTGTTCCCTGGTTGTGATACAGATTGTGCTGACTGTTTAGCCCGGCCTGAGGGCTGTGATAGTTTGAGAAGCGGTATTCAAGGGCTGATTGATGAAGGAACGCTGCAATTCGACCGTACTGCTGAAGAGAAGCCTCTTGAGGCAATAGCTGAAAAGCAGGGCGAAGTTGCAACGGTTACGATCACGTTTAAGACTGTCACGATATCGGCGCCTCCCAAGAGGCCAACCATTACAATAACCAAAGTTGGACCCATTCCATATGAAAGCACCAAAACCATCCCTTGGAACTATGGGGCGGAAGTTTACTGCAATGGAAAAAAGATTAACTTGGAAGGCCCGCCGGTTGGGTCGGTTGATAACCTCGTGGGGGCAGGGGGCATAACCCGCAGCGGTAGAATTTTTGCGTCACCAGAAGTAGAAGCTGAGAGAATTGCCAAAGGGAAAGGTAAAGTCAATGAAGAAGGACCTTCTCAAGAGAAGGAAAAAGAGACATTGACTAAAGATGTGGAAGAATTTATGAGATTAATCCGGAAGAGTGATTATAAAATTGTCGATCATCTGCAGCAGACGCCTTCCAAAATCTCGATTTTGTCATTGCTGCTTTATTCTGAAGCTTGTAACAACCCAAATTTCATTAATTAATTAATTATGTTATTTAATTGATTTATTGGAATTAATCTTAATGATTTGGATTAATTGGATTTATTTGGTAGATAATTGAAGAGAGAAATGGGAAGAAAAGAAATAATAGAAGTATATAAGGAATAAGTGGAAAGAATTGGATAGAAAGATAATAGAAGAGAAAGAATAGAGAAAGAGGAGAAAAGAGAAGAGAAGAGGGAAACTTGGAGAAATCATCAAGAATCAACTTCAAGATTCAATCCAATCAAGGTAAGGGTCAGAAACATTATTATCTAGTCAATGTATGTGGTTATGCATGTGTGGGTTGGGTTTTGTTGTGAGTTTCCACCATTTTTCAAGTTAGGGCAAAATGGATTTAATCGGTAGAATTGTAGTTTAATCGGTTAGAAACTGGAAATAATGCCGTAGAATAGTCGGGTGATGTGGGATTAAGGTTACTGGAACTGGTTCGGTGAGAATCGGTCGATTTTTAGAGGGTAGAGGTTTTGGGACAGAATGAGGGTTCTGATATCGCAGGTTCGCTGGCTCTCGCCAGGCGAGTGAAGGCAAAGCTTCGCCGGGCGAAGCCCAGCGAATAGCTGGCGAATAATTCAAGAAAACTCCCAGTGGTCTTCGCTGGCAAGTTCGCTAGGTGAAGGTAAGTGGCGAAGGTTCTCCAGGCGAATGCATCAGCGAAGGGTAGCGAAACAAGTCAGTAGCTACTGAATTTATTCGCTGGCGAGTTTGCCAGGCGAAGGTCCCAGCGAGCATTCGCCAATGGCTTCACCAGGCGAAGGGTGGCGAGCAGGACATCATTGTTTCTTTTCTGTTTTATCCACCCAATGATTAATTGCTTGGTTCAATTATGTTAACCCTATGTGATATGAATAGTTTGTGTACTATTGTGATGAGCTGTGGGTAGCCTTTGGGCGTGAATCCTAGATTGTGATATGTGTATTGTTTGAATTGATTAGGGATACATGAGAACATATTAGTGAATATGTGTGTATTGTCTAATAAGTATGTGAATGCATATTGTTGTATGCTAATGTATGTAATGCATGGGAACATATTGTGGATATGTGTGCATTGTTTTGATGAACGTGATGATGGTATTGAATGTGAGTGCCTTGAATTATTATGAATATGTTGTGTGTGCAATCATGTTGTAATTCTTGAAGGGATGAATTATTTGAATGCATGGGATTAAGATGTGGGAACGGTCTTAAGTGCATTTTTGTTGGTTGATTGCATATGCATCATTTAGTCAAGAGGCAATGTTTGCTAGTTTCGTGGAGACTAGTGGCTTGTCCCAAACCTAGAAGGGTGGGTTTGAAGCCTAGGGGACGGGCTTTGTTGTTATTGGTCTAGAAGGGTGGACCTGGTTTAAATGTAAAAACCGAAAAATGATAACAAGTGTTGGTACCACATAGCATTGAGTTGCATTGAGTTGTGATTGAGTCACATAGCATAAATGTCATTGATATATGAAGCATGCTTGTGAATGGGATGTTTTTGGATAATTGTGAAATATGCATGAATGGATATGCTTGATGCGCGTTCATATTTGTTTATATGTACGACGTGATGAATACGACTATGAAAATGAATTGTGGTGAGAAATGTGGATTATGTGTAATTGTTACTTGTATATATATAATCTTATGCATTGATTATTATGGTAATATTTCTCACCCTTCTGCTATTTTATAATGCTCCATGAGGCATTGCAGATTAGGTTGCAGGAGGTTTCTTTTGTGAAGTATAGCTTCATTCTTTTGAGTCGGACTGCTCTGATTATGTAACACCAGGTAGTTAGGCTTGTATAGCATTCTTTTGTGATACATTTATGATGTATCAGTTGATGATGTTTTGTAACATGAATGATTGACGAACCAAATTGGATAACATGTATTTATGTGATCAAATGTTTTGATGTAATTCAAATGTTTTAATCTTCCGCTTTAATTTTAAATATTGAGACGTGGGTTTAAGGACTAAGTTCCTCTACTTTGAAAACTATCCCACTGTTGCATATTTTTATAGAGTAGGTGTTGAATGTTTTATTGGTAATAATGTGACATACTTCTTCTATACCGTATTTTAAATCATACTCTGATAAAATTTATATGTGCCTATATATATTATTGTTTTATTTGGGGGTATAGAAGGGGGTGTTACAAACCTCATCGGAACGCTTTGCTGAAAGCTCTTGACGCTGCTTATGTACCCCAGGAGATATCCGTTAATCAGCTCGAAGGAGTGATTGCGCACGTGAACGCGGGGCATGGCCTTGGCTTTACAGATTTTGATTTAACACCCAGGGGCCGCAACCACAACAGTGTGTTGCATATTTCTGTTGAGTGTAGGGGCACTGTCATGTCTCATGTCCTCGTTGACACTGGTTCGTCCTTGAACGTTTTGCCCAAGAAAGCGCCGTTGAAGCTGGATACCCGAGGTATAATATGCACACTAGTTGACCTGGTAGTGAGAGCTTTCGACGGGACTAGAAGGTCCGTGTTTGGAGAATTGACTTTGCCAATCCAGGTCGGTCCAGAGGTGTTCAATACTGTGTTTTATATCATGGACATTCAGCCAACTTATAGCTGTTTGCTTGGACGACCTTGGATTCACTCTGCAGGGGATGTAACGTCTACGTTGCACCAAAAGCTCAAGTATATGGTCGGTGGTAGCGTTGTCACTGTGTAAGGGGAGGAAGACATCCTGGTAATTCACCTGTCGTCGTTCAAATATGTCGACGTGGATGGTGAGATCCATGAGACATTGTGCCAAGCTTTTGAAGGGGTGTAGATCAGAGACAAATCTCCTGTCATTAGCAGTGGGCCAGAGGTGGCTATGTCTTCGTACAGAGAAGCCCAAACGGTAGTTCAGGCCGGGGAGACTAAAGGTTGGGGTCATGTTCTGGAGATTCCTGTTAAGCAGGACAAGTTCGGCTTGGGATATCGCCCGTCGTCGTCATCTTCATCACAGAGCACGCCAAAGTTCAAAGGGCCGATTGTGTTTACTCCAGGAGGAGTCAGTTTTGAAACGGTTAATGTTGTGTCTGACAGTGAAGATGGAGATAGTGACTGTGACATGGATTCATGGATCAAGCCCAGCGAGCCAGGACAAAGCCTATGCAACTGGTCTATTCAGGACTTTATTCAAGTGACGACGAAACAGTAATGCCTTGTTTTTTCGATTATTGTACAATCCTATGTCCTACCCGGGGCATAGTGATTTTATTTCAGGGCCTACTTGTTTATGTGTATGCTTTGCTTTAATCATCAAATAAAGGCATTTTTCTCATGCAAATTTTGTGATCCCTGTTTTTATGCTTTTTATTGTTATCAATAAAATGGCAATGTGGTTGTGTGCTTCGTTTGCATATCATTTGAAGCATTTAACCCTTTCTCTTGCAGGATCCATATTTCAGATGACACCGATCAAGAAATCCCTATGACTCGCTTCGACTTTGAGCATCCGATATTTCAAGTCGAGGAAGAGATTGTTGAGGACGAAGACTTACCAGAAGAGCTGACTCGACTTTTCAAACAAGAAGAGAAAATCATTCTGCCTCATTAGGAGGAAATTGAGGTCGTTAATTTAGGTTCCGAAGAAGTTGTCAGGAATGTCCGGATAGGGGTTGTGCTTCAAAGCGATATCAAGCAAAGACTTGTCGAGATGCTTCGAGAGTATAGTGACATCTTTGCCTGGTCTTATGATGATATGCCTGGGTTAGACACTGATATTGTTGTCCACCGTTTGCCATTGCGTAAAGACTGTCCGCTGGTCAAGCAAAAGCTTAGAAGAACGAAACCAGATATGGCCGTAAAGATTAAAGAGGAAGTACAGAAACAGTGGGATGCCGGTTTTCTAGCTGTTATAACTTACCCTCCTTGGGTCGCCAATATAGTACATGTACCAAAGAAAGACGGTAAGGTATGGATGTGCATTGACTATCGGGATCTGAACAAGGCGAGCCCTAAGGATGACTTTCGGCTTCCTCATATTGACGTATTGGTCGACAATACTACTCAATTCTCTGTGTTTTCCTTCATGGACGGTTTTTCAGGCTATAATCAGATTAAAATGGCACCGGAGGATATGGAGAAAACAACTTTTATTACCCCGTGGGGAACGTTTTGCTACAAAGTGATGCCCTTTGGTTTGAAGAACGCAGGGGCAACATATCAGCGTGCTATGACAACGCTCTTTCATGACATGTGTCGCTACCGCGAAAATAAGGTGCCGGCAAAACAGAAGAGTCGCCACCTTTCGTTATTTATCCCTCAGAACAGGAAAGGAAACGATTGGAAAAACCTGACGAAAAGGTATAAGACAAGGTCATCGCAACCATGTCTGGGTTCGAGAGTCGGTTACGCAAGGGGAAGGTATTAGCACCCCTCACGTCCATCGTACTCGATAGGATCCATGCTTGTTGTGTTTATCTGACGGGTTAATTATATCTATCTATGCTAAAAGTCTGGTCTAAAGAAAAGAAAATGACTCGGCAGAACACAGCAGTTCTATGCCTACGTATTCCCGTCTGGAACGAGAAATCAGAGTCAACGTAGTTCCCCTAACTACGGGTTACGGGGGAAGGTTGCTCGCCGAGATATCGCATCTCGTGCCTACGTACTTTTACACGGCGTGAAAGATCAGAGCAAACATAGTTCGGGACACAAGAGACACATGTTTGTCTTTTTTATCTGAGTAGGGTTAATAGACGGCTCCAGCAGTTGGTGTATGCAGCTCGCTCGACGGAGACTTAGGCGTTTACCGTTTGCGGTAGAATCGGGAGTTAACAAAACTCTCCTTATGAAAATGATTTCCAAGAATTAAAGGTCCAAGAGGACAAAAAGATGTTTGATCTTTGTTTTCTGTCTTTTTGAAAAAGTGTCTTTTATGGATGTTTGCAACTAATATCGCACTAGAAACTATGACCTGAGAGTGAATGCGTCGCATGTCACCCAAAGGGTGCCATACTAAACATCCAAGCTGTTGGAAAGAAACTCTCCAAAAACCCTTTCTCAAGTAGCTTAAGGCTCGTAGCGTACGTCATCAATTAACCCTTATTGCTGTATTTTAATTTGTTTGAAGATGAGAAGAGAAAAGACACACTAAAGCGGAACTGATCCAATCTTAAAGTTGTCATGCAAAGTTGAACCTATGGTTGAGGTTAGGAGGGAACTACCTAATGTTATCATGCATGGTTAGAACCCTAATGTCTGTCATAACTTCTCTTAAATAAGTGAAGTCAGAGTTCCTAGGGGAACATGGCAAAGGAAAGCAACATCAAAAGAAAATAACTATAAAGAAATAGCTGTAAATAAAATGCATGCAATGAAATAATACAAGCAGAAGGAGACAAGCTCAACTTCTAAAGCAAACAAGCCAGAGGCAACACACCACTCAGGCAAGGGAGACAACTCAACCTTAAACCAGCAAGCAAAGCCAAACAATAACAGTTAAGCAGAGGGAGACATGCTCAACCTCTAATGCAGACAAGCAAAGGGAGAAACTCAACCTTTAGGATGTTATTAGGCCTAGAATCATCTACATGAGGCCTAGTTTAATGCAACAAACTAAGCAGTCACACAAGCAACAACACAGCAATCAGAAAACACAGCAAACAAAATAGCAGACAAGCGGCTCAAAAGCAGGGCAGTCTAACAGCAAAACAATCAAACAGCCTGCAGTCAACTTCATGTCCAAGCCATCTTCAAGAGAAGGAAATGAAAGCTCCAACTTCAAGCTCCAATAGAAGAGAAGAGAGTTAACATCAAGATTATTGAAACAATCCTACTGGGGATATCTCGACAAATCCGGAGTTACGAACTCTGCTGAGGATGGTCAAACTATTGGAGGAAAGACAACCTGCTGGAGAACAGAAAGACCCACCCTGCGCGAGGATTATCCTTTCAAACCACTGAAAACCTGGTTATACTCTGTGAGGACTTCACTAGGGATTAAATATGCACATGACCACCGCCGGGGATACACATTACTGCCTGACCGCTTGCTAGCTCGCATCCAACTCTTCTGGGGATAAAAATGTGACTTCCATCTGCTGGGGAGGAATAAGATCACCTAGAGCCTGCTCCTACGTCAAGGGACTCTGGCTGGGGAAACACGATCCCTTGGCTGTTTGCTTTGAAGGTAACGACCCTGCGCAAAAAAAGACAATTCAACACAAAAGGAACTATCTTGGTCAATATTCGTGACAATTGTTCAGTCAATTCAAAGTTTTAACAATTATTGGCCGAGGCCTGCAAGTTTACGCACGTGCAAGTTTATCAAAAACATCATCATTTTCCACAAACAAAACAGTAAAAGTTAAAACAGGAAACAAACATCAAGTACTGAATAGTATGCGTTTATCGATAACAGGCATATAAATAGGCAAAGTTTTTACAGTGGATGCAACTCCTGAAAAGAGGAAGCTACAACAATAAATACAAATATGTACAGCGGTACAAAGAACTTTGTATACATGTCGGCAACGTGGTACAGACAACCACCATGAGTTGATCCTCCTATGACTCACCTGACTCTGACGCTTTCCCGATACTCCATCCTCGGAAGAAATTGACTTGGATAATCGACCCTCAGGTACTCCCAAACCACTAAGCAACACAGTATTAAACTCGGACCGCAGTCATTTGCTTTTTCAATCCCTAACTTTTGCCTGAATCGCCCTTTGCGGGTTTTCAATTCACCGAGATACCCTTTGTTGTCGAAGTCGCCTTTTCAGGTTTTCGACTTCGCGGGTGTACATTGTTTCAAATTTGTCCCTAATTTTGCCCGAACCTTTTCTCTTTTCTTGGTTCGCCAGGATGCCCCATTTTTGCCTGGACTTTCTGTTTTCTGTCCAGCGAGTCTATTTAAGCAAAGTATTTTTTTAAGTGCGTCCGAGTTCACAGGGGATGTAAAATCTTCGCCATCCATGGTGGACAACAGTAAGGCTCCTCCAGAGAAGACCTTTCGAACAATATATGGACCTTCATAGTTGGGAGTCCATTTGCCCCTGTGATATGGTTGTGGTGGGAGAATCTTCTTCAGCACAAGATCGCCCGTCTGAAAGCTTCGAGGGCGCGCCTTCTTGTCGAAAGCTTTCTTCATCCGGCTCTGGTATAACCTACCATATGCGATAGATGCGAGTCTCTTTTCATCCATCAAACTGAGCTGATTCAGCCTATTCCTTATCCATTATGCCTCATCTAGTTAGACATCGAGCAATACCCTCAAAGAAGGAATCTCAACTTCCAATGGTAGGACAGCCTCCATACCATACACCAGTGAGAAAGGTGTTACCCCGGTTGATGTGCATACCGTCGTACGATAATTGTGTAATACGAAGGGCAACATCTTGTGCCAGTCTTTGTATGTCACAACCATCTTCTGAACTATCTTCTTGATGTTCTTATTGGCCGCTTCGACAACGCCATTCATTTTGGGCCGATAGGGAGACGAGTTGTGATGCTCAATCTTGAAATTCTGGCACAATTCCTTCATCATCTTGTTATTCAGGTTCGAACCATTGTTAGTAATGATTCTTTCGGGGATCCCGTATCTGCAGATGATGTCCTTTTTGATAAACTGAGCTACTACTTGCTTGGTAACATTAGTGTAAGACGCTGCTTCGACCCATTTGGTGAAGTAATCGATAGCTACCAAGATGAACCGGTGTCTGTTGGATGCAGTGGGCTCAATTTTGCCAATCATATCAATGCTCCACATGGAGAAAGGCCACGGGGACGCCATAACATTCAGAGGGCTGGGTGGCACATGAATCTTGTCTGCATAAATCTGGAATTTGTGGCATTTCTTCGCAAACTTGAAACAATCTGTTTCCATCGCCAGCCAATAATACTCTGCTCGTAATAACTTTCGAGACATAGCATGTCCGTCGGCATGTGTGCCAAAGGTACCCTCGTGGACCTCCTCCATAAGCAGATTTGCTTCTTTCTCATCCACACATCGCAACAATACCAAATCATGGTTTCTTCTATACAGAACGCCATTTGGATTCAAGTAGAAGTTGCCAGCCAATCTCCTAAGAGTCTTCTTATCGCGGTTGGATGCCCCAGTCGGATACTCTTGGTTCTTTAGGAAATTCTGGATATCAAAATATCACGGCTTGCCATCAGAAGCTTCCTCAATGGCGAATATGAAAGTAGGCCTATCAAGGTTAGAGATAACTATTCGGGGAGAATCATTCCAGAAGTTAACTTTATACATCAAAGACAATGTCACAAGAGCGTCAACCATTTGATTTTCTGCCCGTGGCACATGGTGAAACTCTACCCTGTCAAAGAAAGGCAACAACCTCCTCGCATAATCCATATACGGTATCAGATTAGGCTGACGAGTCTCCCATTCTCCCTTGATCTGGTTCACGAATAGCGCGGAGTCTTCATACACATCAAGATTTTTAATCCTCAAATCAATAGCCTCCTCGAGACCCATGATACACGCCTCATATTCAGCCTCATTGTTGGTAACTGGAAATGTCAATCTGGCAGTGAACGGGATGTGCGTCCCGTGGGGGATCGTGATGATTTCCCCAATTCCACTTCCATATGCATTAACAGCCCCGTCAAAAATCAATTGACATTGGGAACTCCGCTCAGGACCTTCACCATGGAATGACTCTTCGCAGTCTTTCATCTTTAGGTACATGATATCCTCGTCAGGAAAATCAAACTTCATTAGCTGGTAATCCTCGATTGGTTGCTCGGCAAGGTACTCTGACAGCACGCTACCTTTGATAGCCTTTTGCGAAACATACTATATATCATACTCTGTCAGTACCATTCGCCATCAGGCAATCCTTCCTGAAAGTGCCTGCTTTTCAAAGACGTATTTGATCAGATCCATCCTCGAAATCAGCATGGTTGTATGATTTAGCATGTATTGTCTCAGACGTTTGGCAGCCCAAGCAAGTGCACAACAGTCTTTTCGAGCATTGAGTAACGGGACTCACAATCTGTGAACTTTTTACTCAAGTAATAGATTGCATGCTCTTTTCGTCCATTCTCTTCATGTTAATCGAGAACACAACCCATACTGCTCTCAAGAACCGTCAAGTACATGATTAGTGGTCTTCCGGCTATTGGAGGTATCAATACCGGAGGTTCCTGCAAGTATTCTTTTATTCTTTCGAACGCCTTCTAAAAGTTTTTGTTCCAGACAATTGCCTAATCTTTTTTCAACAGTTTAAACATTGGCTAACACGTGGCTGTGAGGTGAGATATGAACCGGGAAATGTAGTTCAACCTCCCCAAAAAACCACGAACTTCTTTCTCTGTTTTTGGCACTGGCATTTCTTGTATCGCTTTTATTTTAGCAGGATCAACCTCAATTCCTCTTTCACTAACAATGAACCCTAATAGCTTTCCAGATCTCACCCTGAAGGTGCACTTATTAGGATTCAGCCTCAGCCTGAACTTCCTAAGCCTCTCAAACAATTTTAGAAGATTCACCAGATGCTCTTCCTCCGTTTGGGATTTGGCAATCATATCATCAACATATACCTCAATCTCTTTATGCATCATGTCATGAAAGAGTGTCGTCATAGCACGCTGATATATTGCCCCAGCGTTCTTCAAACCAAAGGGCATCACTCTGTAGCAGAACGTTCCTCACGGGGTAATAAAAGTTGTTTTCTCCATATCCTCCGGCGCCATCTTAATCTGATTGTAGCCCAAAAATCCGTCCATGAAGGAAAACACAGAGAATTAAGCAGTATTGTCGACCAATACGTCAATATGAGGAAGCGGGAAGTCATCCTTAGGGCTCGCCTTGTTCAGATCCCGATAGTCAACGCACATACGTACCTTACCATCTTTCTTCAGTACAGGTACTATATTGGCGACCCAAGGAGGGTAAGTTGTAACAGCTAGGAAACCGGCGTCCCATTGTTTCTGTACTTCCTCTTTAATCTTTACGACCATATCTGGTTTCGTTCTTCTGAGCTTTTGCTTGACCGGCGGACATTCTTCACGCAACAGCAAGCAGTGGACCACAATATCAGTGTCTAACCCAGGCATATCATCATAAGACCAAGCAAAGATGTCGCTATACTCTCGAAGCATCTCGACGAGTCTCTGCTTGATATCGCTTTGCAGCGCGACCCCTATCCGGACATTCCTGACAACTTCTTTAGAACTCAAATTAACGACCTCAATTTCCTCCTGATGAGGCAGAATGATTTTCTCTTCTTGTCTCAAAAGTCGAGTCAGCTCTGCTGGTAAGTCGTCGTCCTTAAAAATCTCTTTCTCAGCTTGAAATATCGGATGCTCAAAGTCGAAGCGAGTCATAGGGAGTTTTTGATCGGTGTCATCTGAAATATGGATCCTGCAAGAGAAAGGGTTAAATGTTTCAAATGATATGCAAACGAAGCACACAACCACATTGCCATTTTATTGTAAAACATAAAAACAGAAAAACAAGGATCACAAAATTTGCATGAGAAAACACCTTTATTTGATGATTAAAGCAAAGCATACACATAAACAAGTAGGCCCTGAAATAAAATCACTATGCCCCGGGTAGGACATAGGATTGTACAATATTGCAAAAACAAGGCATTATTGTTTCATCGTCACTTGAATAATGTCCTGGATAGACCAGTTGCATAGGCTTTGTCATGGCTCGCTGGGCTTGATCCATGAATCCATGTCACAGTCGCTATCTCCATCTTCACTGTCAGACACAGCATTAATCGTTTCAAAAATGACTCCTCCTGGAGTAAACACAATCGGCCCTTTGAACTTTGGCGCGCTCTGTGATGAAGATGACGATGACGGGCGATACCCCAAACAAAATTTGTCCTGCTTAACAGGAATCTCCAGAACTTGGCCCCAACCTTTGGTTTCCCTGGCCTGAACTACCGCTTGGGCTTCTCTGTACGACGACATAGCCACTTCTGGCCCACTGCTTATGACAGGAGATTTGTCTCTGATCTGCACCCCTTCAAAGGCTTGGCACAATGTCTCATGGATCTCCCTGTCCACTTCGACATATTTGAATGATGACAGGTGACTTACCAGGATGTCTTCCTCCCCACACACTGTGACAATGCTACCACCGACCATATACTTAACCTTTTGGTGCAACGTAGATGTTACAGACCCTACAGAGTGAATCCAAGGTCGTCCAAGCAAACAGCTATAAGCTGGCTGAATGTCCATGATATAAAACACAATATCGAACACCTCCGGACCGACCTGGATGGGTAAAGTCAATTCTCCAAACACGGACCTTCTAGTCCCGTCAAAAGCTCTCACTACCAAGTCGCTTGGCGTGCATATTATGCCTCGGGTATCTAGCTTCAACAGTTCCTTCTCGGGCAAAACATTCAAGGACGAACCAATGTCAACAAGGACATGAGACATAACAGTGCCCCTACACTCAACTGAAATATGCAACACACTATTGTGGTTGCGGCCCCTGGGTGTTAAATGAAAATCTGTAAAGCCAAGGCCATTCCCCGGGTTCACGTGCGCAATCACTCCTTCGAGCTGATTCACGGATATCTCCTGGGGCACATAAGCAGTGTCAAGGGCTTTCAGCAAAGCGTTCCGATGGGCCTCGGAACAAAGCAACAATGACAAAATCGAGATTTTGGAAGGCATTTGCTGCAGATGATCGACAATTTTATAATCACTCTTCCGGATTAATCTCATGAATTCTTCCACATCTTTAGTCAAAGCCTTTTTTTCCTTCTCTTGTGAAGGTCCTTCTTCATTGACTTTACCTTTACCTTTGGCAATTCTCTCAGCTTCTACTTCTGGTGACGCAAAAATTCTACCGCTGCGGGTTATGCCCCCTGCCCCCACAAGGTTATCAACTGACCCAACCGGCGGGCTTTCCAGGTTAATCTTTTCTCCATTGCAGTAAACGTCCGCCCCATAGTTCTAAGGGATGGCTTTAGTGCTTTCATATGGAATGGGTCCATCTTTGATTATAGTGATGGTCGGCCTCTTGGGAGGCGCTGATATAGTGATGGTTCGCCCTGCTTTTCAGCTATTGCCTCAACAAAGTTCTCTTCAGCAGTATGGTCGAATTGCAGCGTACCCTCATCAATCAGCCCTTGAATACCTCTTCTTAAGTTATCACAACCCTCGGGCTGGGCCAAACAGTCAGCACAATCTGTATCACAACCAGGGAACACTCCCCTTTTCAGCAACCTGCTCTTTACACGACCCAAAGGTGTCTTCAATTCATCTACATTTATAACAAAATTCAGACTGGTATCCTCCAAGATTGGGTGCCTCATTACCAAAGTTTATAGCCTTGCTATCTATCAAATCTTGCACCTTGTGCTTTAATGCATGACAATTCTCTATGATATGACCGGGTGCCCCGGAGTGGAATTCACAATGTGCATTGGCGTGATAACCAAAAGGAGGCGTGCCCTTCAGCGGAGCTAACATCCTTTTCTCAACAAGCTGCAATTGTAATAGAGTTTGAAGAAGCTGAGCATACGGTAGTGGAGGTGCATCAAATACTCTTTTCACGGCCCTATCCCGACCTTGGAACCTTTGTGGAGCCGCATTCTGTTGTCCATGTTGTTGCTGTTGTTGTTGCTGTGGTACAGGAACTATTACACTGGCAACCTGCTGCCTGCGACCAGCCTGACTTCTATCCCTTCTCCGGGCGCTATATACTGAATTAGTGTCTCCCTGATTTTTATTTCCAAAGACCCTTTTACCACCTCCAGCTGAGGTTGATTCTCCTGCTTGAATCTTACTGATCTTGACGCCGTTCTCTATACGCTCTCCTAAGAGTATCATCTCAGAAAAATTATTCGTCGTACAATTGAGAAGCCTGTCATAATACGAACCAGAGAAAGTGCCCACAAAAAGATCCACCAACTCACACTCTACCATGGGTGGGTGCACCCTAGCTGCAAGCTCACGCCACCTCTGGGCGTACTCTTTAAAACTCTCACCATTCTTCTGAGAACGATTTTGGAGTTGGACCCTGTTCGGCGCAAGGTCGTTGTTATATTGGTAATGCTTTACAAAGGCTTCCGCCAACTCTTTCCAGCTACCAATCTGAGTGGGCTCTAACCCCATATACCACTCCAATGACGGTCCCGGCAAGCTATCTTGGAAAAAATGCATCAACATCTTTTCGTCATCAGAATAGGCGGACATTCTCCGATAATAAGACCGTACATGAACTCTTGGGCAAGTATCCCCCTTATACTTGTCGAAAGTGGGCGCTTTCAACTTGAGTGGCACCCTCAAGCCAGGAACCAAACCCATATTAGCCATGTCCAACCCCGTGGAATTCTGATTGGCAAGATTCCTCATTTGTTCCTCCAACATCTTGAACCTTCGGTCATTGTCAGTGGGCATCTCAAGATCCCTGCCTGGCGGAAGGAAAGCATCTTCTTGACAATCCTCGCCCTAGTGAGAATCCCCGTTATCATACCCAGCATAAGCAGCATTAGGACCAAAGCCAGTCTGATTGAACCTGGGACCATACCCCATATTACCAAAACCTTGGTTGCCAGCACCCGGACCAAAACCAGCGTTGTAGGCACCCACTCCAACACCATTCTTGCTTGTGTTGCCAAAACCTGCGTTACCAAAGCCCTGATTGCCATAGCCCTGGTTGTCATAGCCCTGATTAGAATAGCCCTAATTGGCACCACCAATGCCTATACCAGTGTTGCCAGCACCAACACCAAAACTAGCATTCCCAGTTCCAACATTAAACCAGCATTTCCAGCTCTAACATTACTGTTGGTTTCCACATGCCCGTTACCATTACTAGTCACATTCCCGTTCCCAACTCTATTACCGTTCTCAGTCGTATTGAGGACGACCACCGGTACATCATCACCCGCTAGGGGAGTCTCTCCATGAGGAGGATCAGTAGCAACCCCACCATGTAGCACACCTTACCATCGACTCGTGCAATCAGCGGCTGCACCAGAGTCTGAAGCTGCTCTTGGCCCTTGGCCACAGTTTCCATCACCTGCATGAACTGTACTGTCCTGTCGCACATCTCGTACATCTCTGTTTGCATTTGATCCATAGCTTTCTTGTAGTTACTTCTCCTAGAGTAGCGATGAATTCGCTGATCGGCAATCCTGAAACCTACATCGACAGAGGGTTAGGAGAACAATTCAAGGTACCTGCCATGCAAATACAAACGCGTGTCTGTGTGTTAGGGAGATTTCTCCCCCGATTCTAGTGCCAGTGCTGATAAAAAGTCCGGATCCAGTCATTGAAATAACATCTCATATATATATATATAAGGCCCAATGAGGCAGCAATACAATGTCACTGAATACATGGGGAATCAATAGCATGACCTCGACCAACAAGCCTGGTGATGGTCATCCTACAGCAAAGATCAGAAAAAATACAAAGGGTTACAAAGATAGTCAAGAGCGACAACGGGCGCGAAACTCTTCTAGCAACTCCTTTGTTTTGGGATGATCAGGCCGAGTGAGTAACCCTTCGACGAGTAACTCCCTCTGCATCATAGTGCACTGGAGACCTTCAACAAAGTCTTCCCACGCCCCTTGGCCAAAAAAGTCTTCTAACCTTCGTTTCTTAGATTCGAACATCTGCTTGCGATCTTTCACGTTAGCGATAGCTTTGTTTAGCATGTCTTCAGTGGCATATCTGCAAGTAGTTTCCTCATCAAACCTCTTCTCGCTGGCCTTCACTTGAGCCTTCAATTTGGAGATCTGCTGTTTCAGTTTGTCCTCCCTCTCCTTATTGCTGGCTATAGTGGCATTCCACTACTTGTTGAATTTGGATATTCTCTGGTATGCTTCATCCAGGTTCTGCTTCTTGGTGGCAAGCACATCGTTGACAGATTTGAAGTCCAAACGCAAACGTTCGCGGTCAGCTATTTGTTTGGTCAGGTCCGTGCCTAACCGGTTTACCAGATCTGTCTGCTTTTTAAAGGAGTGGACGGCTTTATTTCTCTCGCTTCTAAGTTGTGCCAGCTCTTTCTCCAACTCTTCGTTGGCCTTTTTTAGTTCTTCCTTCTCAGCTAACACCTGATTGTACTGCTAAATAGACATTGTAGTAGGCTCTTCAACCACTAGAGGTCACTCTTGCTTAGCAGGTGGAAAAGGCATCCCTATGGTCTCTGCCCTGCTCTTGATCCAGGTCACATAAGGAGCATAAGCTTGGCTATTGCTCTTACCTAACAATGATTTTCCTCGTTTGCTGACACCATTCTAGGCATGTTGAAGCTTAGCTAACATATCCCCTTCTAGAAGCCATGTGAGGTACAGAGATTCCTGTACCTCTTCGTCTTTTGGCGGACCTCTCAAAGAATATGCAAACTGTCTGACAAGCAAAGAGGGGTTGTAGTTGATGCACCTTTTTCTTCCAATCAAAGGCACATTCGGAAAACCACTGCAGCTGAATATGACTTCAGTACCCAACATATCCCTATCAAACCAAACAATACTCTCTGCTGATAAACCCATCAAGCGCTCAGACCACTCAGTTATGGATGAAGATGAAGCAAAGAGACCCTTCTTGGGCACGTGACTATCAAACCATCTGTAGAGTATAGGCACACAACACGATACATTCTTACCCCTTCTATTTTCGTTCTTGTAATGGACGGAATGATATACATCTCCAATCAAGGTAGGGACTGGGTTCCCTGATGCAAAGATGTGGAAAGCATCCAAGTCTATAAAGTCCAGCATGTTGGGAAACAAGATGATGCCATATATGTAGAGGGCGAGAATGGCATTGAATACGATCCAACAACCGTCTTTGGCACACTGTTGGGCTTTCCCAACTAGAAACTGCAGAGAAAATCCAAGAACCCCATTCCAACTGGACAGAAGTACCTCAGAGGCATCCAGGTGAAGAGCAAGAGCTAGACTAGCCAGATTAGGCTTAGCGTCCATGTGAACAAACGACATCTGATTCTTAACCGGTACACCCAACAACTCAACATACTCCTCTAATGTAGGTGTAAGAATGAAGTCCGGAAAAGTGAAGCATCTCATAGGAGGGTCATAGAACTCTAGCAAGGCATACAACCCATTCAGCTCATATACTGAAGGTTTACGAACCAGATTGAGCAGCTTCCCATAAGATTTCTTGAATTCCCCCCCCCCCCCCTCACTGTATCATCTGCCAAGGCAATCAAACTGGACAGCAGAGCAACATCTGGGGTAGGGAGCTTGTAGGCCACATTCTTCTTCAGAGATCCCATGCTAGCACAACTGAGGGCAAGAATACCGGAACCGGGGGATAATATATGCACCTGCAACACAAACACACGTTAATAATATGCAAATGATTATGCAAAATGCAAAATGCAATCATGTAACAGGGGATCAAGATTGTGTTGTTGAGGCGACCGAGGCTCTGTTTCAACACAGTCACAACACTGCTCTGATAATACAACCCTGAAGAAGACCAATAATTATGCATTGTCGAGAACAACCACATCTCTGATGATAAGAACCCTCTGAACCCAACAATACCGATTTACTATCAAGAAAACTAGGTAGTCTGAAGGTTAAGGTTTCCTGCAATAACCCGACCCCGCTCACAGGTATGGACCTAGTCACAGACAAGGTATGGCATCCTATGCGTTTCCCAGCATCACGGACTTTCAAGAAACGATGATACGATACCCAGAAGGTGTGGCATCATCATCTCTTGAAGTGGCCTCACTCAGCTGAGTCACAAATGATCGGTCCCCAGAGTCGACAATCCTCCAAACCAACAACCCCTTATGCCCAAAGGCCGGAAAAGAAGTCAACCGGGAGAATCTCGTCTGAGTGTGGATTTCGTGAGACACTAGTACCTGCAAAGCAAGCACGCGCCCACTACTCTCCACAACTAATGCTAGGTGCACTCAAGCCTGGGTCCTGGCTTATCACTCATCAGAGCCCCTTCCCACAACAACACAATAATGATATCATACTGAAAATAAAATGCGGAAAGTAAGGTGCGATAAATAAAACCCAATAGGTAAACACACAAGCGCTAGGATTGACTCACATAGGGAACCAGAGTCCCCAGCAGAGTCGCCAGCTGTCGCTACCGCGAAAATAAGGTGCCGGCAAAACAGAAGAGTCGCCACCTTTCGTTATTTATCCCTCAGAACAGGAAATGAAACGATCAGAAAAATCTGACGAAAAGTTATAAGACAAGGTCATCGCAACCATGTCTGGGTTCGGGAGTCAGTTACGCAAGGGGAAGGTATTAGCACCCCTCACGTCCATCATACTTGATGGGATCCACGCTTGTTGTGTTTATCAGACGGGTTGATTATATCTATCTATGCTAAAAGTCTGGTCTAAAGAAAAGAAAATGACTCGGCAGAACGTAGTTCGCCTAACTACGGGTTACGGGGGAAGGTTGCTCGCCGAGATATCGCATCTCGTGCCTACGTGCTTTCACACGGCGTGAAAGATCAGAGCAAACGTAGTTTGGGACACAAGAGACACAGGTTTGTCTTTTTTATCTGAGTAAGGTTAACAGACGGCTCCAGCAGTTGGTGTATGCAGCTCGCTCGACGGAGACTTAGGCGTTTACCGTTTGCGGTAGAACCGGGAGTTAACAAAACTCTCCTTATGAAAATGGTTTCCAAGGATTAAAGGTCCAAGAGGACAAAAAGATGTTTGATCTTTGTTTTCTATCTTTTAGAAGAAGTTTCTTTTATGGATGTTTGCAACTAATATCGCACTAGAGACTATGACCTGAGAGTGAATGCGTCGCGTGTCACCCAAAGGGTGCCATACTAAACATACAAGATGTTGGAAAGAAACTCTCCAACAACCCTTTCTCAAGTAGCTTAAGGCTCGTAGCGTACGACATCAATTAACCCTTATTACTGTATTTTGATTCTTTTGAAGATGAGAAGAGAAAAGACGCACTAAAGGGGAACTGATCCAATGTTAAAGTTGTCATGCAAAGTTGATCCTATGGTTGAGGTTAGGAGGGAACTACCTAATGTTATCATGCATGGTTAGAACCCTAATGTCTGTCATAACTTCTCTTGAACAAGAGAAGTCAGAGTTCCTAGGGGAACATGGCAAAGGAAAGCAACAACAAAAGAAAATAACTGTAAAGAAATAGCTGTAAATAAAATGCATGCAATGCAACAATACAAGCAGAAGGAGACAAGCTCAACTTCTAAAGCAAACAAGCTAGAGGCAACACACCACACAGGCAAGGGAGACAGACGCAACCTTAAACCAGCAAGCAAAGCCAAACAATAACAGTCAAGCAGAGGGAGACATGCTCAACCTCTAATGCAGACAAGCAAAGGGAGAAACTCAACCTTTAGGATGCTCTTAGGCCTAGACTCGTCTACATGAGGCCTAGTCTAATACAACACACCAAGCAGTCATACAAGCAACAACACAAAAATCAAAAAACACAGCAAACAAAATAGCAGACAAACTGCTCAACAGCAAAGCAGTCTAACAGCAAAACAATCAAACAGTCTGCAGTCAACTTCAAGTCCAAGCCATCTTCAAGAGAAGGAAATGAAAGCTCCAACTTCAAGCTCCAACAAAAGAGAAGAGAGTTAACATCAAGATTATTGCATGATGATGGGAAGCATGATGGAAACCAAGGGAATCCATCATGGCACTCAACCATACATCTGAGATAGGCATCCTCAATGGTTCTACCTCTTGTGATATGCCACATATCCTTCCAAAGGAGGGATGAGGCTTCCACATAGGGACCTAGAATCATTAGATGAGAATGGAAAGCAATCAAGGCAATCCATGTTTATTTGAAGAAAGAGAAAACCAACTAAAGCTCTTCCTAAACCCTAATTGATCAAGCTACAAGAAAGCTACTAAAAGGAGGTCTAAACACCAAAACCAAACACCACAATAAAGCAAATAGAAGCCTCTATATGTCTAAAACACTATCCAAAAGGAAAGGAAAGTTGATCTTATCCTATGGGCCACCATTGAGGTCATTCTAAAGGAGAAGTCATGTTAGAAGCATATTAAAACTAGCCTAAGTTTTAAATCTATTTAAAATACCAAAACCACTTCTAAAATCCTTTAAAATTTTCTAAGGGAACCTACATGTATTAGGTATCTATAGTAGAAAGACCAGGGCCTAAACCAAAGGGGAAAGTCACTAAAGAATTCCTAAATCACCAAGTGTCAAAGGGAAACCCTAAAATGGAAGGTCATGGGAACCTAATTCAAAACCAATCCTAAAGTTATCTAAAAATTATGAAATAATTCCTAAGGGATCATGCATCTCTATACTAGCAGCCAGCCAAAAATCTCACTCAAATTCCATACCAACTGGCCATACAAAAATCAGCAAAAACATGAAGAATTATGCCAAAATTAAAGAAATAAAGAAAATGCAAAAAATCAAATTAAATTGAAATTCGATTTCTCACTTGAAGCTTGAAAATTCACTCTGCAATCTCTGGCTCCAACTGCAAATGATCACCAACCTTGATCCTAATGCGTTTCTGAACTTATGTAGAGTGAATTTTGATGATTTGGAGGCCCAAACAGTGAGATCCAATTTTCACATTTCTCTTCAAAGTCCAACTATGGTGTACACGAATCTGAGTCAATTCCTTCTCCAAGAAGCTTCAATTGTAATGCTTATGGACTATGGAGAGTGTAGGGATCAAATTGAGAGCGTAATTCCATCCAAGGGCCAAGGTTGAATATGTTTCTTCCTCATGAAGTATCAAAGTAAAACACCATGAATTATGCCTCAAATGAATTTTCTAATATTGCCATTGTGCTCCAAATGATTTTTCTGATCAAAATGAGCACCCATTTGCATTGGTTTGAACACATATGAATTAATTTGGATTTTTTTCACTTAAAGGCCTTTAAATTTCCCCTTTGCCAAATTCCTTCAAACCAAGTCTCACCCTAAGCCAAATCAAAGCCTCATGGATACATGGTTGACCTTAAAATCACATTTTGAGCAAGTTTTGTGTTGGACAAAACTTCATTTGAAGTGTGCAAGATAGTGAAAATGACCTATAATGCCAAATGACCTATAATCTTAGTTTCCCAAAATACCCCTGACTTGTAAGCCTCATAACATGAGTTCTACAAATCAGATGAAAGACTTCTAGTACAATTTGGAAAGCTAAGACCAAGATCTACAACTTTCATGTTGTCCAAAAGTTGAGGAGAAACACCCTTCTAGGTCAAAAGTTCCTTGGAAGTTGGTTGACTTTTGCAGACAAGTTTCACATTCATATGATGACCTGTAACTTGTCAGGATCATAACTTGAGTTCTATAAATCCAATGGAGGACTTCTAGTACTCAAATTAAAGCTACGAACATGCTTTACAAGTTCTATGTTGGCCAAAAGTTAAGATGAAACTTGTATCTTGAGATAAGTGGTCTTGAAGTTAGGCACTAAATAGGGGATTTTACCCTAAGAACCCTAGTTTAGCAACTCCTCACACTTTGAATTCTTCTTGAATTGATATTGGAATATCACCTCATGTATATCAACACAACTTTCCATGATCACAAAGACTTAGAAATAGGTTTTGATCCTCTTCAATTGCACAGTTGACTCAAGGTTGACCAGGCAAAAACCCTAATTGCAACACCCTCAACTGTGGCTCTTCACACCTAGCATAATGACTTGACTGAGCTCTACCATGACCCTCAAGGAACTCCTTGAGCTCTATCCACATACTCTATCTATGGTCAAGGCTTCCCAACCCACTGATGGTCTTCAATTGGTCCTCAGGTTAGGAGATGAACCCTATACAAGCAACCAAACTTCTCAAGAACACAACCCACTCTTTGATGACTTTAGTGACCTATCAAGCTTGAACATGACCTCTAGATGGGTTCCTCCTGATATAAACCACACTTGATCCCCTGCTAAATGAATAATGCTATGCTATGCAAATGCTAGACCAATGCAATGCTAATGCAATGAAACATAAACCAAGTGAGAAATAGGTTAGGCAAATTTTGGGGTGCAGCAACATGATGCATAAAGAGATTGAGGTCTATGTTGACGATATGATTGCCAAATCCCAGACGGAGGAAGAGCATCTGGTGAATCTTCTGAAATTATTTGAGAGGCTTAGGAAGTTCAGGCTAAGGCTGAATCCTAATAAGTGCACCTTCGGGGTGAGATCTGGAAAGCTATTAGGGTTCATTGTTAGTGAAAGAGGAATTGAGGTTGATCCTGCAAAAATCAAAGCTATACAAGAAATGCCAGCGCCTAAAACAGAGAAAGAGGTTCGTGGCTTTTTGGGGAGGTTGAACTACATTGCCTGATTCATATCTCCTCTCACAGCCACGTGTGAGCCAATGTTTAAACTATTGAAAAAGGATCAGGCGATTGTCTGGGATGAAAATTGTCAAAGGGCGTTTGAAAGAATAAAAGAATACTTGCAGGAACCTCCCATATTGATACCCCCAGTAGCCGGGAGACCACTGATCATGTACTTGATGGTTCTTGAGAACAGTATGGGTTGTGTTCTTGGTCAACATGACGAGACTGGACGAAAGGAGCACGCGATCTATTACTTGAGTAAAAAGTTCACAGATTGTGAATCACGTTACTCAATGCTCGAAAAGACGTTTTGTGCACTTGCTTGGGTTGTCAAACGTCTGAGACAATACATGCTAAATCATACAACCATGCTGATTTCGAAGATGGATCCGATCAAATACGTCTTCAAAAAGCAGGCGCTTTCAGGAAGGGTTGCCCGATGGCAAATGGTACTGACGGAGTACGATATACAGTATGTTTCGCAAAAGGCTATCAAGGGTAGCGTGCTGTCAGAGTACCTTGCCGAGCAGCCAATTGATGATTACCAGCCAATGAAGTTTGATTTTCCTAACGAGGATATCATGTACTTAGAGATCAAAGACTGCGAGGAGCCGTTGCATGGTGAAGGTCCTGAGCGAAGTTCCCAATGGCAATTAATATTTGACAGGGCTGTTAATTCATACGGAAGTGGGGTTGGGGAAATCATTACGACTCCCCATGGGACGCACATCCCGTTCAATGCCAGATTGACATTTCGAGTTACCAACAATGAGGCTGAATATGAGGCGTGTATCATGGGGCTCGAGGAGGCTATTGATTTGAGGATTAAAAATCTTGATGTGTATGGAGACTCCGCGATAGTCGTGAATCAGATCAAGGGAGAATGGGAGACTCGTCAGCCTAATCTGCTACCGTATATGAATTATGCGAGGAGGTTGTTGCCTTTTTTGACAGAGTAGAGTTTCACCATGTGCCGCGGGCAGAAAATCAGATGGCAGACGCTCTTGCGATGTTGTCTTCAATGTACAAAATTAACTTCTGGAATGGGGCTCCCAGGATAGTTATCTCTCGCCTTGATAGGCCTGCTTTCATATTCGCCATTGAGGAAGCTTCCGATGGCAAGTCGTGGGATTTTGATATCCAGAATTTCCTAAAGAACTAAGAGTATCCGACTGGGGGCATCCAGCCGCGATAAGAAGACTCTTAGGAGATTGGCTGGAAACTTCTACTTGAATCCAGATGGTGTTCTGTACAGGAGAAACCATGATTTGGTGCTATTGCGATGTGTAGATGAGAAAGAAGCTAATCTGCTTATGGAAGAGGTCCACGAGGGTACCTTTGGCACGCATGTCGGCGGATATGCTATGTCTCGAAAGTTATTACGAGCAGGGTATTGTCGCACCTCGAACAATCACGGAGACATTTCGGAGAAACGACCCTCGCGCGAAAGGCGGGGAAATGCGGTTCGACAGAGTCGCCACCGAACTTTATTTTTCTCGAATAAATGGGAGAGGAAAATATCGAGAAAACCTCTTAAAACGAAAGGATAGGAACAGGGCTGTCGCAACCATGTTCCGGGTTCGGGAGTCGGTTACGTGAGGGGAAGGTATTAGCACCCCTCACGTCCGTCGTACTCGACGGGAACCTCTTAAGGTAAATGTGGGGAGTGTTGTTTAGGTTTACTTGTTTTCTTCTCGTTGCTAAGGCGAATTAGTAGGGTAAAAGGTTACAGACGCAAAGGAGAGATGGGTGGTTTGAGGATAGGGTGCTCGCCAAGGATTGGGGCCCTTGTGCCTACGTATGCTCATTCGAACGAGAATGAGAAATCAGAGCGTCGTAGTTTGACTACGGGTTAGGTTGGGAAAGTGTGGACGGAATAATGGAGGAAGATAGAAGTGTGCTCGCCAAGACCATCGCAATCTTGTGCCTACGTATCTTATATTCAAGAATGAATAAAGAATCAGAGCGTCCGTAGTTCGTGGTAACAACCACGAAATCGATACGGGGAAAGGGAAAATGGAGGGGAGGTAGCTCGCCAAGATCATCGCGATCTTGTGCCTACGTATCTTACATTCAGACGAGAATGAAGAATCAGAGCAGTCGTAGTTCGTGGTAACAACCACGAAAAGATGAGGTTTGAAAAGGGTTGAAGTTTGAGTTTGAGACGAAAGGGTGACTGACAAGCAACCCAAGAGCGTGCCTCAAGAGCTTATCATTCAAGAATTCAAGGAATGCGAGATCCCAAGAATTCAATTCTTTCGGGAATTAACAGAATAGGTTAAAGATAAAGTGTTGGATGTTTTGAAATCGAAGGAATGAATTAATAACAACTCCAGAGCGTGTCTTAAGAGTTATTCATTCGAATATTCAAAGAATGCTAGATTCTAATAATATCCCTCATTCATAAGTTTTAAAAAAAAAACGTTTGTGAAAAGATCGAATCGAAAAAATGGCATGCGAGGCCAAAGGAAGTTGGTTTGAAAATGGCTCGACGACGTGTCGAGGATTTGATTGAAAATGAAACCGACTTGACGACGTGTCAAGGGTTAAGATTGTGAGAAATGATATTAGTCCCTGAGGGTGCCCCTAATATCGAAACCACGAGGAATTGTGAAGTGTGTGCGAAATGTCGATGGTTGCGAATGCGTATGAACACTCGACTTAGGATACGTTTGAAAATGTTTGAAAGAGTCGAAGGATTGAATTAATAACAACTCAAGGGCGTGCCTTAAGAGTTACTCATTCGAAAATTCGAGGAATGCTAGATTCCAAGAACCTCCATCTTTCGAAGTTTAATCGAGAAAATGTTGAGAAAATGTTTTGAAATAGTTTGAAGTGAAACGAGGTATGAAAATAATTTTAGGAGAAGTGATAATTATTTGATAAATGAGACGTCGGCCTCACAACCAATTAATCGGAGTATTATCGAGATGCTAGATCTCGACAACACCTTTTTCATTCGAAAATGTTCGGATGAACAATGGGAATATCATACAAAATGCTAGATTCCTATGATATTTCTTTGTCCAAAATAGCGTACTAAATGAATAGTAGAACGACATATTATTTAAGGTGTACACCCCAATAATGTTCGTCCAAAAATCCAAGAAGTGCTAGACTTCAAAGATTTAATTTGCTTTGAAAAAAAAGTACTCAAGGTGAGTCGAGGTCGATGGCGAGGCTTTTAAAGCACTCGACTTACATGGGTAAAAATGACTCGATAAATCGAGAGTTATTTTGAAAAAAATGGTTTAACTGCATTAAAGCATTAAACAATTCAAAAGCCATAAGAATATTACTTTTCAGGAATTGGGTACATCGATTTGAATGGGAATAAAATTTTACAGAAATTAAATTGAAACCTTATTGAAGGAGTGGCTGTCATTGATCATATGTTGCATGATCTCAAACTTCTTACTTACCCTTTTTAATCCGAACATATACCGAGTGTTGAAACTTAAAACGAAAGGCGTTGCTACACTGTGCGTTGGGCTAAGTCAACTTCTATCATGTATTACACTTGCATTTAGGGATCTTTCCACTACACGGCATCCAAACTCACGTGTAAAAGTGGCACTTCAACTTCCTTCTACCATTGTTAGCTCCTAAATCATTGTATTAGCATCATCTTCTTTCATAAGCATGTGCACCATACTGGTTTTATTGGTAGTAACTTGGGTATCAATGAGAAACCTTTGGTCATCTACACTTTGTACTGACTGTAATTCCAAGGGTTAAATAACAAATAATTGAATGCTTTTGTCCCAAAGTCTTCAAGCACCTTTAATAATACACAAAAGTCATATAACACGTTTAATTTGCACCATATATTATCCTCAACGGACCGAATGTCATGAACAACAATAATCTCACACTTTATTTTATGTAACAAAAACAATAGCTACTGAAAGAAATTAGGGCGAAACGTATTGCGAGATTTATGAAACATTCACAACACATAATATTAGAAATATTAAGTCAGAGTAACGCTATGCAATAATAACTATATTGAAGAATAACCGTGTCATCCATCAAGACAACAAACAGCATGGTGCAATCAGCAAGATGTAACGAATTTCGACACGATATTGATTACCACGAACTAATCCCCATAACAACCGTACTATTTGCATCAACACAAGCATATAATATCGTCAAAGATGCAACGACTTTGAATTATGCCAAACAAAGTTGTGATTCCTCATTGTTGCGAGCGGGCTACATGGATGAAGATGCTATCGCTTGTTAATGCCAATATGTTGCAGAAAATGGAGTCTGGGGATGTTGTGCCGACATTGAATCCATATTAAAACCGCTAATCAATTCTCAACCCGACCTGTAGGTAAATGGAAAAAACAACCAACAGAACACCAAAACAATACAAAACCGAAAACGTAAATGAAAACACAACCCCAAACAGAACAGCAAAACAATACAAAACTGAAAATAAAGAAGGAAAAGTTAAGCGTAACGTAACCCGTTCTCGCTCATCTCTGTCGCCATGGGTTATTCGTTATTTTTCCCTTCCCTTGGGTAAATTAAAGATCGATGGTGAATTAAGATTTGTGATTCAAGTTAATTCAATAGCTTGATACCCGAATCTCACCGCGACATGTGGGTTGGTTCTATGAGAGATAAGCCTACTACTCAGGCTTGAGTGTACACTTAGGATTAGAGTGGAGAGTAATGTGGCTTGTGTGGCGTCTGGCCATGTTTAGTTGACATGAAATCCATATTCAAACGAGGTTTTCTTTGGATATATTCTATCCTTCACATCTGGTGCAGATGATAGGGTGTTGACTTAAAGAGCTTATGAATCTGGAGACCGTTCATGGGAAATCAGTTGAGGCCTCCTTGATTGATGATGATGCCAAACTAGAAATGGTGAATGTGTCATCATTTCTCGACCTGAGAGCCGGTGAGACTAAGGACCTTCTAGGATGCCTGTCCAAGACTAGAACCCACATGCGGGAGGGGATGGGTTTCGTAGGAAACTTAGGCATTCAACCTACTCGGTTTGCTGGTTTTGTTATCGATGTGGACTTTTGAATCCGGGTATTATGGTTGTTCTAATATTCTAGATTTCTTGGTCAAGCATAACTATGACCTTATTCAGTCGACAATATAGCAGCTATCAAGAGCATATGGAAACCTTGATCCCATATTTGCACTTGCATAACATTATTTCTGCATCCTAACATTAATGTTTGTTCATTTCCAAAGTGTGTATCTTATCCTTGATTGCTCTGGCGGATTCTAGCGTTATCGAAGACCTCAAGAAGGATTATGGGAGGATTCTAAGTTTTGTGCATACTATTACTGCGTACGAGTATAAGGCCATCGACACTCTTCTTCAGTTCTATGATCCTTCATTGCAATGTTTCATTTTTCAGAATTATCAGTTGGTTACAATGTTAGAAGAGTATGGATTTATCTTGGGAGTTCATATCAGGCATACGTCGCCTTTATATTATTCTAAGGAGAATCCTGATCTAGACGATGTTATCATTGCTCTTTATTTGAGAAAATTTGTATTGGTGGACAACATTGCGGGCAAGGGAGGATTTTCTAGGTTTCATATGGATTTCTTGGTGAGTGAAGCTCAGAAGTACGCTGAAGCTGGTAGTTGGGTGGTTTTCGATTCTATTTTGACTTTTTGCGTCTATGGCATCGTCTTATTCCCCAACATGGCTGACTTTGTGGATATAAATGTTGTTCGCCTCTATATTATGAAGAATCTTATGCCTACTCTCTTGGATGACCTGTATCATTCTGTGCACTATAAGAATAAGAAAAGAAGAGGAGGGATGGTTTCTTGTTGTGCACAACTCCTTCATAAATGGTTTATGGATCATCTTCCTCGCACTGGAGCTTTTGTTGGCACTAGGAAATATTCTGAGTGGTCCAAAAGATTGATGGGTATAACTGTAAAGGATATTGTCTGGTTTAATCATGGTTTTCTTGGCAAGGAGATTATCTTTAGCTGTGGAGATTTCCCAAATGTGCCTTTGGTGGGAAGAAAAAGGGGTATTAATTATAACCCTTCTCTCGTTGTTAGACAATTTGGATATGCCTTGTGGGAGCCACCAAAAGATAAGGATGTTCAAGAATCTTTATTCTTTACCGGGGCAGCTGACCTAGAGCTACTAAAGAAAGCTATGGATGTATGGGGTAAGATCCATAGGAAGGGAAAGACTTCTTTGGGAAAGAATGATTAAAGAGCCTCCGCTCCCTACTTGGAGTGGATTCAGAGGAAGTTCGAAGAAGTGTTTCTTCCTTTCTCTATTGAAGCACCTTTGTAACTGTTAATGATTGAATAGCTTACTACTATATAGATAGAGAGGTACAACAAGTTCATGGCCGAGAAAGAAGAGCTTCGCAAAGAGAATGAGGAGTTGAAGAGGGAGGTATACCAGTTGGGTCACGCTAAGAATGAGTCAGTATATATGGCCAAGATGAAGATGAAGCTATTAGCCAAGAGAGAGAAAGAGCTAGAATAAGAAATTAAGAACAAGGAAAGAATAGGGAAAGATTTGAGAAGTTCCAATAACCTATTATAACAAAGAAAGAAAGACTTAGACAGAGCTCGTCTCGAGATTTCCAAGGTCAATATTCAATGGAACGTCATTGTGACGAATCATAAGATGAAAGAGGATGAACTTCATGACCAGATTGAAAATTTGAAGTTGTTGCTCAAGGGGTAAAGAGAGAGAGAAGGGTCAGAAAAGAGTCATCTCACAAATGCAGAAGCAAGAAGCAGCTTAAGGAGACTTTGTCAGCCTTAGAGGAGCTTAAAGTCCAAGTAGAGGTGAAGAAGCCTAAACTCGAAGATGCCTTGAAAGAAGATGCTTTAGAGTTACATTATCATTATTTGAAGTGTCGCTACTGCGAAAATAAGGTGCTGATAAAACAGAAGAGTCGCCACCTTTCGTTATTTATCCCACAGAAAGGGAAAGGAAACGATCGGAAAAACCTGACTAAAAGGTATAAGACAAGGCCATCGCAACCATGTCTGGGTTCGAGAGTCGGTTACGCAAGGGGAAGGTGTTGATCCGTACCGAAAAACCCCCAAAATCTCCAAATCTTGGAGGGCAAAACCTGCTAGGTTTTATCCAAGAAAAACCTGCCTTCAAAATCAACCCGAACCGGATTTCCTATCACGGCTTCAGACCTTATCACCTTGAACAAGATCACAAGCACCCCAAGAATTGTTGTGTGTAATTGTTGTGTTGTGGGTTGTAGAAGATGAAGATTGATGAACTTTGATGGCACCTCTTTCACTTTTCTTATTTTATGACAATTGACTCAAATTTACAATTGTTGTTGATAAAAATGAACAAAGTCTCTATATATAGTAACCAACCAATCAAAAGCTTAACAGCTTTCCAAACATAGTGGAAAGACTTCAATAACTGTACCAACGCGCGAACGGTCGACCATAGCAGGTCTATGCGTTGACGCATAGCCTGCAGATTTAGGTAAGTTTGAAAGTCCCAATAGTGTGCGTCGACCATAGGTCGGCGTGCGCTGACCCGTGGGAAAATGCAAGCTGTAACGCCCCGATTTTGAATTCCCATTAATTGTTGAGTCTTTTAATTTATTTAATTGATGTTTGTTTAAATTGAGAAATTATATATTGTTATGTGGTGTTTGCTTATTTTGTCTATTTTTACCAATTCGGAGAGTTCTCGGGGAATTAGAGTAAAAAGGGCATTTTAGACATTTAGCAATTTAGTGTGAGAATTGATTGGTAAGTGTTGGAAAGAATTTGAGAGGAAAGAAATAGAGATAGAAATAGAATAAGAGAGGAAAAGGAAGAAAGATAGTAACATAAGAGGAAAAACAAGAGAAAGAAAAGAGGAGAAGAGAAAGAGAAGAGAAAGTGGAGAGGAAAACCTAGAATCATCAAGGGATCATCACCAAAGCTTGCAATCGATCGGTAAGGGTGTGAAACTCCATCATCTCTTTAATGTGTATGATTGTATGTGTATGTGTTTGGATTTTGTAGAGTTTCTACTCTTTTTCCACCTAGGTTAGAAGTTGGTTTTGTGAGTAGAATGAGGTTTTAATCGGTTAGAACTCCGATTAGACGATGTAGTTTAGTCAGGTGATGGTTGGGTTGTGCCACTGAGACTGGTTTGGGTTTAATCGGTTGATTTTGTGGAGTTTCGGCTCTTGAGACAGCCATGGGGGTTCTGTCTTCGCAGGCTCGCCAGGCGAATGGCAGCGAAGCTTCGCCAGGCGAAGTCCAGCGAGCTGTAGCGAAGCAAGTCAGAAGCTAATACCCTGTATTCGCTGGCAAGTTCGCCAGGCGAGGTTAGTTGGCGAGGGTTCGCCAGGCGAGTGGGTAGCGAGCCTCAGCGAGTAATTCCAGAATTACTCCCAGTGGACTTCGCTGGGAAGTTCGCCAGGCGAAGGCCAGCGAGCATTCGTTGCGTGGCTTCGCCAGGCGAAGGTTGGCGAACCTGGCAGTGTTATTTTATTTTGCTGTTTGTTCATAGCATGATGTTTGGTTGATTCAATTATGATTAATGCCTATATGAATGATCGATGTGTGAACTATTTTGACATGTCGTGCTGTGGGTGGCCGAAAGGCGTGAATCCTAGATTGTAGAGTAAATGGTGAATCTTGAATATTTGATAATCTTGTGTATTTGCTCGAATTGAATAGAAACGCATTGATAGGCTGATATGTGTGTAAACCATGTGTGGAATGGTGCATAATGTGAATGCATGATAAATATATGCGATGTATGTGATAAATGCAATGAGTATGTTTGTGAGCATAGTATGCATTTTTGTGTTGAATGATCCCTCGGAGGATTTGCAGAACCTCGTATGATACGATGGTTATATTAGAATCCTTGGAGAATCGGTTGCATTGTGTGATTCCTTGGAGAATCGGTTGCATTGTGTGATTCCTCGGCGAATCGGTCATAACATGTAATCCCGTGGAGGATTGGCTAGAGTATTTGATTCCGTGGAGAATCTGCTGAGTACTTGATCCCGTGGAGGATCTGCTGAATATTCGATTCCGTGGAGAATCAGATGAATATTTGATTCCATGGAGAATCTGCTGAGTACTTGATCCCGTGGAGGATCTGCTGAATACTCGATTCCTTAGAGAATCTGTTGAATGAGTCGGTACCGCATTTGCATCTGAATAGAGTCGTGTGTTGGTCTCTATGAGTTTCATGAGTCATCTGTGTATGATGCATTGGTTGAATGAATATAACTGTGTATGTTATATATGATTGTTTGGAGGAACATATTGTGAATGTTCATAAGCATGTGTAGAGGCATGATTATTTGTATATGTTTAACGTGGTGAGAACATAATTTGAGTATAACTTGTACAAATGTGAGTATATGTATATATACAATTTTATGCATTAACTGTTATGATGTTGTTTCTCACCCTTCTGCTGTTTTATAATGCTCTATGAGGCATTGCAGAGTAGGAAGCTGGAGGTTCTTTTTGTGAAGCGATGTCTTCATTCTTTTTGGTCAATGGCTCTGATATGTAACATCTGGGTAGTTAGGAAGCCTTTGACTCTTTTGGAGTTACATTTGTTTTGATTCTTTTGTGATACATATGTGTATGTATCTGCTGTGGATATGTTGTAAAGCATGAATTAACTGATGGTTGTATATACTTTTATGAATGTGATCGATTCAATATTTGGATGTTTCCGCTTTTATTCTAAATATTGAGATATGGGTTACCCATTGTTGCATATCAAATTGAGCAGGTATCGTATGTGTTTAATTTCATGATAATGTGATGCGCCTCTTATATACCATGTTTTAATTAAACTCTGATGAAATAAATTTTCTAAGTGCCTAATTGATTAAATGTATTAATTTGGGGGTATAGAAAGGGGGTGTTACATTAAGTGGTATCAGAGCCAGTGTTGAGTCAGTCGTGTCTGTCTTGTTGTTGTGTTGGTTGAACGGTTGTTTAACCTTGTTGTTATTTTTGGGAATCCTCAGAATATGGCAGGTCGTAATGACAATGCTATGGCAGCGGCGTTAGAGGCTATGGGCAGAGCTGTGCAGGGTGCACCTAACGTGAATGCGAATGATGAGTTCAGGAAGAACCAACCACCGGTGTTCAAAGGGAGATTTGATCCGGATGGTGCTCAGATATGGTTAAAGGAAATTGAGAGGATCTTTAGGGTGATGGATTATGCTGAAGGGAACAAGGTGAGACTAGGGACTCACATGCTGAGAGAAGAGGCTGATGACTGGTGGTTCAGCGTGAGGCAAGTTCTTGAGGTCGACGATGAGGAGATTACGTGGGATTTATTTCGTACTGAGTTTCTAAGGAAGTATTATCCCGAAAGTGTTAAAGGGAAGAGAGAAATGGAATTTCTGGAGTTGAAACAAGGTAATATGTCGGTGGTGGACTACACCGCTAAGTTTACTGAGTTAGTGAAGTTTCACCCTCACTATGATGCGGTTACGGCGGAATTTTCCAAATGTATCAAGTATGAGAATGGCTTGCGTCCGGAGATAAAGCAAGCGGTGGGTTATCAAAGAATACGAAGATTTTCGGATTTGACCGAGTGTTGCAGAATTTATGAAGAAGACAGTAGAGCTCGTTCTACTCATTATAAGGGTTTGAGCGAGAGGAGAGGGAAGCAGCAAGTACGAAGCGGACCTTATGTGACGCCTGCTGAGAAGGGCAAACATAGGGGAAACTTTGATAGGAGACCCGGAGGAGGTTCCGGTGCGATCAAATGTTTTAAGTGTGGCGTGATGGGCCACAAGTCTTATGATTGTGGAAAGTTCAAGGCGAAGTGTTCCAACTGTGGGCTCCTTGGACATGATGCAGCAGAGTGTAGAAAGAATGTTGTGAAGTGTTTTAATTGTGGCGAGGTGGGTCACATTAGCTCGAATTGTACCAAACCGAAGCAAGCTCAGGCGGGCGGAAAAGTATTCGCATTAGCAGGTTCAGACGCTACTAATGCGGCGGATCGTTTGATTAAAGGTACATGCTTTATTAATGATATGCCTTTAGTTGCTATTATTGATACTGGAGCGACTCACTCGTTCATTTCTCTTGCATGTGCTAAGCGGTTGGATTTGTGTATGGTTTCTTTGAGTAGTGGTATGGTTATTGGGACTCCCGCTTCGGGGTCGGTAACTACTTCTTTGGTGTGTGCAAGTTGTCCTTTGACCATGTATGGTAAGGACTTCGTTATGGATTTAGTGTGTTTGCCGTTGGAAGGTTTGGACGTAATCTTGGGTATGAACTGGTTGCAATTTAATAGAGTTCATCTGGATTGCTATCACAAGTTAGTAAGGTTTCCTTCTTTGGAAGATGGTGAAAACGAGAGTTTTCTTTCCACTAAAGAGTTGAAGAAACTTTTAGCGGATGAAGCTCAGTTGTTTGGTTTGTTTGCATCGTTGTCGGTGGAGAGCAAAGTTGAGCTCGACGTGTTTCCTGTGGTTTGTGAATTTCCTGAAGTGTTTCCGGAAGATGTTGCGGATGTGCCGCCAAAGAGAGAGGTTGAATTTTCTATTGATCTAGTTCCGGGTACTAGACCGATTTCGATGGCCCCGTATCGGATGTCGGCATCGGAGTTGGTGGAATTAAAGAAGCAGTTGAATGATTTGTTGGATAAGAGATTTGTAAGACCAAGTGTTTCTCCTTGGGGTGCGCCGGTATTGTTGGTAAAGAAGAAGGATGGTAGTATGCGGTTGTGTATTGATTATCGGCAGTTGAATAAGGTGACAATTAAGAACAAGTATCCGCTTCCAAGAATTGATGATTTGATGGATCAATTAGTTGGAGCCCGTGTTTTTAGTAAGATTGATTTGAGATCCGGTTATCACCAGATTCGGGTTAAGGAAGAAGATATTTCGAAGACGGCTTTTAGAACACGATATGGTCACTACGAGTATACGATGATGCCATTCGGAGTTTCTAATGCGCCGGGTGTTTTCATGGAATATATGAACCGTATCTTCCACGAGCAATTGGATCTTTTTGTGGTAGTGTTTATCGATGACATTTTGATTTATTCTAAGTCTCGAGAGGAACACGAAGAACATTTAAGGATTGTGTTGCGGATTTTGAAAGAGAAGAAGTTGTACGCAAAGTTGTCTAAGTGTGAGTTTTGGTTGTCGAAGGTGAGTTTTCTTGGACATATTATTTCCGGCAATGGTATTAGTGTGGATCCATCCATGATCGATGCGGTAGTGCAATGGGAGACTCCAAGATCAGTTACGGAAATTCGAAGCTTTTTGGGCTTGGCCGGTTACTACCGGAGGTTTATCGAAGGATTTTCAAAGTTAGCACTTCCGTTAGCGCAGTTGACTTGTAAAGGAAAGGCTTTTATTTGGGATGTTAATTGTGAAGAGAGTTTCATGGAATTAAAGAGAAGGTTAACGACAGCGCCAGTTTTGATTTTGCCGAATCCTACGGAACCTTTTGTGGTTTATTGCGATGCTTCTTTGTCAGGATTGGGTGGTGTATTGATGCAAGATGGGAAGGTCGTGGCGTATGCTTCTAGGCAGTTGAGAGTGCATGAAAAGAATTATCCTACTCATGATTTGGAGTTAGCGGCCGTAGTGTTCGTTTTGAAAATTTGGAGGCACTATCTTTATGGTGCAAGATTTGAAGTTTTTAGCGATCACAAGAGTTTGAAGTATTTGTTTGATCAAAAAGAATTGAATATGAGGCAAAGGAGATGGCTAGAACTTTTGAAAGACTGTGATTTTGGTTTAAATTATCATCCGGGTAAGGCGAATGTGGTAGCCGATGCTTTAAGTCGGAAGTCGTTGCACGTGTCTACTTTGATGGTTAGAGAGTGGGAACTTTTGGAGAACTTTAGAGATTTGAGTTTGGTTTGTGAGTTAACACCGAGTAGTGTGAAGCTGGGTATGTTGCATGTCACGAATGATTTCCTTGCTACGGTATGTGAAAAGCAAAAGTTGGATTTGAAATTTGTGGATTTGATGACGAATGGAAATGAAGATTTCAAAGTTGATGAATTAGGAGTTTTGAGGTTTCGAGGTCGTATTTGTATTCCCGATGATGCGGATTTGAAAAAGATGATATTGGAAGAGGGACATCGGAGTAACTTAAGTATTCATCCGGGAGCGAATAAGATGTATCAGGATTTGAAGAAGATCTTTTGGTGGTCTGGATTGAAAAGCGATGTCGCTCGTTTTGTGTACTCGTGTTTGACTTGCCAGAAGTCTAAGGTGGAGCATCAGAAGCCTAGTGGATTGATGCAACCGTTGGATATTCCGGAATGGAAATGGGATAGTATATCGATGGATTTTGTTATGGGATTGCCGAATACGCAAAGAGGACATAATGCTATTTGGGTGATTGTTGATAGGCTTACTAAATCGGCTCACTTTATTCCGATTGATATTACTTATTCTTTGGAAAGGTTGGCTGAGATTTATGTTGGCACTATTGTGAAGCTTCATGGAGTTCCTAAGAGTATTGTGTCGGATAGAGATCCTAGATTTACTTCAAGATTTTGGGAGAGTTTGCAAGGTGCCTTGGGTTCTAAGTTGAGATTGAGTTCGGCATATCATCCGCAAACAGATGGTCAGACCGAGAGGACGATTCAATCGTTAGAAGATTTGTTGCGTGCTTGTGTGCTTGAACAAGGTGGCGCGTGGGACGGTTATTTAGCGTTGATTGAGTTCACCTATAATAACAGTTTCCATTCGAGTATTGGTATGACGCCATTTGAGGCTTTATATGGTCGGAGATGTCGAACACCTCTGTGTTGGCATGAGACGGGTGAAAGGTCGGTAGTTGGTCCTGAAATGGTACAGCAAACGACGGAAAAGGTGAAATTTATTCGGAAAAAGATGAGAGCTTCTCAGAGTAGACAAAAAAGTTATCATGATAGAAGGAGAAAGGATCTCGAGTTTCAAGAGGGCGACCATGTGTTTTTGAGAGTTACACCGGTTACGGGTGTGGGTCGTGCTTTGAAGTCGAGAAAGTTGACTTCTCGTTTTATTGGTCCGTATCAGATTGTCGCACGAGTTGGTGCTGTGGCTTATCGTGTGGCGTTGCCTCCGAACCTTTCGAATTTGCATGATGTATTTCATGTCTCGCAACTTCGGAAGTATGTTCCGAATCCGTCACATGTGATCCCGATGGATGAAGTTGAAGTAAGAGATAACCTTACAGTTGAAGTTTTACCGGTTAGTATTTTGGACCGTGAAGTTAAGAAACTAAGAGGCAAGGATATTGCGCTTGTGAAAGTGTCCTGGGGAGGTGCCGCGGAAGGCAACATGACTTGGGAATTGGAGAGCAAGATGCGAGAATCGCATCCAGAGTTGTTTGAATCAGGTGATATTTTCGAGGACGAAAATTTCTAAAGTGGGGGAGAGTTGTAACGCCCCGATTCTGAATTCCCATTAATTGTTGAGTCTTTTAATTTATTTAATTGATGTTTGTTTAAATTGAGAAATTATATATTGTTATGTGGTGTTTGCTTATTTTGTCTATTTTTACCGATTCGGAGAGTTCTCGGGGAATTAGAGTAAAAAGGGCATTTTAGACATTTAGCAATTTAGTGTGAGAATTGATTGGTAAGTGTTAGAAAGAATTTGAGAGGAAAGAAATAGAGATAGAAATAGAATAAGAGAGGAAAAGGAAGAAAGATAGTAACATAAGAGGAAAAACAAGAGAAAGAAAAGAGGAGAAGAGAAAGAGAAGAGAAAGTGGAGAGGAAAACCTAGAATCATCAAGGGATCATCACCAAAGCTTGCAATCGATCGGTAAGGGTGTGAAACTCCATCATCTCTTTAATGTGTATGATTGTATGTGTATGTGTTTGGATTTTGTAGAGTTTCTACTCTTTTTCCACCTAGGTTAGAAGTTGGTTTTGTGAGTAGAATGAGGTTTTAATCGGTTAGAACTCGGATTAGACGATGTAGTTTAGTCAGGTGATGGTTGGGTTGTGCCACTGAGACTGGTTTGGATTTAATCGGTTGATTTTGTGGAGTTTGGGCTCTTGAGACAGCCATGGGGGTTCTGTCTTCGCAGGCTCGCCAGGCGAATGGCAGCGAAGCTTCGCCAGGCGAAGTCCAGCGAGCTGTAGCGAAGCAAGTCAGAAGCTAATACCCTGTATTCGCTGGCAAGTTCGCCAGGCGAGGTTAGTTGGCGAGGGTTCGCCAGGCGAGTGGGTAGCGAGCCTCAGCGAGTAATTCCAGAATTACTCCCAGTGGACTTCGCTGGGAAGTTCTCCAGGCGAAGGCCAGCGAGCATTCGCTGCGTGGCTTCGCCAGGCGAAGGTTGGCGAACCTGGCAGTGTTATTTTGTTTTGCTGTTTGTTCATAGCATGATGTTTGGTTGATTCAATTATGATTAATGCCTATATGAATGATCGATGTGTGAACTATTTTGACATGTCGTGTTGTGGGTGGCCGAAAGGTGTGAATCCTAGATTGTGGAGTAAATGGTGAATCTTGAATATTTGATAATCTTGTGTATTTGCTCGAATTGAATAGAAACGCATTGATAGGCTGATATGTGTGTAAACCATGTGTGGAATGGTGCATAATGTGAATGCATGATAAATATATGCGATGTATGTGATAAATGCAATGAGTATGTTTGTGAGCATAGTATGCATTTTTGTGTTGAATGATCCCTCGGAGGATTTGCAGAACCTCGTATGATACGATGGTTATATTAGATTCCTTGGAGAATCGGTTGCATTGTGTGATTCCTTGGAGAATCGGTTGCATTGTGTGATTCCTCGGAGAATCGGTCATAACATGTAATCCCGTGGAGGATTGGCTAGAGTACTTGATCCCGTGGAGGATCTGCTGAATATTCGATTCCGTGGAGAATCTGATGAATATTTGATTCCGTGGAGAATCTGCTGAGTACTTGATCCCGTGGAGGATCTGCTGAATACTCGATTCCTTAGAGAATCTGTTGAATGAGTCGGTACCGCATTTGCATCTGCATAGAGTCGTGTGTCGGTCTCTATGAGTTGCATGAGTCATCTGTGTATGATGCATTGGTTAAATGAATATAACTGTGTATGTTATATATGATTGTTTGGAGGAACATATTGTGAATGTTCATAAGCATGTGTAGAGGCATGATTATTTGTATATGTTTAACGTGGTGAGAACATAATTTGAGTATAACTTGTACAAATGTGAGTATATGTATATATACAATTTTATGCATTAACTGTTATGATGTTGTTTCTCACCCTTCTGCTGTTTTATAATGCTCTATGAGGCATTGCAGAGTAGGAAGCTGGAGGTTCTTTTTGTGAAGCGATGTCTTCATTCTTTTTGGTCAATGGCTCTGATATGTAACATCTGGGTAGTTAGGAAGCCTTTGACTCTTTTGGAGTTACATTTGTTTTGATTCTTTTGTGATACATATGTGTATGTATCTGCTGTGGATATGTTGTAAAGCATGAATTAACTGATGGTTGTATATACTTTTATGAATGTGATCGATTCAATATTTGGATGTTTCCGCTTTTATTCTAAATATTGAGATGTGGGTTACCCATTGTTGCATATCAAATTGAGCAGGTATCGTATGTGTTTAATTTCATGATAATGTGATGCGCCTCTTATATACCATGTTTTAATTAAACTCTGATGAAATAAATTTTCTAAGTGCCTAATTGATTAAATGTATTAATTTGGGGGTATAGAAAGGGGGTGTTACACAAGCTCCATGCGTCGACCTTGCAGTCGACTCACAAGTCTTCATGCGCTGACCCGTGACCATTTGTACAAATACATGCGCTGACTCAGTGGTCGACTCATGGCCTTTAATTCTGCAAAAATTGATATTTATGTTGTTTTAAATGCATTTAGTCATAACCACATATCATTCACATATATTGTATTGAGTAAAGCAAGTTGAATGATATAAGAAGGATATGGTGGATGGAATATTTGCATTTGTCTTTGTAGAGGTAGAATCGATAATACCAATTCATCCATGGTTGCAATTTGTCATCATCGAAACTTAAGATCGTATGTTGTATGACGGTTTGCCCTAATATACTCCCCCTTTTTGATGATGACAACCTGTGCGAAGCCAATGAGAACCAAATGAAATATTACTAACATGGTAGCATAAGCTCCCTATTTCTTTTGCAATCCTATACTTTCAAAAGCAAAAGTAACTGTAACTGATGTGATGTGGTGTGGTCTTCTTGGCTTTGGTACACTCTCTTCTCCCCCTTTGACAACATCAAAAAGAGAAAGAGAACGATTAAGAGTGAAATGTTCAAACCAACAAGATGATTAACAGGTAATATCTAATCATATACCAATATTCACACATAATATTGACAATGAAAAAAAATAAAGCAACGAATACTCATAGTATAGATAAAAGAGAGAAAATGCATTGAGAAAACACAAATATGCATAACAATCCAAACAACTTAAACACATAACAACATAAAACAAAATAACATGAATTGCCCACAGAAATCTAATGCCCTCGCCCTCACCCTTGTCTCCTCTCATAGTAATGAGGATTACGGTAAGGATCGGCCAAGTCAGTGAATTCCACAGTAATGTTGTTCAAGTAGTTCAAACTGTTGGCTATGGCCCTTTCCTGAGCTTCATTTGATGTAGCAAGAGCCTCAAACCGTGCATCCATTCTTGTGGAGAAGTTATTGAGCCTTTCATTTTGTGTTTGGAGTTGGCTTTGAATTTGACTGAATCACTCATCTTGAGTTCTCATAAAATTTTGTTATTCCAATTGCATGGGCTGCATCATGCTGAGAATTTCAGATGTGTTGGATTGCTGAGGAGATTGAGGTGCTTCAGAATATCCATGATATGGCTCATAATATTTTCCCAGAGTGGTCCAACCCGTGTACTGCCACTCACCTCAGCCATGATTGTTGTATTCTTCTTCTTCCTCAGGTTGAGCTGTGTGTGGAACCCAATCGGTAGTTGTGTACTCAGTTGACTCAGTTTGCTGATGACTGTCATATGCCTCATGTGCGGGTTCTTCTTCTTCTTCCTCTTCAGGTTCTTCTTGTTCTTCTTCGTCACTTTCTGCACTTTCCTCACTGCCTTCAGATGCTTCAACAACTCTAGGTGTAGTTGCCCTGCGAACAAAACCGTACATTTTTCTTTCTTTGCACCAATAGTAGCCCATCATTGAAAGGGTCTTTGTGCCAAATTCCTTATCTGAAGAGATGGATGTGTATGGAAATGTTGGAAAGACAACATCAGCAGCTGCAAGAACTTCCTGAATAAAGGACCCATATGCTAGAGCAGTTCCTCTTGGGAGTCTCGTAACGCGAACATCTGACTGGCGATGTAGTAGGGCCAGTTAATTTTGATTTGATTTTTCAAAATGTAGATGAGATGGACTTCAGCCTGTTCTACTCGGGATAGTCCTCCTTTCTTTGGCCGCAGAATGCGCGCCACAATCCACTGAAGAATTCGCTCACCCGTTTGCAATTTTCCTGCAGTGACGGTTCTCGGAAATGCATCACTATTCATAATATTCTCTGGATATGGTTGTTTTAACATCGAATTTAAAGCCGTTTTGAATTCATATCCTGCCACAGTTTGAGAATTAGTTACCTCAGGAGGAGGATTTTCACCAGCAGCCAATTGCATGTTGAAATATTTACTCCACACAACAGAGTTTAGGTTTACCTTTGTGGAGCCGACCTGAGAGTGAAAGGACTGGCCGCTGAACCTGCCATGGATGCAGGTGTAGAAGACACGCACCAATTCTTCACTATACTTTGAGTTGCATTCCAAGAAGTTGATAATGCCTTGAAACTGCAGCAAAGATAAAATTTTGGGGAGATGAATATGTTCTGCAGTGAGCTTGTAGAATGCATGCTGCTTAACTACCCCTCTTTTGTCGATGTCCTTGTTGAATTTTTTGGCAAGATTTGAAGGAACTAAGGATTCAGTAGTGACTGGTATGGAAGCAGATGATGAAGATGCTCTTGATCGCTTGCCGGTAATTCTGCAGGAGGAGGAAGCCATTGGTGGTGTTTGTGGAAGATTTGAGATTGTAAAGAGAGAGAAGTTGGAGAGTGTGATTGCAGAGAAAGAGGTTTGCCCCTTTTATAGATGATATTTTAGGGTTTTTGAGAAGAGGAAAGGTCAAGAGACAATAGGCATGGTAGGTTCAATTTACCAAGAATTTGAATAAATGCATACAACATGTTGATTATTGATATTAAATGCGCAGGAATTTGGAACGACTTGCAGAAAATATGAGTTTTTGCGTGATGTGTAACACCCCCTTCTATACCCCCAAATAAATGCATATACAAATTTATCAGAGTGAAAATTTTAGAATAAGGTATAAAGGAAGAATGTCACAATTTCACCAATGAAACACTTTAACATTTGCTCCATAAAATATGTAACATTTTCATGGTTTTAGAAATCACATTTCAACATTAAAATTTAAGCGGAAGATAAAATCATTTAATCATTTCCAAAATATTAATTCACATACACATAAGATATCCAGATTAATACATCATGTCAGGTAATTACAAAGCCACATCAGCTGATACATCACAATGTATCACAAAAGAATACTATACCAGCCTAACTACCTGGTGTTACATAATCAGAGCAGTCCGACTCAAAAGAATGAAACTATACTTCACAAAAGAAAGACTCCAGCATCCTAATCTGCAACGCCTCGTAGAGCATTATAAAACAGCAGAAGGGTGAGAAATATAACCATAATAATCAAAGCATAAGATTATATATATATATATATATATATATATATATATATATATATATATATATATATAGGTAATCATATAATTCAACTCCATATTTCTCACCACAATTCACCCTCTTAGTCATATATATTTACCACACATATATAGACAACATGAATATTCACAAAGCATTCCCACATCATGCATACACTCACATTTCCACAATCTTATCATTCACACATAAGCATCTCTTCATGCATATATCATATATCAATGTGACTCAACAACTCAATGCAACTCATGCAATGCGGTACCGACTCTCGTTATCATTTTTCGATTTTTATATTAAACCGGGTCCACTCTTCTAGACCGATAATCCGTTATCATTTTTCGGTTTTTACATTAAACCGGGTCCACTGTTCTAGAACGATAACAACAAAGGCCCGTCCTCTAAGCCTTAAAACCCACTCTTCTAGGTTTGGGACAAGCCACTAGTTTCCACGAAACTAACAGACATTGCCTCTTGACTAAATGATGCATATGCAATCAACCACAACAATGCACTTAAGACCGTTCTCGCATCTTAATCTCATGCATTTAATAATTCATCTCTTCAAGAATTACACAATGATTGCACATACAACATATATCACAACAATCAAGGTATTCACATCACAATACCAATCATACAATTACAAGTTATGCACACATATTCACAATGTTCTCATGCATACTCATCACATAATTGTATACACATCAAGCATTCACAAGTTCATTAAATAATACACACATAATCACCTATTATGTTCACATGTATTTATACTTGATGCAATTAACATTCAAATCACAATTCTAGGATTCACGCCCGTAGGGTACCCACAACACACATCATCACAATAGATCTCATACATACTCACAATGTAGAGGTATTAGTCTATGTGAAACAACTAAATCATCAACACATAGAAACCACAACAAAGAAAAGATTCTGTCAAATTCGCCCATATTCGCCTGGCGAGGCCCCGCAGCGAACCTTCGCTGGACCTTCGCCTGGCGAACCCTCTCAGCGAACACTCGCTAAGCCTTCGCCTGGCGAGACTCCCCAGCGAGCCAAAGTCAATAGCTACTGACTTTGTTCGCCACCATTCGCCAGCACTTTCGTTGGGCGAACATTCGCTAACCAACCTTCGCCTGGCGAACTCGCCAGCGAAGTCCACTGGGACTTAATCATAATTATTCGCCAGCGTGCGCTAGGCTTCGCCCGGCGAAGCTTCGCCTTAGCTCGCCTGGCGAGAGCCAGCGAACTTGCGCAGAACAGAATTTTGTTCTGTCTTCTCCTTCTCAAACCACTACCAACCAACTCCCAAACATCAAAACCAGCTCAAACAACATCAATACATGTTACCCGACTATTCTACGGCATTATTACTCAGTTCCAACCGATTAAATCACAGTTCTACCGATTATTCCAACTTTTTCCCTAAATGAAAAAAGATGGAAACTACACCAAAACCCCAACCCAACATATATAACATCATGCAATGATCAAATAGAAACATTTCTCACCCTTACCTCGATTAATCGGAGCTTTGATGTTGGTTCTTGATGATTTTCCACTTTCCTCTTCTTCTCGTCTCTTTCTCTTCTTCTTTCTTTCCAAATGTTTCTCTCCAACTTTCTTTTTTTTTCCTTCTCTATTATATATTTCCTTTATTTTCCTTCCTTCCAATTTCCTTCTCAATTCTCTATTAATTCCAATTAATAAAAATTAATTTCCAACATTAATAAAAATCCCACTAAATCAATTAATTACTATAATTAATTATTTAATGAAATTCGGGTTGTTACAACCCTCCCCCACTTTAGGAATTTTCGTCCTCGAAAATGTTACCTGGTTCAAACAGTTCTGGATAAGACTCTTTCATCTGGCTCTCAAGCTCCCAAGTAACATTTCCACCAGCCGGTCCTCCCCAAGCGACCTTCACTAAAGCAATCTCTTTACCTCGAAGCTGCTTCAATTTCCGATCCTCTATCCGCATAGGTGATGTCTCAACAGTCAGGTTATCTCTCACCTGCACATCATCTAATTGGACTACATGAGACGGATCCGCAATGCATTTCCTCAACTGAGATACATGGAATACGTCATGAAGATTAGCAAGCGACGGTGGCAAAGCCACACGATAGGCCACTTCTCCTATCTTCTGCAAAATCTGATAAGGACCAATGAAACGCGGCGACAACTTGCGCGACTTCAATGCCCTACCAACACCTGTCATCGGAGTGACTCGAAGAAACACATGATCTCCCTCTTGAAATTCAAGTTCCTTCCTCCTCTTGTCATAATAACTCTTCTGACGACTCTGAGAAATCCTCATCTTTTCTTGAATCATTTTAATCTTGTCCGTAGTCTGCTGAACTATCTCGGGTCCAACAACAGAACTCTCTCCGGACTCAAACCAACACAATGGTGTCCTACACCGCCTACCATACAACGCCTTAAATGGTGCCATACCGATACTCGAATGAAAACTGTTGTTGTCGGTAAACTCAATCAAAGGCAAGTAGCTATCCCAAGCTCCTCCTTTTTCCAATACACAAGCTCTCAAAAGATCTTCAAGCGACTGAATCGTCCTCTCCGTCTGACCATCTGTCTGAGGATGATACGCTGAACTCAAACGCAACTTAGTACCCAAAGCACTCTGCAAGCTCTCCCAAAATCTCGAAGTGAACCTCGGATCTCTATCCGAAACAATACTCGACGGAATACCATGCAAACACACAATCTTCTCAATATACAATTTAGCCAACTTCTCCAACGGGTAATCCACACGCATAGGGATAAAGTGAGCAGATTTAGTCAATCTGTCCATGATAACCCAAATAGCCTCAAAACTACTCGGCGTCCTCGACAAACCCGATACAAAATCCATGGAGATACTATCCCATTTCCACTCAGGAATAAACAACGGCTTCATCAAACCCGATGGCTTTTGATGCTCAATCTTTGACTTTTGGCAAGTCAAACAAGAATACACAAATTCCGCAATATCCTTCTTCATACTAGACCACCAAAACACTTTCCTCAAATCCTGATACATCTTAGTAGCACCTGGATGAATACTCAATCCGCTACGATGTCCTTCCTCAAGGATACTCTTTTTAAGCTCAACAACATTCGGAACACAAACTCGATCCCGACATCTCATAATCCCATTCTCATCAATCCGAAAATCACCACCTTGGCCTTGGTTGATTAAAGTCAACCGATCAACTAAACTCAAATCCGATTTCTGTCCTTCTCGAATTCCATCCAAAATACCACTTGTAAGCTTTAACATACCCAACTTAAATCCAAAAGAAGTTCTCTCACATACTAAACTCAAATCCCGAAATTGCTCGACCAATTCCAACTCTTTCACCATCAACACCGACATATGCAATAATTTCCGACTCAATGCATCCGCTACTACATTCGCTTTACCCGGATGGTAATTCAAACCAAAATCATAATCCTTCAATAGCTCTAACCACCTTCTTTGCCTTGCATTCAATTCCTTTTGATCAAAGAGATACTTCAAACTCTTGTGGTCACTAAACACTTCAAACCTCGCACCAAACAAATAATGCCTCCAAAGTTTCAACACGAACACAACGGCGGCCAACTCTAAGTCATGCGTCGGATAATTCTTCTCATGCACTTTGAGTTGCCTCGAAGCATAAGCCACAACTTGGTTATTCTGCATCAACACACCTCCTAAACCCATCAAAGAAGCATCACAATACACAACGAACGGTTCTTCCGGATTTGGCAAAATCAAAACAGGGGCTGTCGTCAACCTTCGCTTAAGTTCTTGGAAACTCGCTTCACACTTGGCATCCCAAACAAAAGCTTGACCCTTCCTAGTCAACTGCGTCAACGACAACGATAACTTAGCGAATCCTTCAATAAACTTCCGATAATAACCGGCTAAACCAAGGAAACTTCTAATCTCAAAAACTGACTTCGGAGTCTCCCATTGCGATACCGCTTCAACCTTCGACGGATCAACCGCAATACCATTACTCGAAATCACATGACCAAGGAAACTAACTTCCTTCAACCAAAACTCACACTTAGAAAGCTTTGCAAACAACTGCTTCTCTCTCAACACAGATAACACAATCTTCAGATGCTCGGCATGCTCTTCTTCGCTCTTCGAATAAACCAAGATGTCGTCGATAAACACAACCACAAACTTATCCAAATAAGGATGGAAAATCCTATTCATGTACTCCATATATACACCTGGTGCATTAGTCACACCAAATGGCATCACAGAATACTCATAGTGTCCATACCTCGTCCTAAAGGTCGTCTTCTAAATATCCTCAGCTTTCACGCGAATCTGATGATACCCAGATCTCAAATCAATCTTGCTGAACACACTTGCACCAACCAACTGATCCATCAGATCATCAATCCTCGAAAGTGGATACTTGTTCTTAATAGCCACCTTGTTCAACTGTCTGTAATCCACACAGAGCCTCATAGAACCCTCTTTCTTCTTAACCAACAACACCGGTGCACCCCACGACGACACACTCGAACGAATAAACCTCTTTTCAAGCAAATCCTCAAGTTGACTCTTCAACTCTTTCAATTCTGATGCCGACATACGATAAGGAGCCATCGATATCGGACTAGTTCCAGGAATCAAATCTATTGAAAACTACACCTCTCGCTCCGGTGGTAAATCCTTTATCTCTTCAGGGAAAGCTTCCGGAAAACCCCAACAATTGGTAAAGCACCAATATCTTCACTTCCACCAATTCTCAAAGTTGCCATAAGCATAAATACCTTAGCTTCATCTTGCACTGATTCTTTCACTTGTCTCGCTGTCATAAACAAATCTCTTGCAACGTCCGATTCCGGAAAAATAACCGTCTTGTCAAAACAGTTAATATATACCCGGTTGAATTCCAACCAATTCATCCCAAGGATGACATCGAGTTGGTCTAGGTGAAGACACACTAAATCAATTCCAAAATATTTACCGAAGATACTCAACGGACAATTCAAACAAACATACGGTGTAGTTACCGAACCCATAGCAGGAGTATCAATAACCATACCGCCACCAATCACAGACAACTCAAGATTCAACCTTCTAACACAATCCAAAGAAATAAAAGAATGTGTAGCTCCGATATCAATTATAGCGATCAAAGGTGTACCATTAATGAAGCACGTACCTCGGATCAATCGATCGTCGCTAGCAGTCTCAGATCCAAATAGAGCGAACACTTTTCCGCTCCCATGATTCTTCTTAGGCTTATCACACTTGGTACTAATGTGCCCTCTCTCACCACAGTTGTAGCAAGTCACACCGGTACCGCTTCTACACTCAAGAGCCTTGTGGCCTGGCTTGCCACACTTGAAACACTTCTGTTCAACACTTTTGCATTCGGGAGCACGATGTCCCACTTCACCATAGTTATAGCATCTAACCGGAGTAGAAACTCCCCCATTTGGCCTCTTGCCATAACCCATTCTCTGCTTCCCTTTGTCTGCAGGAGTCACATAAGGTTTTCCTCTGAATTGACCTTTTCCTTTCTTATCACTTAAACTCTTGTAGTGGCTAGACCGAGCCCTACTGTCTTCATCATAGATTCTGCTCTTGTTCACTAACTCAGAAAACCGCCTGATTTCCGGATATCCAATAGCTTGCCTAATCTCGGGTCTCAAACTGTTCACAAACTTGAGGCACTTAGGCCTCTCGGCATTAGTAGTATTGTAATGAGGACAAAATTTGATCAACTCTTCAAATCTTGCCGCATACTCCGCTACCGTCGAATTACCTTGCTTTAACTCAAGAAATTCAATCTCTTTCTTCCCTCGCACATCCTCTGGAAAATACTTCTCCAGAAAAGTCTCTCTGAACAGATCCCAAGTGATCACAATATCATCTTCCTCAAATCTTTGGTGAGTATTACCCCACCAATCTTCAGCTTCTTCTTCGAGCATGTGAGTCCCAAACTGCACCTTTTGTGCATCTGAGCAATTCATAACCCGAAAAATCTTCTCCACGGCTTTCAACCAAATCTGTGCTTTGTCAGGCTCATGGGTTCCCTTGAAAATCGGAGGATTGTTCCTTTGAAACCTCCCCAAAGCACGGAATTCATCTTCAACAACATTCCCCGCATTCACATTGGCCGGAGGATTCTGCCCAATCGCTCCCGCCAACCTTGTCAAAGCTTCTGCGATCGCTTCATCGTTCCTCCCTGCAACCATCTTACTAATTCCAACAACAGAACCACGTAAGAACGACCAATATTGATAATGCAACACACGCATATCAATAACACACAGGGAAAACACTCTAACAACTTGGCCGGACGGACCGACATGCTCTAATACCCCCAAATAAATGCATATACAAATTTATCAGAGTGAAAATTTTAGAATAAGGTATAAAGGAAGAATGTCACAATTTCACCAATGAAACACTTTAACATTTGCTCCATAAAATATGTAACATTTTCATGGTTTTAGAAATCACATTTCAACATTAAAATTTAAGCGGAAGATAAAATCATTTAATCATTTCCAAAATATTAATTCACATACACATAAGATATCCAGATTAATACATCATGTCAGGTAATTACAAAGCCACGTCAGCTGATACATCGCAATGTATCACAAAAGAATACTATACCAGCCTAACTACCCGGTGTTACATAATCAGAGCAGTCCGACTCAAAAGAATGAAGCTATACTTCACAAAAGAAAGACTTCAGCATCCTAATCTGCAATGCCTCGTAGAGCATTATAAAACAGCAGAAGGGTGAGAAATATAACCATAATAATCAAAGCATAAGATTATATACATATATATATAGGTAATCATATAATTCAACTCCATATTTCTCACCACAATTCACCCTCTTAGTCATATATATTTACCACACATATATAGACAACATGAATATTCACAAAGCATTCCCACATCATGCATACACTCACATTTCCACAATCTTATCATTCACACATAAGCATCTCTTCATGCATATATCATATATCAATGTGACTCAACAACTCAATGTAACTCATGCAATGCGGTACCTACTCACGTTATCATTTTTCGGTTTTTACATTAAACCGGGTCCACTCTTCTAGACCAATAACAACAAAGGCCCGTCCTCTAAGCCTTCAAACCCACTCTTCTAGGTTTGGGACAAGCCACTAGTTTCCACGAAACTAACAGACATTGCCTCTTGACTAAATGATGCATATGCAATCAACCACAACAATGCACTTAAGACCGTTCTCGCATCTTAATCTCATGCATTTAATAATTCATCTCTTCAAGAATTACACAATGATTTCACATACAACATATATCACAACAATCAAGGTATTCACATCACAATACCAATCATACAATTACAAGTTATGCACACATATTCACAATGTTCTCATGCATACTTATCACATAATTGTATACACATCAAGCATTCACAAGTTCATTAAATAATACACACATAATCACCTATTATGTTCACATGTATTTATACTTGATGCAATTAACATTCAAATCACAATTCTAGGATTCACGCCCGTAGGCTACCCACAGCACACATCATCACAATAGACTCATACATACTCACAATGTAGAGGTATTAGTCTATGTGAAACAACTAAATCATCAACACATAGAAACCACAGCAAAGAAAAGATTCTGTCAAATTCGCCCATATTCGCCTGGCGAGGCCCCGCAGCGAACCTTCGCTGGACCTTCGCCTGGCGAACCCTCTCAGCGAACACTCGCTAAGCCTTCGCCTGGCGAGACTCCCCAGCGAGCCAAAGTCAATAGCTACTGACTTTGTTCGCCACCATTCGCCAGCACTTTCGCTGGGCGAACATTCGCTAACCAACCTTCGCCTGGCGATCTCGCCAGTGAAGTCCACTGGGACTTAATCATAATTATTCGCCAGCATGCGCTAGGCTTCGCCCGGCGAAGCTTCGCCTTAGCTCGCCTGGCGAGAGCCAGCGAACCTGCGCAGAACAGAATTTTGTTCTGTCTTCTCCTTCTCAAACCACCACCAACCAACTCCCAAACATCAAAACCAGCTCAAACAACATCAATACATGTTACCCGACTATTCTACGGCATTATTACTCAGTTCCAACCGATTAAATCACAGTTCTACCGATTATTCCAACTTTTGCCCTAAATGAAAAAGGATGGAAACTACACCAAAACCCCAACCCAACATATATAACATCATGCAATGATCAAATAGAAACATTTCTCACCCTTACCTCGATTAATCGGAGCTTTGATGTTGGTTCTTGATGATTTTCCACTTTCCTCTTCTTCTCCTCTCTTTCTCTTCTTCTTTCTTTCCAAATGTTTCTCTCCAACTTTCTTTTATTTTCCTTCTCTATTATATATTTCCTTTATTTTCCTTCCTTCCAATTTCCTTCTCAATTCTCTATTAATTCCAATTAATAAAAATTAATTTCCAACATTAATAAAAATCCCACTAAATCAATTAATTACTATAATTAATTATTTAATGAAATTTGGGTTGTTACATGATGCGTCGACCATACATCTACATGCGTTGACGCATACTGATTGAATTTTGAAAGATACAAAAGTATATAAGTATGTGTCGACCAGTGCCCTGTTATGGTCGACTCATATAGGCAGAATATGTAGATTTTCACATTTATGCATAGATGAGCATACATTTGATGCATAAATAGACTGTCACTCAATAATATGCACCCAAACAGATATAATACATGAAAATGTCATATATACACAGTATTTGTCATGCAATACCACTTTTTGAGAATGAAAGTTTGAGAGAGAGAGAGAGAGAGAGAGAGAGAGAGAGAGAGAGAGAGAGAGAGAGAGAGAGAGAGAGAGAGAGAGAGAGAGAGAGAGAGAGAGAGAGAGAGAGAGAGAGAGCGGGAGAGAAAGGAACAACATCACCTCTATACCAAGTTTCTTGAAGAAATGTACAATTGTGCATTTTCATCTTTATTCAAGTTTGCGCATGTAGGCATAGGTGTGTCTATGGCTTTGGAGTTTGCCATGTCAAATCTCTTGAGCAGTTCCAAATAGTACTTAGTTTGACTCACGAAAGTTCCTTCCTCAAGTTGTTTAATTTGCAATCCGAGAAAGTATGTGAGCTCCCCCATCATACTCATCTCGAACTCACCCTGCACAAGGTCAGAAAACTCTCTCACAAGATTCATGTTAGTTGACCCAAAAATGATATCATCCACATAAATTTGTACCAATATCGAGTGCTTTCCTTTACGCTTAATGAAGAGAGTTGTGTCCACTTTGCCTCTCGAATACCCTTGATCAAGCAAGAACTTGCTTAGACGCTCATACCAAGCTCTAAGAGCTTGTTTGAGTCCATACAAGGCTCTTTTTAGTTTGTAAACATGATCGGGATATTCGTGCGACTCAAAACCCAGAGGTTGGGCAACATACACTTCTTCATTAAAAAATTCGTTAAGGAATGCACTTTTAACATCCATTTGGAATAGCTTAAAAATTTTCGTACAAGCGAAGGAAAGTAAAAGGCGTATAGCCTCGAGTCGGGCAACCGGCGCATAAGTTTCCTCATAGTCGATGCCTTCCTCTTGGTTATACCCTTCTCAATCACCTTCACTCAGATGAAGTAGGTAGAGATGATCTGTACCGAAAATCCCCAAATTCTCCAAATCTTGGAGGGAAAAACCTGCTAGGTTTTATCCAAGAAAAACCTACCTTCAAAATCAACTCGAATCAGATTTCTTATTACGGCTTCGGACCTTATCACCTTGAACAAGATCATAAGCACCCCAAGAATTGTTGTGTGTAATTGTTGTGTTGTGGGTTGTAGAAGATGAAGATTGATGAACTTTGATGGCACCTCTTTCACTTTTCTTGTTTTATGACAATTAACTCAAATTTACAATTGTTGTTGATAAAAATGAACAATGTCTCAATATATAGTAACCAACCAATCAAAAACTTAACAGCTTTTCAAACACAGTGGAAAGACTTTAATAATTGTACCAACGCGCGAACGGTCGACCATAGCAGGTCTATGCGTCGACGCATAGCCTGCGGATTTAGATAAGTTTGAAAGTCCCAATTGTGTGCGTCGACCATAGGTCGGCGTGCGCTGACCCGTGGGAAAACGCAAGCTCCATGCGTCGACCTTACGGTCGACTCACAGTCTTCATGCACTGACCCGTGACCATTTGTACAGATACATGCGCTGACTCAGTGGTCGACTCATGGCCTGTAATTCTGCAAAAATTGATATTTATGTGGTTTTTAATGCATTTAGTCATAACCACATATCATTCACATATATTGTATTGAGTAAAGCAAGTTGAATGATATAAGAAGGATATGGTGGATGGAATATTTGCATTTGTCTTTGTAGAGGTAGAACCGATAATACCAATTCATCCATGGTTGCAATTTGTCATCATCGAAACTTAAGATCGTATGTTGTATGACGGTTTGCCCTCACACCATATAGCTTGACCATTCAAATATTGGTCATCCGCTAAAAGTTAATAACTCGATCCAATTCAATTGCTCTTCATCTTTGAGGACTCTTTACCCAATTCATACCAAACTTCTTTAACAATCAAAATCTTGAAGCAATCTCATTTTTCATAACAAATCGGATGAAAATGGATTAATTGGGTGTATGCCTCTTTCTTCCCCGAGTATTTGAATACAAGTTGTATACTTGACTAGTCAAGTATTCGTCTTTCATCAAAAATACATTAATTAACCGAGTTTAGTTCACTATATGGTGGATGAAAAGGGACTAATTCGGTGTATGCCTCTTTTTCCCCCGAGTATTCGAATATGAGGCGTATAGCTTGACCATTTAGATGCATGTCTTCTCTTAAGGGATAGTGGCTTAATTTGTCTCACATTTTATAATATAATCGGATGAAAAAGGATTAATAAGGTGTATACCTCTTACCACCTCGAGTTCTTTGATATGAGTCGTATAGCTCGACCATCAAAACATTTGTCATCCTCCTAAAAACAATCCAACCAATCAAGGAGAGTGAAAACTTAAAATAAAGAAAATAGAACAATCTATCCTTGAAAATGTTGAGGCATTTGGACAAACTTTCCTCAAAAGCATCATCCATGGTGTTGCACCCTAAAATTTGACCAACCGGTGCCACTTTCGGTTTATGCTTCGACGCATTTTCGCATTCGCATTTGCATATTGCATATAGCGCATTTCTTCAATCATGGTGATTTTATCGGGATTACAGCCCTGCTGTCGCATTTCGGGTATCTCAGACCGGTTCGGGTAATCAGAGTTTATTTTGAGAAGTCGCGCGCTTCCTGGGTGTTTTCAGTTTATGCAGTGATTTTTGAGATTTTTGGTATCTGGATTTATTGTTTTGCTTCGATCGGGTCTCGCGCTCTCTTTTATGGTTATTTGCCTTTGTTTGCATTTTTTAGGATTTAATAGCTTTTTGTGGATTTTTAATAGGCTTTATAGATTTTTTAGAATTTAAATAGATTTTTTTATATTTTTAATAGTTTTAAATCATTTTTAGAATTTTATAGAATATAATAGATTTTTCTTTTAATAGTTTTAAATAGAATTTTAATAGATTAGTAGAATAATAGTTAATAGATATTATAGGATTTAATAGTTTTAGATATGTTTTAATATAGGATTTAATAGTTTTTATTAAATAGTATAGATTTTATTAGAGATTTAATAGGAATTTAGTAAAATTTTAAATAGAGAATTACTAGAGTTTTTTTTTCTATTGTCATTAGTCTAGTGATTAGTATAGATTTAATAGTTAATTCTCCTTTTTAGGTTTAATTAGATTTTAATCATCTTTTAGATTTAATTAGGATTTTAATCTTTTAATTAGAGTTTGTTAGATTTAATTAGGATTAGATTGGTTTAATTGACATTTAGTGTCTAATTGTAGTATTAATTAGTTAATTAGGTTTTCATTTAGTCTTTAATCAGTTTTTAATTGTAGTTTAGTTTTAATTAGTTCTTAATTAGGTTTAATCCATTTTTTAATTCAGAATTTTGGTCCAATTAATATCATTTTCGTTTGGGCCCAGTATAGTTTTTTGGAGGCCCAATATCAGTCCTTTTTTCTTCTTCATTTTTTCAGTCCAGAAATGTGCCACTTGTCCACTATATAAGGCAGCCACGCGTTCAGATGCAGAGGCCCCACCTCACAATTCACTTCACCCCAGAATTCACCACGTGTTTCCCACTTCCCTCTCCCAGCTCCACGCGTCTTCCATGCAGGCCCTCACCGTGACACTTGTCTTCCTCTAAGCCTCACCGGTTGCATGGCCGGCGGCCATGCAACCACCGCCCCCAACCTTGCCGGCCACCACCAACTAACTTCCGGCCACCCTCAACCAACTCCGGCCGCCACACCAATCGCCGGAAACTGAAAAAACTCAGCAATCTTCATCCTTTCTAGACGATCTTCATCTTCCTCCTTTGGCCAACTTCATCCTCTCACCGGAAACTTCATCATTCCCCGGAGATCTTCATCAGATTCACCAGAACGATCATCATCTTCATCACTCTCCAGAAACCTCCTCCAGCGATTTTCAATCTTGTTCATCCGTTCCCGGCGACTTCATCAACAGAACTCATCAACAGGTTCGTGATCTTCATCATCGTTCATCTCCAGAAACTTGAAGATCTTCATCGATCTTCATAGAACACGCAACAACCGTTCATCAACAACATTCATCATTTCCAGAATATTGAAGGACGTGTGATGTTCTTCATCGTCGATCTGCAAATCTCCACAAACAAGTTTTCCAGAAATCGTCAACAATCGTCGTTCTTCATCATAGTTTGCCAGAAAGCTTAAATCATCTTCGCGTGTTCATCTTTTTCTTCAGCGAATCATCAAAGATTCATTTCCTTCAGCAAGAACATCCAAGATCCAGCAAGTTTCGCATTCCCAGAAAGAACATTTACGAGACATCCAAATCTTCATGAGACCCGTTCAGATTCATCACTTCGTCAACAATTTTTTCAAGATTCGTGTTGCTGATTCTTCCTCGCTTCATCACGGATCATAATCCACGAACATGCATCCTGAATCTTCAAGAGACTTCGTCGCAAACATCATCACCGTTTGATCTTCGTCAAGAACACGGTTCTTCAAGAACTTCCTCTGGTTAGATCTACTCGCATCGATTATATGATTGTGATTCATTCATCGACGGTGGTTAGGGTCAAAGTGATTTCTGGTGAGATGTGAACATTGATGGAACTGATTGAGTGAGAGAGGAGAGGAAGCGAGAAAGATCGATGAAAGCGAGAACGAGGGTTTGAGAGAGGAGAGGACAGCCGTGAACAGTAGAGAGGGAGAAAGAAGAAGAGACTAGGGTTTTCAGATTGGAAATGAGAGTGAGGGAGAGTGTTGGACTCAGAAGGTGTGGGCCTTGGGCCCAATTCGTTTTTCCAAGTCATCACCTCCAGTTTCTCCTTCCACCCCCCCTCCGTAATCCTTTGCAAGTACATCTGGGCTGGGCCCAGCGAATTCCTTGCATACACCTTCTGATTACTTCCCCCCCCCCCCCCCCCCCCCCGGCGTGTGTGTGTCTGCTGAGATATTGGGCTGGGCCCATATTGTTTTTGTTTTTGTTTTTTTTATTATTACTTCCCACATCCCCTGTAATAACTGTGCACCCCCCCCCCCCTGTATTTTTTCGTTTTTTTCTTATTTTCTTTGTTTAGAGATTTAGGAAAAAAGGGGAAAAAGATATATGAAAAAATATTTGAAAAAGAAATATTTGGAAAAAGAAAATATAAAAAGTTGAAGAAAAAGAATATTGAAAAAATAGTGAAAAAAATATAGAAAAAAATATATGAAAATATGTTGAAAAAGAAAAGAGAAAAGAAATATTTGAGGAAAAAAGAAAAGAGAAAAAATATGTAATAAAGAGAATATTGAAAAAAAAAGAAAAGAGAAAAGAAATATTGAGAAAAAGAAGATAAAAATGTTCAGCTTCACTTCATTTCTTTTAGGATAATTTTCCATAGAGTTTATTTTACCTTTTTAGGGATAGTTTTAAATGTCCATTTGTTAGGGGAATTTTTACCTTTTTAGGGATAGTGTTAAATGTCCATTTGTTAGGGGACTTTTTACCTTTTTAGGGGTAGCTTTAGAAGTCCACTTGTTAGGGGACTATTTTCCATTTGATTTTTCATGATGAATAGGATAGGGTTTTTAGGAGTTTATTTTCCAGTATTCAATCATTGTAATCATTTTCAGAATATTAATAAAACGAGATTTGAGCTGTGGTCCCGAAAGTAGCCGAACTACAGCTGCTCTGATTTCTCGTACCAGACGAGAATATGTAGGCATAGGATGCGATATCCTAGCGAGCACATTAACAACTAACTCTTGTGTTCTCTCGCTGCTGTGCGATCGAGACTTTCCCGCTGACGACTGATGTTATCCCTTTCTCTTGCCCGAGTGCATTTGAGACCAGACCGTAGTTTTTCCCATAGGTTCCCGTACCTTTAAAACCAGTTTAATATCTCACTCCTGTGTGAGAATACCCAGCCTAGCCGTAGTTAGCCTGAACTACGTAAGCTCTGGTCTTCCATGCTGTGTGGAAGTACGTAGGCACAAGACGCGAGGTCTTGGCGAGCCATTTCCCTGTAGTTTCCCGAACTACGTTGACTCTGACTTTCTCTCTTGAGAATACGTAGGCATAGAGTGCGACGCTCTATCAAGTCAATTCCCTTCCGTTTAGATTTAGCAGCCGTAGATAGATTGTTTTTGCATCCTTTAGACAAACCAAGCAAGCGTGGATCCCGTCGAGTACGACGGACGTGAGAGGTGCTAATACCTTCCCCTTGCGTAACCGACTCCCGAACCCAGGTTTTGGTTGTGATGACCATACCTTTCCCGTTTTTTGCGAGGTTTACTTCGAGCGTTTCCTTTCCCTCCGTTGGGATAAATAACGCACGGTGGCGACTCTTCTGTCAGCCGGCGCCGATTTTCGCAGTAGCGACAGCTGGCGACTCTGCTGGGGACGCGATAGTTCCCCGTGCATGTGGGATCCAACGTCCCCTAAGAGAGTCAATCCTAGCGCTTGTTTGCTTGTCTTTTGGGTGTTTATTTTTTCATCGCTATTATCTGTTGCGGTTGTGCTGGGGAGGGTGATATTTTGTATGATAGCCGGACCTGGGCTGCTTGAGTATGCATTTAGACATAGTTGCGGAGAGTAGTAGACGAACCTGTTTGCTGAGCAGGCACCGTTCCCTACGAAATCTACGCTCAGACGAGGTTCTCTCCGAGGTGCTTCTTTCCGGTCCTGAGGATCTGAGAGGAGTCCAGACATGAGGATTGTCGACTCTGGGGACCGATCAATTGGAAGTCAGCTAAGTGAGGCCTCTTCATGAGATGACGATGCCACTCCTTCTGGGAATCGTATTATTCCTCATGAAAGTCTGTGACGCTGATGACCGCATAGGATGCCGCAGATTAGGTCCATACCCGTGAGTGGGGGGGGGGGGGGGGTTTGAGAGAACCGTGACTTCCAGACTACCAGCTATCTTGGCGTTCTCTTTTAGAGAGAACGTACTCCGTCGGCTGTGCAGCAGCATTTAGCGCTTGTTGTGGGGGCTGTGATCCCGTGTTTGTTGCATTGCATTGCATTTGCATAAGCATCTTTGCATCATATTGCATATCATTTCTCCAGTTGGCCAGAGTTCTCATCCAGCCTTTGTTTCCTGAAGGTGAGTACCCGGAGTTTGGATTGAGCAACTGTTGATTGTCAGAAGATGACCAAGGGGTTGGAACAGACTTGAGCAGATTTGAGAATCAAGTAGTGTAGTCAGTTAAAGGTAATTGATAGCTATGTCTGAAGGCAATTTCCAGTCTCCTAACACTTTGACAGGGTTTACTATGACGTCCAATCTTCGGTATGATTCTATGGAAGACTTCCCGCAAGCGAACAACATTACTGCAGACCAAGTTGTACAGCCTACTGTTGAGAACCGAGATCGACATGAGCAGTTTGTTGCCCGAAATGAACGTCCTCCTCCTGTTAACAATCAAGGTGTTGTTTTCCTTGAGAGGATTCCATGCAGAGATATCCCGGTAGCCAGGACTGTAAACTCAAGAGCTCTTGAAGGTGATAGAAGGCTCCGAGTATTGGAAGAAAGAGTTAAAGCTTTGAAGGTCAAAGATGCTGTTAACCTGAATGCTGCAGACATGTGTTTGGTCCCTGACCTGGTGTTGCCTTATAAGTTCAAAGTGCCAAAATTTGGAAAGTACACGGGAGATAGCTGTCCAAAGCAACATTTGATGATGTTCTGTCGAAGAATGACTTCGTTTGTGCAAAATGAAAAGCTGATGATCCATTGCTTTCAGTATAGTCTGTCTGGGGCATCTTTGAGGTGGTATATGCAGTTAGAGAGAAATCAGATTCGATCATGGGTGGATTTAGCCAGAGCTTTCCTGAAGCAATACGATTACAACCTGGATATGGCTCCTAGTCTCGTACATCTGCAAGAATTATCCTGGGCGGAGAATGAATCATTCAGAGGGTATGTGCAAAGATGGAAAGAATTGGCTGCTAGTGTTCAACCACCGCTTCAGGAAAGAGAAATGGTTGACCTCTTCTTGGGTACTCTGAAGGGCCATTATTATGACAAATTGTTCGGTTGTACAAGCTTTGTGGGCCTGGTGAGAATGGGAGAGCTTGTTGAGAGAGGACTCAAGAGTGGAAAGCTTCGAGATGCTCCTTATATCCCAGTTGATAAGAATGAATCAGTTGTCAGTTCTCAAGAAGAGTGGGAAGAAGGAAATGACGTCGTCTCAGAATCTCTAGCATCTCAGGATCGGTTTTCAGACACTTCAAGTCAACGGTCATCCTGTCGTCGATCGCGTCAGCACGCCCAACAAAGACCAAGGAAACCTGAAAGGCAGTTTACTCAGCTACCGGTGTCGTACAGTCAGTTGTTGCCAGATCTGGTCAGAAGTGGATTGATAGTGCCGAAAGAGACTAATCCAGTGACTCCACCATATCCTCCAGGTTTTGATGCCAGCGCCCGCTGTGAGTACCATGTTGGGGCACAAGGGCATTCAACAAATGATTGTAAGGTGCTTAGAAGCCAGGTTCAGGATCTGTTAGACTCTAACCGGATTTTCATCGCGCCCCAGGGTTTTGTTCAGATTAACGATTCTCCGTCATCCAGTTGTGTGGGTTCGTCAGTTAATGTCATGGAAGACTCCACGGGAAGTGTGTGTTCTGAAGAATGTCAAACAGAGAGTTCAGTTGAATATGGGAGAAGTTTCTAGAGGTTTCTGTGTCGGGTGTCGCATATGTTTTCTCTGCCTAACCTGTTTAGCTTTTGTGCATTATTGTTTGCTGACCATCACCAGGATTGTTGGCTGGGGTCATTGTATTCGTACTCATTCGTGCTTACGTGCTACTTTTGTTGGTTGTACATGTGTGGGAGGTGTTTGTCTGGGTGCTTATAGCTTGAGTTTCTCTTTGTCTTGTCATGAATATGTGTTTGCCTTCTGCATTGTATTATCATTTAACAGGTACATCAGAACCGTGGGTCTTATTTCCTCATCATTCAGTTTGTTGCAGGAGTCCCTTCAGAGATATGGAACAGAATCAGGTTGAATTGATTGAAGTCCGGAGCCAGCTGGGGCAGATGATGAGAGACATGCAAGAGATGCGTCTGGAGCAGAAGATCCTCAAAGAGAAAAATAGTCAGCTGAAGACCCAAATGAGCTTGATCATGGAAGTAGTCAGGAATGTGCTGAGGAAAGGGGATGATCAGCTATTTGAAGCCGCAGTGAAGGAGCTCGTGCCACCTGTGCCTGTGGGACCTGAACAACAGCAACAAAGGATACATCTGGCTCAACAGAGGATTCAGGAGGGGAGGCCAAAGAGGGTATTTGAGGTGCCACCTTCAACGTATGCTGAGCTCTTGCAGACTTTATTGAGGTTCAAAATGGTTGAGAAGAGAACGTTAGACCCACCCACAGGAGCGCTTCCTTATGGATACGATACCAGTAAGCAATGTGAATTTCATTCTGGGGCACTCGGACACGACATCGAGGGTTGTCATGCTTTTAAGCACAATGTTCAAGACCTGATTGACTCAAAAGATATTGAATTCACGCCAAGTGGTGTAGTTGTACGTATTGCTCCTATCCCAGTTGATGCTACGATGACGGATGTTTCTAAAGCTGCAGTAGGTCAGAAACGTATCCTGGACTCCATGGTGTCAGAATCTCCATGCCCGCAACTGTTGCCTATTCCTGGGGCAGATCTGAGAAAGAAAATGGCTAAGCATAAGGAGTTCCTTAATCAGTACGGTGGAAGTCAAGAAACCGATGTTGTATTTGCTACGAAGGTTGTTCAACAGTCAACCCGATACCAGCGACGACAGCAACGATCTCAACAGTGGCACAAGCAACAGCATCCCAATCAGCGAAGAGCTCAAAATTAGAGGCCGTTGAGGGTATTTAGTGTGCCTCCGATGCCATATGCCGAACTTCTTCAGGTGTTGCTACGATTACAGTTGGTTGAGAAGAGGAAGTTAGCCCCGCTGACAGGTACGCCTCCAGCAGGGTATGATATCAAGGAGCGCTATGATTTCCATTCAGGAGCACCGGGGCACAACATTGAAGATTGTCTGGCCTTCAAGCACAAGGTGCAGGACCTACTTGACAGTGCAGTAATCAACTTCGGGCAGGAAGGGCCCAAAATCATCTGAATGAGGAGGAGGGGCTCTATAATTTGGTTGGGTCGCTGAAAGCAGATCAGGACAGCATCGAGTTGCCTCTAATAACTGATTGTGAAGATGGCTGGTTCAGCAGCAGGACAGATGTGAAAGCCCGGTTCTCGGAAGCTGGCATTTTTTTGTTTTATCTTGTCATTTCTTTACGTTTGTAGTTTCTTTCCTGTTTAAATTGCAATCTTGTTCGTAAAACTTGTTGTTTTCATTCAATTGATGATAATGAAATAAATATGCATGTTTTGATTAAATCCATTCGTGTTCACTAATTGTTTTTACAAATGTCCAATGCTTGGTTAAGAAGGATCTGAGGAGGATGACGAAAATGAACGACATGCAACTTCCGATATTGTATGCTTTTGAAATAAAACCTGCTGATGATGTACAGGCATTGTTTCAAATCCCTAAACACCGGTGATATAAGGAAGATAATCCCTTGTCAACCCCTTTGAGCCTAGTAGTAGGAGTTCCTTCTGAAAACGAAAAACCCTCCAACTTTAACCTGGGGCAGGGTAGGTGTTAGCTAATTTGGCCGAGCGTTCAAGTTGCAAAAGGAGTGTCCGTTCGAGGATCAATCACACCTCTAGAGGTCGTGCCTAAAAAACCACAATGGTTAAATCAAGAGTGAGACAATCACATTATCCCCCCAATGAGTCAGACAACCAGTGTCACACGACTTGTTCGGAAAAAGAAAGCAAAAAGAGAATCAAAAGCCCGCTAAGTCAAAACTTCAAAACAAATGACTTAGGCAAAAATGAGGGCATCCCGCTGGACTTAAAAAATCAAAAGAAACTCCAAAAGAGTCGGTCCAGGCAAAAGTTAGGGATAAGAAAAAAGATGAAAGGATGACAAAAGAAAAATCCTCAAACAAATATGAGTCGTGTGACCTCGAGTGTCAAAGACGAAGAGTGAGTAACTGTCACTCCAAAAACTCAAGTTTCTCGAACTATCACTCCTATATTTCAATCTCTGAGAGGTGAGCGCTAAGGTCGAATTATCTGAACGTAGGATGGGAGAACATCAAGGAGAGTGGGTGGGTTAAAATAAACTTCGAGCCTTTATCCTTTCCTTCAAAACCGTGAATCTGACCACGTTATAACCTTCAAAAGTCCTAATTGAAGCAGGTTTGTTTCGAAAGCATACTTCGGTAAAGATTGCGCTGAAACTGACTCCTGAAAGGGTTCCTCTTACCATATTGGTACTGATGTTGATATTCTTGATAAATGTTTTGTGCATTATATGCCATAAATTGTTTTTCCTTTTCCCAGTGAACAGATTGGATGTCAAAGTTGTCATATGTGTTGCATTAATATGTCTTTCATGCATAACAACTTGTTTTACTTGCGAGTAAGCGCTTGACAGCAGGAAAGTTTTCTACAATGGAAGGTATGGTCAGGATAGAATGCAGAACGCCCGAATGCTCCGCAAGCCAGGGCAAGCTACATCCAGTGATACCCAGTCAGGTCAGCCTTTTGAAGTCAGTTATCCTGGGGCAATCAGGTTGAGATTTGGTAAATATCTCGTAGTCAGGGGCACTACTCTGAATCAGATAATCAGGGGCAAAGTCATTGCAGTCAGGGGCAGGCCAGCTTAAGAGCGCAGAAGTTATTCTTTATTCGAGAAGCATTTGATGTGAAGTATCTTTCCGAAGTTCAGAATGCTGGGGCATTTCTTATCAGACCATCAGGGTACAGATTTTCAGATTTCCTTTTGAGGAGCATCACCACAGAGGTCCCGCAGGCTGGGGCATATCAGAAGCGAAGGGATTGTTCTTCTCCGTATCATCAGAGTTATTCTGAGCTATTCGAGCAGATTCAGCCCATTTTCGAGTGCGAGGCGAATGTCGGGAAGTCGTGTTACTATCCTTTGACTCTTCAACCAGAAAACTGTGTATTCAGACAGAATGTTTTCCAGCGTCAGTTATACCTGACCCATCACAGATAGCCTAAAAGCCCAGATCCATGTTGGCGGTCACTGTGAGGCCCATCCGTGTTGGCACATCAGTTTCCAAATCTAATCTTCATCAGTACGCAGGAAGACTCCGTCTATTTTTCCCAGCAAAAGCCCGATTTTCGTTGGCACGGGTAAGCTATCCCCAGAGAAGTCCAATCATACTTGGCACATCTGCTATTCCCCAGCAGAGTTGTATTCCCCAACAGGGTGTTACTTCAACGAGGTGCTTGGTTAAGTTCCCAATTTCCCCAGCGGAGTTGATTTCACTCTTCCAGCATTTATTTTGCTGGAATAATTCGGTGATATCCGGTTTATCCCCAGCGGAGTTGGATTCGTCTTCAGCATTTATTTTGCTGAAGTGGTTTTCTGTACCCGACTTTCTCCAGCGGCCCGAACCTGCATTAGCATATTGCATACATCATCATATTTGCATCATACTTGCATTTCATTTTCAAAATGCGTAGCATTTCCATCCCAAACGGAGCATTACGCCCTAGAAAAATTCAAACATACGCATATGCATGCGAAGCATAAGCCAGGTTTTCTATCAGCCTCGTATGGCACGTGAATTACTCTGTGATCAGTTCAGGGGCATTCATCCAACAGTAGTGTTCAGGCAATTCAGCAGTTTATTCGTATTTCAGATTATACAACAGTTATGCTTTGATCAATCAGTCATCTGGTATCGACAGGCTTTTCTTCCCATCAATTCATATTGACGATGTGTTCCTCCAATAAGTGGATTTCTCTGTCTATCAGTAGACGTCTTGAGTGCGAATATGGTTTTCTTTCCGTCTATCAGTAGACGATGTGAAGTTTCGGTTGATTTTTTCAGTGGGGTTTCAAGATGGGGTTTCTCTAGCAAGTGGTTTTCTTTCCGTCTATCAGTAGATGATGTGAAGTTTCAGTTGATTTTTTCAGTGGGGTTTCAAGATGGGGTTTCTCTAGCAAGTGGTGTTCTTTTCGTTTATCAGTAGACGATGTGAAGTTTCAGGTGATTTTTCAGCAGGTTTCTTATCGTCAGATCGTCGGATGGTGTGTTTCCCCAGCAAGTCTTCTCCGGCTACCTTTAGATGTTGAGGGGTTTCAAGGCAATCTTTCGGATATTGGTTCTCTTTCTGTTTATCGGATGAGATGACATTTCAAGAGGGATTTTCTGACCGTCAATCCTTATTGACGTCGAGGCTCTTTGAAGAATGTTCGGTTTTCCTGATTGTCGATTCTTATTGACGACATGGCTCTTCAAAGGTGGTTTTCTTCCCGTCGGTCCTTACTGATGATGTGGCCCCTTTAAGGATATTGTTCTTTCCATCAATTCCCGTAGACGAAAGGTTTCTGAAATTTGATGGATGGTGTTGAAGTGCATTTGGGTGTCTTTCCGTCTATCCTTAGACGATGTGAGTATGGATTTTGGGTGTCTTTCCGTCTATTCTTAGACGATGTGAGTATGGATTTTTGGGTGTCTTCCCGTCTATCTTTAGGCGATGTGAGTATGGATTTTGGGTGTCTTTCCGTCTATCCTTAGACGATGTGAGTATCGATCAGGGTGTCTTTCCGTCTATCCTTAGACGATGTGAGTATGGATTTATGGGTGTCTTTCCGTCTATCCTTAGACGATGTGAGTATTGAATTTTTCCTTCGGGATGGGTGTCTTTCCGTCTATCCTTAGACGATGTGAGTATAGATTTCGGGTGTCTTTCCGTCTATCCTTAGACGATGTGAGTATAGATTTCGGGTGTCTTTCCGTCTATCCTTAGACGATGTGAGTATGGATTTTGGGTGTCTTTCCGTCTATCCTTAGACGATGTGAGTATTGAATTTCTCCTTGGATTATGGGTGTCTTTCCTTCTATCCTTAGATGATGTGAGTATTGATTTTTCCTTCGGGATGGGTGTCTTTCCGTCTATCCTTAGACGATGTGAGTATGGATTCAGGGTGTCTTTCCGTCTATCCTTAGACGATGTGAGTATGGATTTATGGGTGTCTTTCCGTCTATCCTTAGACGATGTGAGTATTGAATTTTTCCTTCGGGATGGGTGTCTTTCCGTCTATCCTTAGACGATGTGAGTATAGATTTCGAGTGTCTTTCCGTCTATCCTTAGACGATGTGAGTATAGATTTCGGGTGTCTTTCTGTCTATCCTTAGACGATGTGAGTATGGATGTTGGGTGTCTTTCCGTCTATCCTTAGACGATGTGAGTATGGATTTTCGGGTGTCTTTCCGTCTATCCTTAGACGATGTGAGTATAGATTTCGGGTGTCTTTCCGTCTATCCTTAGACGATATGAGTATGGATTTTGGGTGTCTTTCCGTCTATCCTTAGACGATGTGAGTATTGAATTTTTCCTTGGATTGTGGGTGTCTTTCCGTCTATCTTTAGACGATGTGAGTATGGATTACAGGTGTCTTTCCGTCTATCCTTAGACGATGTGAGTATTGATTTTTTCCTTCAGGATGGGTGTCTTTCCGTCTATCCTTAGACGATGTGAGTATGGATTTTGGGTGTCTTTCCGTCTATCTTTAGACGATGTGAGTATATTTCTCTTCCTGTCTATCAGTAGGCAATGTGAAAGGATCAGGTGTTGTTGCAACCCTCGGGTTCGTTATCTGTGGTATCACACAGGTAACTGGTGTTAAAGTCAGCTTCTTTATCAGATGATTGATCAGTTTGTTATCGTGATGACTGGGTTTGGTTCTGGATTATGTCTCCCCAAGCAGTTTTGCAGTATATCCTCACAGTTGGCAAATTTCAGGGTTTCATTGGTATTCAACCGTCATCTACCTTTGAATGTTTGAAGGCTGAGCGCTCTTCACCCATTCAGGTCCAAGCCGCTTGAATAGGGGCAGCTGTTGCACCCTAAAATTTGACCAACCGGTGCCACTTTCGGTTTATGCTTCGACGCATTTTTGCATTCGCATTTTCATATTGCATATAGCGCATTTCTTCAATCATGGTGATTTTATCGGGATTACAGCCCTGCTGTCGCATTTCGGGTATCTCAGACCGGTTCGGGTAATCGGAGTTTATTTTGAGAAGTCGCGCACTTCCTGGGTGTTTTCAGTTTATGCAGTGATTTTTGAGATTTTTGGTATCTGGATTTATTGTTTTGCTTCGATCGGGTCTCGCGCTCTCTTTTATGGTTATTTGCCTTTGTTTGCATTTTTTAGGATTTAATAGCTTTTTGTGGATTTTTAATAGGCTTTATAGATTTTTTAGAATTTAAATAGATTTTTTTATATTTTTAATAGTTTTAAATCATTTTTAGAATTTTATAGAATATAATAGATTTTTCTTTTAATAGTTTTAAATAGAATTTTAATAGATTAGTAGAATAATAGTTAATAGATATTATAGGATTTAATAGTTTTAGATATGTTTTAATATAGGATTTAATAGTTTTTATTAAATAGTATAGATTTTATTAGAGATTTAATAGGAATTTAGTAAAATTTTAAATAGAGAATTACTAGAGTTTTTTTTCTATTGTCATTAGTCTAGTGATTAGTATAGATTTAATAGTTAATTCTCCTTTTTAGGTTTAATTAGATTTTAATCATCTTTTAGATTTAATTAGGATTTTAATCTTTTAATTAGAGTTTGTTAGATTTAATTAGGATTAGATTGGTTTAATTGACATTTAGTGTCTAATTGTAGTATTAATTAGTTAATTAGGTTTTTATTTAGTCTTTAATCAGTTTTTAATTGTAGTTTAGTTTTAATTAGTTTTTAATTAGGTTTAATCCATTTTTTAATTCAGAATTTTGGTCCAATTAATATCATTTTCGTTTGGGCCCAGTATAGTTTTTTGGAGGCCCAATATCAGTCCTTTTTTTTTTCATTTTTTCAGTCCAGAAATGTGCCACTTGTCCACTATATAAGGCAGCCACGCATTCAGATGCAGAGGCCCCACCTCACAATTCACTTCACCCTAGAATTCACCACGTGTTTCCCACTTCCCTCTCCCAACTCCACGCGTCTTCCATGCAGGCCCTCACCGTGACACTTGTCTTCCTCTAAGCCTCACCGGTTGCATGGCCGGCGGCCATGCAACCACCGCCCCCAACCTCGCCGGCCACCACCAACTAACTTCCGGCCACCCTCAATCAACTCCGGCCGCCACACCAATCGCCGGAAATTGAAAAAACTCAGCAATCTTCATCCTTTCTAGACGATCTTCATCTTCCTCCTCTGGCCAACTTCATCCTCTCACCGGAAACTTCATCATTCCCCGGAGATCTTCATCAGATTCACCAGAACGATCATCATCTTCATCACTCTCCAGAAACCTCCTCCAGCAATCTTCAATCTTGTTCATCCGTTCCCGGCGACTTCATCAACAGAACTCATCAACAGGTTCGTGATCTTCATCATCGTTCATCTCCAGAAACTTGAAGATCTTCATCGATCTTCATAGAACACGCAACAACCGTTCATCAACAACATTCATCATTTCTAGAATATTGAAGGACGTGTGATGTTCTTCATCGTCGATCTGCAAATCTCCACAAACAAGTTTTCCATAAATCGTCAACAATCGTCGTTCTTCATCATAGTTTGCCAGAAAGCTTAAATCATCTTCGCGTGTTCATCTTTTTCTTCAGCGAATCATCAAAGATTCATTTCCTTCAGCAAGAACATCCAAGATCCAGCAAGTTTCGCATCCCCAGAAAGAACATTTACGAGACATCCAAATCTTCATGAGACCCGTTCAGATTCATCACTTTGTCAACAATTTTTTCCAGATTCGTGTTGCTGATTCTTCCTCGCTTCATCACAGATCATCATCCACGAACATGCATCCTGAATCTTCAAGAGACTTCGTTGCAAACATCATCACTGTTTGATCTTCGTCAAGAACACGGTTCTTCAAGAACTTCCTCTGGTTAGATCTACTCGCATCGATTATATGACTGTGATTCCTTCATCGACGGTGGTTAGGGTCAAAGTGATTTCTGGTGAGATGTGAACATTGATGGAACTGATTGAGTGAGAGAGGTGAGGAAGCGAGAAAGATCGATGAAAGCGAGAACGAGGGTTTGAGAGAGGAGAGGACGGCCGTGAACAGTAGAGAGGGAGAAAGAAGAAGAGACTAGGGTTTTCAGATTGGAAATGAGAGTGAGGGAGAGTGTTGGACTCAGAAGGTGTGGGCCTTGGGCCCAATTCGTTTTTCCAAGTCATCACCTCCAGTTTCTCCTTCCACCCCCCCCCCCTGTAATCCTTTGCAAGTACATCTAGGCTGGGCCCAGCGAATTCCTTGCATACACCTTCTGATTACTTCCCCCCCCCCCTGCGTGTGTGTGTCTGCTGAGATATTGGACTGAGCCCATATTGTTTCTGTTTTTGTTTTTTTTATTATTACTTCCCACATCCCCTGTAATAACTGTGCACCCCCCCCCCCTGTATTTTTTCGTTTTTTTCTTATTTTCTTTGTTTAGAGATTTAGGAAAAAAGGGGAAAAAGATATATGAAAAAATATTTGAAAAAGAAATATTTGGAAAAAGAAAATATAAAAAGTTGAAGAAAAAGAATATTGAAAAAATAGTGAAAAAAATATAGAAAAAAATATATGAAAATATGTTGAAAAAGAAAAGAGAAAAGAAATATTTGAGGAAAAAAGAAAAGAGAAAAAATATGTAATAAATAGAATATTGAAAAAAAAAGAAAAGAGAAAAGAAATATTGAGAAAAAGAAGATAAAAATGTTCAGCTTCACTTCATTTCTTTTAGGATAATTTTTCATAGAGTTTATTTTACCTTTTTAGGGATAGTTTTAAATGTCCATTTGTTAGGGGATTTTTTACCTTTTTAGGGATAGTGTTAAATGTCCATTTGTTAGGGGACTTTTTACCTTTTTAGGGGTAACTTTAGAAGTCCACTTGTTAGGGGACTATTTTCCATTTGATTTTTCATGATGAATAGGATAGGGTTTTTAGGAGTTTATTTTCCAGTATTCAATCATTGTAATCATTTTCAGAATATTAATAAAACGAGATTTGAGTTGTGGTCCCGAAAGTAGCCGAACTACAGCTGCTCTGATTTCTCGTACCAGACGAGAATATGTAGGCATAGGATGCGATATCCTAGCGAGCACATTAACAACTAACTCTTGTGTTCTCTCGCTGCTGTGCGATCGAGACTTTCCCGCTGACGACTGATGTTATCCCTTTCTCTTGCCCGAGTGCATTTGAGACCAGACCGTAGTTTTTCCCATAGGTTCCCGTACCTTTAAAACTAGTTTAATATCTCACTCCTGTGTGAGAATACCCAGCCTAGCCGTAGTTAGCCTGAACTACGTAAGCTCTGATCTTCCATGCTGTGTGGAAGTACGTAGGCACAAGACGCGAGGTCTTGGCGAGCCATTTCCCTGTAGTTTCCCGAACTACGTTGACTCTGACTTTCTCTCTTGAGAATACGTAGGCATAGAGTGCGACGCTCTATCGAGTCAATTCCCTTCCGTTTAGATTTAGCAGCCGTAGATAGATTATTTTTGCATCCTTTAGACAAACCAAGCAAGCGTGGATCCCGTCGAGTACGACGGACGTGAGGGGTGCTAATACCTTCCCCTTGCGTAACCGACTCCCGAACCCAGGTTTTGGTTGCGATGACCATACCTTTCCCGTTTTTTGTGAGGTTTACTTCGAGCGTTTCCTTTCCCTCCGTTGGGATAAATAACGCACGGTGGCGACTCTTCTGTCAGCCAGCGCCGATTTTCGCAGTAGCGACACATGGAGATGAACATGCAATCTTTTGAAGGAATGAAAGACTTATGAAGAAACTAACTGAGGCCAAATTTCCTGGCTACCAGGTAGGGCTGGTATGGCCAGTCTAATATCGCTCACTCCATTGGTGAGCCTCGTCCATAGAGGAAAATGATAAAAGCACTCCATCGGGAATCCACAAATGTCTTTTTATCTTTCGGCATTAAGAATGGGAAAAGGTTAAAAAACCAGGCCGGACCACATTGTCGAGCAGCAAACGGTGCCATAGTGGAGACAAATGTTTTACATTTGTAAAACATGGAGACGTACTTCTCGAGTGTTTCTTGCAACACAACCTTACCATCCTCAAGGGTGATGCTGACCAACGATGCACCTTCAGCACCTGCATCCACACCGAAGGGATTGTCAGAATACATGGTGGGCATGAAAGTGGTGTTGAGCCACAACTGCGACAACCATATAGGGCCTCCTATTAGTGGACTATTGAAGTCAGGTCGCTTGAGGATTTGCCTGGACAATATATGTCTTTCTTTAAAATAATTGTGGTGTCACATGCAAGTATACATGTATGTTTAATTGCAACAAGTTATATAAGTAGTGATATCGTACCCATAGGGAGTGAAGAGGTTTAGATTGAACTTTGTAAGTATTCTTGTTTAAAAACTAACATGAGCAAGGTAATAAAATAATAGTTGATAACAAGTTAAGATTGTCCTCAACACATAACTAAATGCAATAAATGAAGGTTTGATTAAATCAAGAGAGTGGTTGTTGATGTTGCAGTGAGAATCGGATGTCAAACTATCAGATTAACTTGAATCACAAATCTATGAAATTCACCACCGAGCTTTGATTTATCCAAAAGGAAAAGGTAAAGATCGAAAGAAAACCCTAAGTGCGCTCTGTAACAACACAGCTAAGAGAATCTAAGGTTCGGGGGTTGGTTATACCTAGGGAAGGTGTTAGTATCCTAAGTATCTATAGTACTCTACAAAACCTCTTGTAAGTATTTGTGTTATTTTATTGTTTGCTTGCTAAAGGAAAGGTGCTAAGGTAAAGACCTAAGGTATATACACTAATTATGCTCGCCAAGACGTTGCATCTCGTGCCTAAGTATCCTGACTAGGATGGAATCAGAGCAACCGTAGTTCTCCTAACTAGGGACGAGGAACTCTTGATAACAATCAAGGTTCCAAAGGGAACTAAGTACCATAACCATGGTACTTACATGAAGTTAACAAACTCCCTAAGTCTAAGTTGAAAAACTAACTAAGATTGACTTTAAGAAAAGTTAAAGGGGGAAATGAATACTCATAACAATGATACTCACACAGAGTTTACAAACTCTACACCTAATTCTAAATTGCAAGACAAAATTGGTTCTAACCAGACCAAAAAGAAGAAGAAGGAAAGAACTTATAACAATAATACTTACATAGGGTTTCTGTAACAGCCCAAATTTCATTAAACAATTAATTGTAGTAATCAATTGATTTAGTGGGATTTTATGTTAATATTTGAATTAATTTTTATTAATTGGAATTAATAGAGAATTGAAAGGAAATTGGAAGGAAAGAAAATAAAAGGGATATATAAGTGAGAAAGAAGAGAAAGGAAATTAGAGAAAACATTTGGAGAGAAAGAGGAAAGAAAGAAGAAAGAAGAGAAAGAGAGGAGAAGAAGAGGAAAAGTGGAAAAATCATCAAGAACAAACATCAAAGCTCCGATTAATCGAGGTAAGGGTGAGAAACATTGCTATTTAATCATTGTATGCTATTATGTATGTTGGGTTTGGGTTTGTGGATGTTTTTCATCACTTTCCATTTTAGGGCAAGTTGGATTAATCGGTAGAATGATGATTTAATCGGTTGAAACTTGGAAATAATGTCGTAGAATAGTCGGGTAACATGAGGGTATGTTGTTTGAGCTGATTTTGATGATTAAGTGGTTGGTTGATGGTGGGATAAAGGGAGAAGACAGAATGGGGTTCTGTTCTGCGCAGGTTCGCTGGCTCTCGCCAGGCGAGTGAAGGCGAAGCTTCGCCGGGCGAAGCCCAGCGAATGCTGACGAATAAATATGATTAAGTCCCAGTGGACTTCGCTGGCGGGTTCGCCAGGCGAAGGGTTGTTGGCGAATGTTCGTCGGGCGAGCATGCTGGCGAATGGTGGCGAACCAAGTCAGTAGCTACTGACTTGGGCTCGCTGGGAAGTCTCGCCAGGCGAAGCCTAGCGAGTGTTCGCTGAGAGAGTTCGCCAGGCGAAGGCCAGGCGAAGGTTCACTGCGAGGGTTCGCCAGGCGAATGAAGGCGAATGTGACAGCATTTTTCTTTTGCTGTGTTGCTCATGTGGTGATTGTTTGATTGATTCACATAGGTTAATACCTCTATGATATGATATAGATATGATCTATTGTGATGATGTGTACTGTGGGTAGCCTCCGGGCGTGAATCCTAGTTGATGTGCGATGCGTATTAATTATGATAAATAGAAATACATGTGAATACAATGATGAACGTATGTGTATTGTCTAATGAACTTGCGAATGCTTAATGGGTATACAATTATGTGATGAGTTTGTGAAGGTTTGATGTAGTGTACAATTAGGTAATAAGTATGCATGAGAACATTGTGGATATATGTGTGCATAGCTTATAATTGTATTATTGGTACTGTGACATGTATACCTTGTATGAAATGGCATGAGATGAATAATAAACATAATACAAAAATGTATTGTGGATGTATATTGTTTATATGCGGTTGTATGTTAAGATACATGAAGAATGCATGAGAGCATATTGATGGATATGCGTGCATCGTTTGATAAATATGATGTTTGTATTGATTGGATGCGATTATGTATGAAAAATGCGTGAGAATATATCGTGAATATATGTACATTGCGTGGTAAATGTGTTATGCGTGTAAGCATGATGTAATTCTTGTATGATGAATTACTTGAGAATGCATGAGAACATATTGTGGATATGTGTGCATTATTTGATAACTGTGAAGAATGCATGAGAACATGTCATGGATATGTGTGCATTGCTTGATAGATGTTGTAAATGCATATTGTATGTATGTGATTAAATATGAATAATGCATGAGAACATATCGTGGATATTTGTGCATTGTTTGATAACTGTGAAGAATGCATGAGAACATATCGTGGATATGTGTGCATTGTGAGTGATAATGTGGTGATAGTGTTGAATTATGAATACATCGATGAATGTTGTGTGATATATGTTGTATGTGCAATCATTGTGTAATTCTTGAAGAGATGAATTATGTAAATGCATGAGATTAAGATGTCGGTCTTAAGTGCATCTGTTGTGGTTGATTGTACATGCATCATTTAGTCAAGAGGCAATGTATGTTAGTTTCGTGGAAACTAGTGGCTTGTCCCAAACCTAGAAGTGTGGGTTTGAAGGCTTAGAGGACGAGCCTTTGTGGTTATCTGTCTAGAAGTGTGGACCCGGTTTAATGTAAAAACCGAAAAAAGATAACGGGTTATCGGTCTAGAAGTGTGGACCCGGTTTAATGTAAAAACCGAAAAAAGATAACGAGAGTCGGTACCGCATTGCATTGAGTTGCATTGAGTTGTTGAGTCACATTGTATAATGTCATTGATATATGAAGTATGCATGTGAATGAGATGTTTGTTGAATACTTATGAAGCGTGCATGAAGAGATGCTTACGTGTGAATGTTAAGATTGTGGAATTGTGGATGTATGCATGATGTAAAATGTTTGGTGAATATTCATGTTGTATATATATATATATATATATATAAGTGACGATGTAAATGACTATGAGTTGAATTGTGGTGAGAAATAGGGAGTTAATTATATGATACCTATGTATACATGATCTTATGCTTTGATTATTATGGTAATATTTCTCACCCTTCTGCTGTTTTATAATGCTCTATGAGGCATTGCAGATTAGATTGCTGGAGGCCTTTATGAAGTTCTGCTTGTAGTTCGAGGTTGCTACGTGTGTAGCGGTTTAGTAATTATTTATGGGTCGAGTCATGCTCTGGTCGTGTAACACGGGGATCGATTGCTTATGTTTTAGGATTACATTATGTAACCTAAGTTATGTTTTCATATTTGGAGTAATTGAGATAATGAGATGTTGGCCTTAGTGCCTAGAGATGTTGATTTTATATGATGAAAGTAAATGTTTCTTTTAAAGGATTTTCATTAATGAATCCGCTGCTAAATGGAAAGGTGTTTATGAGCATGACAGATTGTTTTAATGTGGTGCAAGTTTTGTGTGATGCCCTTTTATGGATGCATGTTAACTTTTACTCTGATTATGCATATATTATTTGCGGGATTTAGAAGGGTGTTACAGTTTCTAAACCTTAACCTAAGGCAAGGTTAAAAGGGAAAATGACTCTTACCAAGGTCAAGGGAAATGATCCTAACAAGGTCATAAGGTGGGAAGAAAAGCAGCCAAACTATTCTGAATGTATGACTTACAAGTCAACAGGAGAAATCTTTTCCTTTGAAATCTGAATAGACAGATTGTAGTAAAGGGGAGTACAGAGAATAATCCTCAAATGGCAAAATGAGATTATAAACGCATGGTTACATGCGTACTAAACGGGGGTGTAGTCAACTCAAAAGACAAAACGTTACGGTATGAACAAAAGTAGCAAGAGTATATGGCAAAACATCACGGTTGTCAAATGACTTAAATAAGGTTAATTAATGATTTGCAATACTAATAAAATATTTAAATTACTTAGATCATATTTTTTTTATTTACGTTCTATATTCGACTAAACAAACAGTGTGAAAATATTGTTCTTCTTTTTTTTTCTTTGATATTTAAAAATAATTAAAATCAAAAGAGTCTAAATTAAAAAAAAAAATGCAAACCTGGCCCTTTCCTCAAATATCCTTGACAAAACACCACGTAGCATTATCTTTAAAAATAAATAAATGAGTAAACTGCACCCTATCACACAGTTACATGCTCTTAATGCTAAACCAAACTGACCATTACTTAGAGAAATGTCAACATGAAAAACGTTAAAAAAAAGAAGACAAAAGAGGGGCTGAACAAATGAAAACCAACACTTACACAGATTCATTCACGCATTGCTGGATTGACCTCTTTAAAATAGCATGAACATTCGAGAAAAAGACTCGATCTGCCTTAGAGAAAACAGCGCCACCGGGAACCGGACTTGCCGTCAAAACTGTTAGAAATTGTTTAGATGATAGTTGGTAGAAGATAGTTTTAGAGAGTAGTTTAGAAAGAAGGTTTTTGATTAATTTCTTGGATGATTGTTTACAATGTAGCAAATGCCTATTTATAGGCTCAAGTCACCAACCTTTCAATAGTGGTGAATATTCTAGAGTTCTCATGATAGGTTACTATCATGATAAATCTAGATTTTTCTATCTTTGCCATATACTTATATATCTAGATTATTCTACCATATTCATACACCTTATAGTTTCTAGGATGTTCTATATTTTGTTACATATTATATTTAAGAACTCTCTAGAAATTTGTAGCAAATTTAACACTCCTCCTTGATACAAATTTCTTTGACTCCAAGCATAGCTCGTAGCTCTTCAAATCTTGGTCTCGGCAACGCCTTCGTGAATATGTCTGCAATTTGATCTTCTGTTCTACAGTAGTCGAGTTTGATCTCTTTAGTTGCTTCAGCTTCTCTTATAAAGTGATACTTGATTGCTATATGTTTTGTTCTACTGTGATGCACTGGATTCTTTGCCATTGCAATTGCTGATTTGTTGTCGCAATTGATTTTAGTTGGCTGATCCTGGATTTCTCCCATGTCTTCAAGTATCCTACGAAGCCATATAGCCTGACTCGTTGCTTCAGCAGCTGCCACGTACTCTGCTTCTGCTGTGGGTTGTGCAACCGTAGCTTGCTTCTTCGACGCCCAAGAGAAAATTCCTGATCCGAGTGAGAAAGCATAACCAGAGGTGCTCTTCATGTCATCTACCGAACCTGCCCAATCACTATCGGTGTAGCCAAGTAATCCTGAGTTAGTTTCGGTAGAGTACCATATACCTAACTCTTTTGTTCCTTGTAGATATCTCAAAATTCTTTTTCCCGCTCCAAAGTGTATTTGACTTGGACTTTGCATGAATCTTGATAGAAGACTTGTAGCATACATTATGTCTGGCCGCGTAGCTGTCAAATATAGGAGGCTTCCAATTAAACTTCGATATTTGGATGCATCAGCTTCTGGTGCTCCATCATTCTTTTGTAGTTTCTCATTTGTTATGAGTGGGGTAGCGACAGGTTTGCAACCGTACATCTTGAATTTCTTAAGTAAGCCTTCTGTGTATTTCTTTTGTGAGATGAATATCCCTTCATTTCTTTGGCTTACCTCTATACCGAGGAAGTAACTCATCAAACCAAGGTCGGTCATCTCAAAGGTTTTCATCATGTCTTCTTTGAACTCCTTTATCATCTTAGTATTGTTTCCCGTGTAGATAAGGTCATCTACATATAGAGAGAGTAAGAGAGTGTACTGACCTTGAGACTTGATGTATAGTGTGGGCTCACTCTTGCTTCTCCTAAATCCTTGATCCATGAAATATTGATCGATTCTGCTATACCATGCTCGAGGAGCTTGCTTCAAACCGTATAGTGATTTTCTTAGTCTTAACACTTTGCTCTCTTCGACTTCAGATATGAATCCTTGTGGCTGCTCCACATAGATCTCTTCTTCAAGTACACCATTGAGGAAGGCAGATTTGACATCCAGTTGATGTATACTCCATCCTTTTTGTGCCGCAAGAGCTATTAGAGCTCTAATGGTATCAAAACGAGCTACTGGTGCAAATGTCTCATTGTAGTCAATCCCAGGTTGTTGTGAGTAACCCTTAGCTACTAGTCTCGCCTTATGTTTTTGTATGGTGCCATCAGGATTGAGCTTTGTCTTATAGACCCACTTAACCCCAATGATATCTTTTCCATGGGGACGATTTACTAACTCCCATGTGTTATTTTTCTCGATCATCTTTATCTCTTCTTCCATTGCCTTGACCCATACTTCATGCTTTGATGCTTCTTCAAAGCTTCCAGGTTCGAGTATGGCCATGTTGCAGGTTTCATATATGTCTCTCAAAGATCTTACTCGTCTTGGAGTAGACTCTGGTGATGATAGTTCTTGAGCTTGTTGTTGTGGTGGAGGTGAAGAAGGTTCACCCAGGACTTCTTCCTCAGCTTCTTCTTGAGGTAGTTGAGTGGGTATAAGAACATTCTTCTCCACTTTTTCTTCATCCCAATTCCAAGAAGCATTCTCATCAACTTCAACATCTCGACTGATGATGAGTTTTTTTTGTTTGCAAGTTATATACACGATAGCCTTTAGATATTGTACTATACCCCAAGAAGATACCTCGTATAGTCTTGTCTTCAAGCTTATGCCTCTTCACGTGTGGAATATGAATGTAGCATATAGATCCAAAGATCCTTAGGTGCTTTGCTGATGGCTTCTTCCCGTTCCAAGCCTCAATTGGAGTCTTATCTTGTACAGATTTAGTTGGACATCTGTTGAGTAAGTAAACAGTAGTGTAGACTGCTTCAGCCCAGAATGTGTTAGGTAGTCGCTTCTCTTTGAGCATCGATCTAGCCATCTCCATAACTGTGCGATTCTTTCTCTCAGACACACCATTTTGCTGAGGAGAATATGCGACTGTAAGTTGTCGCTCTATGCCCTCATCCTCACAAAATCTATCAAACTCGCGGGATGTGTACTCTTTGCCGCGATCACTTCTTAGTACTTTTATCCGCTTTCCACTTTGATTTTCAACAAGGGCCTTGAACCTTTTGAATACTCCAAAAACTTCTGATTTTTCTTTCAAGAAATAGACCCATGTCATTCTAGAGAAGTCATCAATGAAGAGTATGAAGTACCTGTTGTTCTCGTGTGATGGCGTCCTCATCGGTCCACAGACGTCAGTATGTATCAGCTCCAACAGATCTTTTGCTCTCCATGCTCCGCTTGTTGAGAATGGAAATCGGTGTTGCTTACCAAGGATACATCCTTCACACACTTCATTGTTATCCTTTATGCTTGGAAGATCTCTCATCATGTTCTTATCATGTAACAACTTCAAGGCATGCGTGTTGAAGTGGCCAAATCTTCGATGCCAAAGCCATGAATCATCAACTTGTACCTTCATGGCAATGTTAGTTGTATATTTTAAATTTAGCGAGAAGCTTCTATTGCTCTTATTCATCTTCACTTCGGCTATCTCGGCCCTTTTATTCTTGTTGTCTAAGATTTTGCATACACCTCCTTCAAAGTGAAGTGTGTAGCCTCTCTCCATCATTTGCCCAATGCTTAGAAGATTTTCTTTTAGGCTGGGAACTAGTAAGACATCATGGATGAGTCGCGTACCTTTATCTGTCTCTACCACGACGGTGCCTTTTCCTTTTGACTCAACTACACTTCCATTTCCTAGTCGAACTTTGACTTTGACTGACTCATCAATGCTTTTGAAAATAGTCTCATCCTTGGCCATGTGATTGCTACATCCACTATCCAAGTACCAACTTCCTCCTTTTTCTTTGATTGATTCTTGAGTGGCATAGAACATACATTGTTCTTGATCATGCTCCTCTGCGATATTAGCTTGATGCCTATTTTTGTTGCGACAGTGTTTCTCTATGTGCCCGAATTTCTTGCAATGATTGCATTGTGGCATATTACGGTACCAACAACTTTTCTCCGCGTGGCCTAGTCGTTTGCATATATTGCATGGAATATTTTTATCTGGATTGTTCTTTTGGAAATTTCTAGGAACTTCTCTTCTTTTGGAAGTTTCACCATAATTTTTCTTTCCTCCATTTTCTTTATTTTGGGACTTAAATTTGAGCTTTGACTGAAAGGCATTTTCAAGTGTATCTTCTTTATGCCTATGTAGTCTTTGCTCATATGCTTCAAGAGAGCCCACTAGTTCTGTCACTGATAGAGTAGACAGATCTTTGGTTTCCTCTATTGTTGTCATGATTGGGTCAAATTTTGGGGGCATAGTAATTAGAATTTTCTCAACAATTTTCTTGTCAAGAATATCCTCCCCAAAATCTCTCATTTGATTAACTATTTCTTTAACTTTAGAATAGTAATCTTTAACTGTCTCAGACTCCTTCATCTTCAATAGTTCAAAATCTCTTCTTAGAGATTGAAGTTTGACAGCACGTACCTTGTCATTTCCTTGAAACTCCTCCTGCAACGTCTTCCACGCTTCTTTTGCAGTCTTAGCTCCCATAATTCTTGGAAAAATTGCATCAGTCACCGCTTGTTGCAAGGTGAACAATGCCTTTGAATTTTTCTGTTTATTTTTCTTCAACTCTTTTTCTTGAGCTGCATTTAGAGCTGAAGTATCTATGGGAGCGATGAAGCCTTCTTCTACTATGTCCCATAAATCTTGAGATGAAAAATATGTCTCCATTTTAACACGCCAGAAATCATAATTTTCACCATTGAAAATAGGGACACAAATAGTTGATGATTGAGTAGTGTTATCCATGGCTTAGAAAAAATATTGTAGTGGGTTAATAGTATAAGGGAAATATTTTGAAGTAGTTTGGAGGATTTTGAAATGGTAGGTATTAGTATAACTACGCCCAATGTATGACCGAACGTAGCTCTGATGCCACTGTTAGAAATTGTTTAGATGATAGTTGGTAGAAGATAGTTTTAGAGAGTAGTTTAGAAAGAAGGTTTTTGATTAATTTCTTGGATGATTGTTTACAATGTAGCAAATGCCTATTTATAGGCTCAAGTCACCAACCTTTCAATAGTGGTGAATATTCTAGAGTTCTCATGATAGGTTACTATCATGATAAATCTAGATTTTTCTATCTTTGCCATATACTTATATATCTAGATTATTCTACCATATTCATACACCTTATAGTTTCTAGGATGTTCTATATTTTGTTACATATTATATTTAAGAACTCTCTAGAAATTTGTAGCAAATTTAACAAAAACAAAACATGTAACGGGAAGCATTTGAAACAAAACCGTTGACGATGACGTCCTAAAGTTGTTGCTGAAAACAGAAATGACGGAGGGAAATAGCTCGAGTTTACGAACAGTCGAGTTATTACGGAAACAGAAGGCATGGTGGAAAGTTGTTTTTATTATTAGAGCTTGAAGGAAACATGACGTAAACTAATGCTCCTGGTTCGTAACTCCGAAGTGTGGCAGTGTAATGAAGTGGTGCTTGCATAGTTTCATCTCTTTGGAAACATTGAATGAGGAAAACAATGTCTTATGAAAGGGCAGGGTGAATGTCCATGTACTTTATATAAAAAAAAAGTGCAGCATGCTGCATAACTAACTTCTTACAAAACAAAAACTACAACACGACTTACAGATGATTAAAGCAAAAACAACATGTCTCACTGGATGTCATGCAGCTCATACATGCTATGTATCCTATATGAACAAACATCAAGCATCCATGGAATACGACAACAATCTATAACCTCAACACTCACTATTATCATTATATTACATGCGCAATGAAACGAAACAATACGAGAAAGAAAAAGAAAACGAACCTAACTTCGCCGACTCCGATAGCCCTCACACTTGTGTTAGCGACAAATCCCAGAGCTTAGTTCATAGCGTTAGCGATATCAAAGCAAAATCTCAGGTGCTTCAAATATTTTTACTTCGTGAAGCATTTGCTGAAGCTAACGGTGATGGAGGCGCATTATTCGCGGTTGTCGGTGAAATGCGAAATTGATGGACAAAACTCAATATGGAAGTGTCGTTCCCCCCGCCCCTTCTTCTATGGTGATCCTAGTTATATATCCAGAAAAAAAAGCCAATGAAGGTTGCTTGTCCTATCGAACTGCTAGCTCAACTAGTAATAAGCAGCTTTTTTCCAAAAAGTTTTTCTTGAAGTAAAATGGGAGTAAAACTCAAAGCAGTGATAAAGTTTATTTGGTATGAGGGACATGTTTGCTTTTCTCTTTAGCCACGTGTGGTGCCCTTCTAGTTAATCCATTTCAATTATTTTGTGTGCTTCTTTTTGAACAATTGCTTTTAACCATAAAATAAAGTGTCGTGTTGTTGTCAGTATGTGTTTACACTAGGATTATCCTGTTGTGGATATAGTCAATGTATCAACATGAAGGGAGGAAGTTGCAACAAGCTTGCTGAAAAGTTTGGCTTGGTTTCTATTCTCATGAAAAGTTCAAAAGTTGCATAAGATATGACATGCATATTGAGCTTGAAGTGATAATCATAGTATGACAAATAAAAGAAGGAAAGCGCAGGATTTGAGGCACACTGATCTGGTTTAAAAGTTCATGAAACTTGACATAATGATATGGTATGATCCTAGGTATGAAGCTCACTTCAAGACAACATAACTCCACTAGTTTCATCTCAAATGATGTGATATTGGATTCTTTGGAAAGTTAAGATGTAACTCTACAATTTTTATGTTATGTGGATTTTGAATTGAGGCTTGGAACATTGAGAAATATGGCATGGAAGTTTGGTGAAACTAGATACCCAAAAAAAGACTTAGCAAAATTTCTAAGTTAACCATTCTAACTTTGAAACTTCCTCACTTAGGACATCATAACTTGTGATTCTTTTATCCAAATGGATATTTCTTGGTATTCTTGGAGAGCTTGGAGAACAAGGAAAAACTCTCATGTTTAAGGAATTTTGAATTGAAGCTTGTACCATTGAGAAAAATCCACATGAAATTGCCTTCAAAATGCTGACAATTAAAATGTCAAAATTAACAACTTTACAACCCTAACTTCAGAGTACCATAACTTGAGTTCTAGACATGCTTTTGATGAGTTCTTGATATCAAAAGAAATCTGAGAATATTATCTACAACTTTCATGTTGATGGAAAAGTCAAATTAAACTTGGAACCCTCTTGAATTTGGCTATGAAAATCATTCCAAAAAGCTGAAAATTATAACTTAGAAAATTTTCTAAGTATGGAATTTCCAAATCAAGTTTTTCCCAACTTTGAATTAATATAACTCCAAATCCATTCATCTTTTGGGCATGATTTCTTCTACAAACTTGTAGTTTAGGACATCCTCTTTACTGAGATCACTGGTTTGCCCCAATTGGATCATGGATGAGTGAGATATGACTCTTGCAAGATGACTGGAAATCTTGATTCCCACACTTAGAATTTTTCAACCAAAACCCTAATTTAACCAAACTCTTGATTTTATGATTCTAGCTTAATTTTTCTTGATTCATTCATGTGATACCATGGAATAAAACTTGTGAAGTTCAAATTTGACCATAAAACCCAAAGGTTGACTTTTATGAAGCTACAGTCGACTTTCGAATCAGATGAAAACAAAACTTCTCTCATCCACTTAGGACACTCTTGCCTTGGGTTTCTTGGGACAAAATGAGATTTTAACCCTTGAGATGCATGAGGGCTTCCTTAGTTGATTCTTCACTCAACCCTTGGTTAATCAGGATTTTCTTCTTTTCTCCACAAACCCGAATTCCACAAAACAAACAAACCCGCAAAGCTAGATGAATTGGTTAGTGATGCAAGGATGATTGACCTAGAACGCTTATGCAAAAGATCAAAGGATCTGAGGATAAAGTTTGGGGTATGACAGTTGAGCTATAATCCTAACATGCATTACTAGGGACAGCGAACAAATATTTAAGTCTCACTTATAACCCTAAAATACGTATGGTTTATATTATGAAAATCTTTTATGGTCTTATCCACTTATCTCTAAGCAAGCTAATTAAGTGAATATATCTATCTTATTTGTTTTAACCACTTCTAAACAAGCAGAAAAATCAACATGAAACCAACATATCCAAGACAAGCAGAAAAGTTCAACTAACAATCAACATAGCAAAGGAAAAATATGCAACAAACATGAAACCAACATATCCAAAACAAACATGAAACCAACATATCCAAGACAAGCAAATAAATCCAACTAACAACCAACATAGCAAAGGAAAAAAATGCAGGAAAGAGATAATGAGGGGAAAGCACTAGGCTAGAAGCCACCTCTTCCTCAAACTTTGAGTAAGGACACGGTCCTCACTATCAGCTTGATGGGCAGGGGTAGGGTTGTACTCGCCTTTAAGATGATACCATTTATGCGTGAAGTCTGTTTCTCTTTTGGATATCAATGTCCTCTACTTTTTTTTTCCTTGCTTCCTAATTTTCTCCTCTCATGCTTTCAGTTGGCTTTGGTTCTTTCTCTTTTTCAGCTCCAAGGGCGAGCTCAGGCATGATAGTCTCCTCCTCTTTCTCCTTTTCAGTAGTTGTCTTGTTGGTTACCTGCTTCTTTGGGCTTTTCTTGATGGGGGCCTTATTTTGAGGAGTCTTCTTTTTGGGACTCTTCTTGGCTGGTATTACTTTGATGAGGGCTGCCTTGACTGAAGTGGTAACTAGAGTAGGAACTGGAGTCTCGCCAGCACTTGTCTCCTTTTTAACTTCTTCTTTAAATTTTTCAACATCAAGGCTACCCTTTTGCTCTAGCTTGTAGGAACTAGGAGTGGAATTTTCAGCACTGGAATAGTAATTAGAATAGTCTTCCTCTTCTTCAACTACCCTCGTCAGCAACCTTGTCATTCTCCTATAGCACTTCTTCGTTTTCCTTAAGAATTTCATTTTCTTGCCCATTTACATCTTCTATACTTTCTTCTGTCTCAGTTTCTTTCATAGGGGGTAGCGTTCATCTCGACACTGTCTTTATCGGCTTCACTAGTCATTTCTTTCAAAATATTGTCTTCTCCTTCCTCCTCGTGGTCAATTTGATTCAGATCAAAATCTTTGGTTGGGTTGTCAATCGGTGGTGTGACAATGTGCGGCTCCTTCTTTGACTTCTCTCCTTTTTATGTTTCTTTTTCTTCAGTGGGCTTGGCTTTTCTTCCAAAGGCGCTTCCTTGCTTGCCTATGGAGCTTCCTCATCCACACTTTCCTTACCATTCTTCTTCTTTTCTTTCCCTCCTTCTTCTTTTCAGCCTTTCTCTCAACATCGAACTTCTCAGGTTCTTCTTTATCCTCAAGCTCACCTAAGATGTGCGTTGGGAAGTTGGGTGGATTCATCATTTTGAAGGGTTTAAGGTAGCATACAATTTTTCTTTCCACTCAAAGTAATCTTTCTGAAACTTGAAGAAATCCCTCTGGTCCTTTTGCATCTGCAGTAGAACATTCCACAACACACTGTCTATTTCAAAAGTAGTTTCTTCAACAGTCTTTCCCTGACCCACCTCCGCATTTCTCTTCCTCATTTATGGCTTCATTAGAGTTTGGATTGCTGCCTTGTAAAAGGCAGCTTGTGGTTGGCAGATCTCGCTTGTGGCTTTTTTCTAGCACGCCTTGGCGCTTACACGACAGAGTGATGAGACAAGGAAATTATAGTATGACATCTTTCTTTTTGGAGCAGGCATGAATTTCTTGAACAATGATCTTCTCAATGTTGATTTTATAAGGACTGGCCTGTTTGCATAACTTGATCCACTTTAATCCTCTAATGATGATTCTTATGTCGCATGGCAGACCTAGGTTGTCATCTTGAGCACGAAGATAAAGCCTCTCTCAGATAAGACTCCCATCCGATAAAACTGGTCATTCCAGTTTCAGGTTCCATGGTGATTGAGGGTAAAAATAAAATTAGGGTTTAAGTTGTTAAAGAGGGAGA
>OZ012741.1:178628361-178648540 GCA_963859935.3 Lathyrus sativus
AAGACTTAGAAATGAGCTTAGGTCTCCTTTGAAATCAACAGTTGACTTAGGGTTGACCAGATGAAAACCCTAATTGCAACACCTTCAGTTGTAGCTGCTTGCACTTAGTAAAATGACTTGACTGAGCTCCACCATGACCCTCAAGGCACCTTTATTACAAATATCCACCATATCAAAGGTTTTAGGACCTCAGATGCCCTCTACATGGCCTCCTAGACAGGAGGTGAACCATGTTCCTCTTAATCAGCTCCTCTCAAAGGACTTTGACTTGGTTGAATTAATGAAATGCCCTTGATGCTTGGCATGAGAATTCTTGATTAGGCTTAGAAGCTTTAGAACTCCTCTCTTAATGGGCACACTCCTTAATCCCCTGCAATAATGCTTTATGATATGCAAATGCTAATGCTAAATGAAGTGCAAAGAATCAAACACCAAGAAGGAAAAGGTTGGGCAAATTTTAGGGTGCAACACGCATACATCCATAATTCTCAATTCAATACTCCACATAAAGGTAAACTTTCATACAACAATACACATTAATCATGTGACTCAATGCAACTCATGCCATGTGGTACCAACACTTGTTATCATTTTTTGGTTTTTACACTTAAACCGGGTCCACCCTTCTAGACCGATAACAACAAACGCCCGTTCCCTAAGCTTTCAAACCCACCCTTCTAGGTTTAGGACAAGTCACTAGTCTCCACAAACTAGCAAACATTGCCTCTTGACTAAATGATGCATATGCAATCAACCACCAAATGCACTTAAGACCGTCTCGCATCTTAATCCCATGCATTCACATAATTCATCACACAAGAATTATAACATGATTTCACACACAACATATTCATATATCATCAATACATTTATCAAGCAATGCACACATTTTCACAATATGTTCTCATGCATTCTATTCATATAATCTCATACAAATAATATGTATTCATAATCAATTCCACAATCTAGGATTCACGCCATACGGCTACCCACAACATATATTTCACAGTATACAATTACTTATTTCCAACAAGGATTGAACACAATCGAACAAAGAAATCAACATGGAATAAAATCACAAGAAAACAATTGCTGTCATGCTCGCTGACTTGCTCGTCTAGCGAGTCTCTAGTGAATACTCACTATCTGTTCGCCCAACGAATAAACTCGCGAAGGCAAACAGAAGCTAATGACTTCGTTCGCCACCAACATCGCTGCAGCGAGGCCCTAGCGAATTCTTCGCCACCTCACTCGCTACCAGCGAACCAGATCAAAATAGATTCTGCCCAAGTCTAGAACCTCTCACTAACTCATTCGCTCAGCGAGTTGCTAGTGAATGTTCGCGACCTGTTTGCCTAGCGAAGGTGCTAGCGAATGTCTGCGAACTCAGAAAATTCCCACTGTCATCAAGTCCTCAACTCTCCACAAAACCTACTGATTCTCACCAAACCAGTTCCATAGCCTTAGTCTAACCTCCCTCGACTAAATTATACCACTTATTCTCATTTTCTACCGTTAAAAATCAGTTTCTATCGATTAAATCCAATTTGCCCTAAAATGGAAGTTGTAGAAAACAACCAACAATCTAACCCAAGCATACACAATCATATACATCGACTAGATAATGACATTTCACACCCTTACCTCGATTAATCGATTCTTGAGAGTTGTTCTTGAGCTTTTCCAACTTTTCCTTCTTTTTCCTTCTACTTTCTCTTCTTCCTCTTTCTTTCTCTTTCTTTCTCTTATGTTTCTATCTTTTTCCTTTCTCTCCACTTTTCCCTTCTAATTCTCTCCAACATCTATTAATTCATTTAATTAATCATACATTAATCAAACAATCCTCTTAAATCATTTAATTAATATAAATAATTAATTAGTGAAAATTGGGCTGTTACACATATCATTGCATTATATTGCGTAAGGTTATGCATCTTGCATTTCATTTCAACAGTAGAAACTCATCTCATCTTCTTTCATCTTCAGTAACTCAAGCTGATTCCTCAGCACCAGTACGCAACTCGAGCCAACACTAGACGAATGATGGAGAAGATTCAACAAGAGCAAGCTGCCTTCAGAAAGGAGTTGGACTCTATCAAGGGCAAGATCGACCAGATTCTCGAAGCAATCACTATATCCAGAAAGGAAGAAGAACCGCGTGAGGCTGTTGCCGCCAACAACAATGTTCTCGTGCAAGGATCTCAGTTCCCATTCCCAACCCCATCATCTATGGGATGCCTATGAAATACACTCTTGTAGTAGAAGGAGCCACTACTCAGCCAATACCAACATTTTGAGTTATTGTTGAAGCTATTCCGTAAGCCCACCTACTGCCACTCAAATTCCCATTCCTCATGCTGAAGAAAATATGCGAGATGAGTATAATGAGGTGTAAAACTATCATGTTTTTATTCCAATAGTCAATCCTGCTGCTGCTCAGGATTCTGAAACTATCAAGATGTGTTGTTATCTAGGTGAAAAACTTCGAGTCATGGAAGTGCAAAACTCAACTTCCTTGAATGCCTTGGTGCCAAATGTTGTGACTCTATCCAAATTCAAAGTGCCAGAATTCCCGAAGTACAAGGGTCTCAGTTGTCCCAATATTCATTTGAAGATGTACTGTCTCAAGATGGTCGCCTATGCTAGATATGAAAAGCTCATTGCATACTTGGGTTGAGTTAGCTGAGGCTTTTGTCAAGAAATACAGATACAACACTAACCTTGCTCCTAACCGTACTTAACTTCAAAGTATGGCTCAAACGGACAACAAATCCGTTAAGGAGTACAAACATCGCTGGAGGGAGTTAGCTGCAAGAGTGCATCTGCCGCTTGTTGACATCTTTATGGGTACCTTGCAAGGCCAATACTACGAAAATCTTATCAATAGCGTGTCTTCTAGATTCTCTGACTTGGTGATCATTGGTGAGAGAATTGAAGTGGGTCTGAAGAATGGAAAAACCCAAGGAGGTTCTAGCAGTCAGACTGGAGCTAAGAAGCCTTTCAATGGGTACAAGAAGAAGAAGGGCAAAACAAATGCGATCTCTGCTCAGAAGGGACAAGCTCAATAATCAGCTCTTGCCCCAATGCCTACTCAAATCCATTACTTTCAATATATGTATGTTGTTGTTGTGCTATATGCTCTAATGCCTTATCAACGAGATATTTAAGCTCCAATGCCTCAATAACCGGCTCCTCAGCAACCATCATATCATCAACAAGGGTATCAGTATCCGCCACAGAATCAACAATAACGAGCTCCACAACAGCTCCAGCCAAATCAGCAAAGGACGAGAAGGCCACAGAGAAACTTTGATCGTCTACTTGTGTTATATGCTCAAGTCTTTTCTGAACTTCTGAAGGATGGGAAGATCACCCTGAGAGACCTAGCTCCGCCAACTATCATTCATCTAGGTTATGATGCTAATGCTCACTGTGAGTATCATAAGGGTGCTCCAAGGCACACGATCGAGGACTGTAAAGCCTTCAAACACAAAGTTCAGGACCTGATTGAGTTGAAGTTTCTCACATTCAATCGGAGGACTCCAAATGTCACAAACAACCCTTTGTCGCAGCCAAGCTAGTGCCAACATCAAGTCAAGATCAGCTTCCCTGAAGAAGGCAGTCATCATGCCATCTCGTCATTTCCATTCTTGTATTTTGTCTTTGTTTGTTTAAGTATTGTTTGCTTTAAACATTGTCTTTTGTATCTGGTTTTGTTAATGTAGTGATTATGTATGTTCTGAATTAGTTATGTCGTATTCACTCATTTTTTTTCCATTTACTGCAAAGCACTGACATATATATCCACTTCACTTTCTGTATCAACTATTGTTTAGAAAAGATTGGAGGGAGGATGATGAAAATGAAATACCCATAAGCATTATGTGCATCATATGCATACATAATCCAAACTATACACTTCCCCAACACTTGCATCTTAGCACGATAACATTTGCATTGCATGTCCATCCGATATGGAATATCATTACAAAATCAAGCATTCATACAAGATCTAGGATCAATATTAAGATTCCAAGATGATCTTCAGCCCAGCCAGGGGCATCTTCTCCAAGTTTTTAGGTGTTCCTCATAGATTTATTTCAACCTTTTGTTTATGAAGCCGAGATTCCGAGACGATCTTTAGCCCAGGTAGAGGCATCTCCTCCAATTCCGTGGGCGTTCCTCATGAAGTTGTTTCAACCTTTTGTTGATGAACCAGAGATTCCGAGACGATCTTTAGCCCAGGAAGGGGGCATCTTCTCCAAGTCAGTGGGTGTTTCTCATGGAGTTGTTTCAACCTTTTGTTGTTGAAGTCGTGATCTCCAAGTGATTCAGTGGGTGTTCCCCATTAAATTGTTCTCCTCAACCTTTTGTTGATAAAGTTGGCACACCCAGCTCAACTAGTAGCATTTCTCCGAGTCAGTGAGTGTTCCCTATTGAATTGGTTCTCTTCAACCTTTAGATGATGGAGTTGTTATCCTCAGACCCGTAAGATATTTTCTCAAAGCAAAATTCAACCTTCCTCTTGGGCGTTCCCTAGTGGGTTAGTCCCTTTCAACCTTTTGTTGATGAGGACGGTATTATTCAGTGACTACTTTGCTTCAAAGTTTTGTTGATGTCTCCGAATAAGTCTTACTCATACATCCAGCAAGCTTGACCTTTTGTCAATGGCCTTACTATCATCCTTTTGGTGGTAGTCAAACCCTATCAATTCAACCTGACCTTCATCATTTTGGTGTTAGCAATTCTCAAAATCGAAAATTTACTATCATCCTTTTGGTGGTAGCTGTTGCACCCCAAATTTTGGCCTCTTAGATCCTCATCATCTTGTAGGATCATACTCATTTGATTAACTAACCTTAACCCATTTCAAGTTTATCTTTGTCAAGATGCAGATGAATCAGGGTTCCGTACCGTCAAAATCGAGGCTTCGATGGTTTGATCAATCAATGTTTTGGATTGATTCAACTATAAACAAGATTAAGGATACTACATTGGGTCAAGTATGAATCCAATTTGAGGTTGTCACCCAGGAATTGAGAACAGTGCAGTTCAAGATGCCCGATCAGAGTTTTCGGTCAAGAAAAGTCAACCGTAGTTTGACTTTTGATTTAAAAAATGTTTCAATGGTGGGATCTTGGTCCATTAAGTTCCTATGGCTTAGTAAAGTCTATCCAAAGAGTTTCAGGGCCTCAGAATGTCCGGAACATGAACAGATGGTCTGATAGTCATCGATCAATCGTTCGGTTGACCAAAAAGTCAACTCTTCAACCATAAGGAATTTGACTTCAAGATGTGAATCAAAAATGTTCCTTATGTCATATTACACCTTACCATAAAATTTAATGACCATTGGATCAAGGGTTAAGAAGTAATTGCAAAAGTCGAGAATTAGGGTTTTGAAATGGGCAAGACCATAACTCCTCAACCACACATCCAAATGAAGTGGTTCAAAGCTCATTGGAAAGCTCTTGGAAAGTCCTACAAAAGCCCCAAAGTGGTCCATGATCAAAAAATTCATAGATTTGGAGTTATGACCAAATTCATTTCAAGAAGGGAAATAACTTAGAAAAATTCTAAGTTATTTGGCCTTTTAAGTGATTTTTTCAGCAACTTAGAGGGGTTTGTCAACCTAGTTCCATATAGAATTTGAAAATCTCAAAAAAATGAAAGTAGTAGATCTACTTGAGGGTTTTCTAAATTGTGGTAGAACTCCTCAATAGCATTTGTGAGCAGAAAGTTATGGGTCATGGAAGTTGGGGCTGCCACACTTGAAGTCACCACTTCAACATTTTCCAAAATTCAAAATTCCCCAACTTGGGCTACCCTCAGCTATTGGATCTTGTTATATTCTGATATTATGAAGCTTGGATGATGCAAAAACCAGAAGAAATGAAGAATTGGTAGGCTTGTGCAACTTGGAGTAAGTGGCCATTAAAATAATCATTAAAAGCCATGAAAGAGAAACTTTTTCAAAGAGATTGGGCAGCTGCAGTCCCCTACCCTCCTAGCCTCACTTCAATCATCTCATCTCTTCCATCTCACTTGATTTTGGCTCAGCATTTTCCCATGGAACTGATGTGTAGAGCTGCCACAAAGATCTTGGCAAGATTCATTTAAAATTTCACAATCTCCCACCAAAAATGTGGAAAAGCCAAGGCTGCCCTCACCTCCATTTTACCTATAAATAGAGACCTCTATCTATGTTACAAACCATACCAGATCACTCTTAAAAACCAAGAGAAATCACAACTCTCAACTCTCATTCATTTTCTCAAAAACTTCATTCTTCAAAAACATCCAAGTTTTCACTAAAAAACTGTCTCAAGCAAAATTCTGCCCAAACTCATTTCCACCCCTTCCAAGCCACTCAAAACCATTGGCACAATCTATAAACATTATGTAGGAGGTGTTCATACATTCAAACCACCCAAAAACATCATTCTCCCAAAAGTCAACCTTCATACATTCATTTGTTGACTTTCATGCAATTTGGAAGCCAAGTCTTTACTTAAGGCCTTTCCTACCACCTCAACACTCCCAACACCTCATATATATAATATTTCAACTGTCCAAAGTCTCAAAAACCAGCTGCGAAGTTCACAACTCAAACTGTCTTGAAAGGTAGTTTATTGCTTCAAGAGGAAGAAAGCTCCAAATCTTTGCCAAGGAAGAAGATCTCTGGGTTTCTTAGCTTTTTAGCTTGTTCAAGAAAGTCTACAAGAGGTATGTAATTCTCAACCTCTTCATTATACATACATTGTCATGATTTACAATTTTGAAGTGCTTGTGGTGAAATATAGTCATTGTTGTCCCATAAGGGCTCTTTGTCAAGAGCTTATGTTTTGTGGTTATGATATTTGCTTTTGTTAAAGTATTGATTCATGAGTGATGTGTTGATGATATGTTGCTAATATTGAACTTGGATATTGTGTACAACTTGTTTTGAGAATTTTGTCTACAAGATTAGCTTTAGGGATCCGAACATGAAATGTTGATGTGCTTGCCCTAGATCTGTCAGCCCTAGTTTATTGGTGATGTTTTGGATAACTTGTTAGTTGTTTCATGAGGTTCCTCCACCCCCTAGGTCATGTATGAATCTAGTTTAACTTTTGTTCACAGTTGTGATATTTGCCTTATTTTGCTATAATATGGTCATGAGTCTTGGTGTTAGACTGCTTGTGCTTGCCATGTTTCATCTCAAAGTGTTTAAAATGTTGGATTGTTATGTTTTGGTTATGTTTATATCATTTGAGAATTGTTGAAAGTATTGAAAACATGAGATTTGTTTATTGAAGCCAGCTGTGAGGTTTTGTGTGTTTTTGCTGTCAAGTATTTGCAACAGCATACCAGTTTTATCTTGAGCAATTTGTGTGTGGTTTTTAAGTTATGAAACATCATTTAATATGTTTAGAAGTTGTGTGTGGTATGTGTATGTTCAAACTGGCCTTGCTTTTTCAAAACAACCTGTCACTTCAAAATCTGCATTTTCAAAACCTCATGATGCCAACAACATACCATTTTTTGTTCCAGTTTGTTTTTACTTGATCCATGTGCCTAGAATCTTTATTCTACATATTTTGAGCTTGTATGTGATGCCTAATCATCCCAACTGCCATAAACTTGCATGCTTCCTGAATGAGTTGGTTTTTGTATTTCATGAGCTTCAATATGCCATATTCTGTTTGGTTTTGTTTTGAATTGATTTTGAGGCATGAAATTATTTGTTTGCATATTTGTGGTATGTGTATGTCATTAGTTTAGCATGAATCTCTTTGTCTTGACAAAACACCCTGTTGTACCACTAGAGTTGCTTCAAGACAGATTTTGCACTTCTTAGCCATCAACATGCCAAATTCATTTCTGTTTGCATAAGCCTGGATTTCTAAGCATGATCTCTTTCATTGTTATGATTATGATGTGAGTGTATTGCTTGTATGATCTGTTTTCACTTGTTTTCTCATTTCACTCTCAAATTGCTTTTTCAAGCCAAAGTATGCCATGACTATACCAAATCTAGTTCTAATTTGCAAAGTGCTTGATTTCTGAGTTTGACCTCATTTACCTTCATATTTATGATGTGTATGTGCTATTTTTTTATAACATTAGACCATTCACTAGCTTGTATCCTCAACTTGCTGTCAAAACTTCTTTTTTGAAAGCCACAGCTGCACACACCATACAATTGGTCTGTTTGAAGCATTTTTATTGAGTCATGAACCTGAAATCACTTGTCAACATAATTACAGCTTGTATGTGGTGTGTATGTTAACTAAATTTGCTCATTCTTGAATTTGACATTCCATCTGTAGCCTGCTACTATGTATGCTACCTTTGGAGTTTGTGAACCAGCTTGTGTCATGTGCATTTCATGATCAATCTTAAATGTTAGAATCATTCTTTGATGCATTTGGATCTTGTGTATGATGTTTGTTTTGTCTCAATCTTGTCCAATCATGTTATGTCTCCAATTATGCATTTTCATGCTTAAATGAGCAGTTGGCATATGATTTTCTTTTCTGTTGGGTTTGTGGTAAATTGTGAAGTGTAGAAACACTTTATAACATGATTTGAGTTTGTATGTGAGGCTTGTTCAACCTGATTATGCTTATTCCATGATTTAGCTTTCAACTTGCATTTTTTTTCAAACTTCACTTGGCAACACATAACAGTTGTGTTTTGTGTTTGATCTTGACATTGTGATTGTTATCTTTTTGTTTCTCATTACATTTTGATTGAGATTCCATGATTGTATTGGTTCTGTTGTGATCAAATTGAGTTTCATCCATGTTTACCCCTTTTATTAAATTCTGGACAGCAGGCCCTTTTGGCCTTGGCCTGCTGCTTGCCTGTTGTTTTCATCATCATTGATTCGCCTCATATCACATTTGAACCAGCCATATGTACATTTTGTAACTGTTATCTGCTTAAGTTTTAACCACTTGGTCCATGATTTGAAGTCCTTTGCTCTTACTGTTTGGAAGCAAGTTCACCAATATGCTGTCATTACAATACCTTTTACCTATTTGTAAGTTGGTTCGGTTTTTAGGTCGTTACCTTGAGTCGTGATTGAAATTCTTTTATACTATGCTTGACTTATCTTGTGATTTTCATTGATATTTGATTTCTTTGTGTTTGTTAGCATGTTGAGACTTTATTTCTTGTTGGTGGTTACCATAAAGTTGTTGTTCTCTTCCTAAGTCTTGAGATTTAACTGTTGTGATTAGTCCTTGCGTATTTGATTGTCATCAATACCTAAATGTTGTTACATTTGAACTTATAACATGATCATTTTAAGTTGTGACTTATTTATATGATTGTTGTTTTCATATTTGTTAATATGTCTCATGGGTTGTTACTTCCATCTTTGCTAAGATATTTGATTCTTGGTTGTAACCATTTGTGCCAATTGAATCCTTGCTTATTGTAATATGCATGTTTGCTTTGGTTGTAACCATATATCTTATTCTTCTTGTTTAGTTGTTGATTGTTTTGTTAAGTTTTCCCTCCCCAAGTGATGAAACTTTTTAGTTCTCATCCAAGTTGCCTCTCCCTCTCCTTCCAAAGGAAAAGTCTCTCCATTGACCCTTGTGTCATGGATAGTTCATTGCCCGCCTCCCTTGACTTTGTGAAGTCATCTTGAACCTTAACATAAGCCATTAGACTTTGCCTTAAGTCTAAAAAACCTACCTTTTTTAGGAGTGTTCTTCAACTAGAACCTTAGGATAGAGTTTGTGAACTCTATGTAAGAATCATAGTAATGATTACTTACTCCCCTCTTGAGTGTTATAACATAGATCTAGAGAGTTTTGTTAGACTCTATACAAGCATTGTAATGTTTGTTCCCTTTTGAACCTTGATCATAATCAAATGTTCTTCAACCCTTGTGAGGTGAGCTACGATTGCTCTGATTATCCTAGTTAGCATACGTAGGCAGAGGACGCGATGTCTTTGCGAGCAAAGTTAGAAACTATCTTTAGGTTTTAACCTTTACCTTTTACCCAACCCAAACCTTAGAAAACATTTACCAAACTTAGCATGCAAACAAACAAAAGGTTCTTGTAGAGTACTACAAATGTTTAGGATGTGAGATACCTACCCTATGCATAACCAACCCCCGAATCTCTTAGCATTGTTGTTACATCGCGAAAAGGGTATTTCTTTCTTTAGACCTTTCCTTTGGATAAATTAAAGACCGGTTGTAAATTTAAGAATTAAAGATTAAAGTTAATCAATAACTTGGTATCACGATTCTCACCGCAATAGTAGCCATTCATGTTTCAATTTAATCTTCATCCTTTTGGTTATTAGCTAGGGTGTTTGCCTTTGATAAGTTCAGATCCTATCTTGTTGGTAGAAAGGTGATAGTGTACATTGATCATGTTGCCATCAAGTACTTAATTGCAAAGAAGGATGTTAAGCCACAATTGATTAAATTGGTGTTATTACTATAAGAATTTGACCTTGAAATCAGAGACAATAAGGGTGTAGAAAATCTAGTTGCTGATCATTTATCAAGACTACCAGAGGAAGTTCAAAACTAGAACACAGAAGGAATTCAAGAAACATTTCCAGATGAGAAATTACTACTGATCACTGCAGGTGTGACCCCATGGTACGATGACATTGTTAACTACTTAGCCACTGGGTACATCCCATCAGAGTTCAATTACCCGCAAAAGAAAATATTCTTTCACATGTCTAAAAGCTATTTTTGGGACGAGCCTTTTCTGCATAAGAAATGTGGTGACCAATTGCTAAGACGATGTGTGGACCTTTCTGAGGCGTGACAGGTCCTAACATCTTGTCACAATGCACCTTATGGAGGACACTTTGAAGGGATAAGAAATGCAGCTAAGGTACTTCAATCTAGTTATTTTTGGCCTTCTCTTTTTAAGGATGCTCATGAATTTGTTAAATCCTATGATAAATGTAAAGGAATTGGAAATGTTTCTCTGAAGCAACATATGCCACTCATAAGCATCTTTTAAATAGAACTATTAAATGTGTGGGGCATAGACTTTATGGGACCATTTCCTCAATCCTTTAGAAATCTATACATCTTGGTATTTATTGGTTATGTTTCCAAATGGATAGAAGTTTTGTCAACCCCCACTAAAGATGATAGAGTCGTGACCAAATTTTTTTTTAAAAAAACATACTGTCAAGGCATAAAGTTGTGATAGAGTCGTGACCAAAGATGGGGGATCCTATTTTTTCAATAAGTTTTTTGAAAAATTAATGGAAAAATATGGTATCAAGCATAAAGTTGTTATAGCTTACCATCCCTAAACAAGCAATCAAGTTGAATTGTCCAATAGGGAGATTGTAACGCCCATTCTTTTTAAATTAATTATTTATGAATTGTTGGTGCGCCTTTATGTGGGAGTGTGGCTGAGAGCGTGGGTGGATGTCCTTAAAGTATAGGAAATCGTTTAATAAATATAGAGTTTGATAATATAATATGATTAATAATAAGGATAATTTAATTACTAGTAGTAATATTATATTACTATTATTATTATTATTATTATTATTATTATTATTATTATTATTATTATTATTATTATTATTATTATTATTATTATTAGTGGATGGAATAATGTGAATTAGGGAGTTATTAGAGAGGCTGTGGGGAAAAAGAGAAAACGCACGATAAACTGCTCAGAAAACCAAAATTGAGGAAAAAGGTTGAAGAGAAGGAAAAAGGAACATGACTGTGGAGGAGTTAGGAACAGAAGAATTATCCGCCGGAAAGAACTCAAGGTAGTTGCAGAGAGTCACCGGAGAGCAAATCGGAAGTTTAGAGTTGTCCTCAATCCAAAGGTAAGGGTGGGGTTCAATTCTATAACTGTGGGTATGATCAATTTCATGTAGGGAATTGAATCATAGGGGTAATATTCCCGTTAGTCGATAAATAGTAAGGGTTAATGTTCTCGTAGGTCGATAAATAGTAAGGGTTAATGTTCCCGTAAGTCGATAAATAGTAAGGGTTAATGTTCCCGTAGGTCGATAAATAGTAAGGGTTAATGTTCTCGTAGGTCGATAAATAGTAAGAGTTAATGTTCTCGTAAGTCGATAAATATTAAGGGTTAATGTTCCCATAGGTTGAGAAATATTAAGGGTTAATGTTTATCTGTGCCTGAATTAGTGTTCTATGTCATTAGTTCTATGTAATAATATTGGGAATCGGCGCCGACACGCGCTAATTTCCCATTTGTTGCGAAAAGGTTGTTATTATGCGCTTACTTGATTGATATGAAAATTGTAGTTGTATGATGCGTAGGAAGTTGCGATGTTTCGATTATGGACAATTTGGTTGTAGGCTTAATGCCTTGTTGTGTAGTTGTTACGGTTGTGTTGTAGTCCATAATAGATGCATATCATAGCATATCATCGTGGTTGGCCTGTATTGGCGTTGGTTGTGCCTGTATTGGCGGCCTATAATGGCAATTAAATTGGTTGTGGAGTGCTGCTCGGAAATGGTACCATATGCATAGTTGAGTTGCATAGTTGAGTGACATATTTGAGTTGCATAGTTGAGTCACATATTGTCGCTTTATTATGGGTTTACAAGTAATGACGAGTTGCTGAATTTTCATGCTAATTGTGCATACATGAATGATGAAGTTCCTGATAATTCGTTGTGATAATAGTTGTAGCACTGCGAGAATCTTAATGGCTATGATATACTCATGACATGACTTTTATCATGCCTTATGTTATAATTTTGATATCTCACCCTTTTACATTGTATGTTACCTCCGTTGATGGTAATTTGCAGGTAGCTCGGAATAGAGTGTAGCTTTCGGTTTAAAGTGTCGTTGGTCGCTCTGATACGTAGCACTCTTGGGGGGATGAACGATTGATTTTACCGCTTTAGTTGATTTACTTGCTGCTGAATTTTATTAAGCACTTTTCTTTAATAAATTGGTTGCTTCTGATGGTGCCAAATGTTGGTTGTGCGCACTAGACCGATGAATCGGTAGTGCTGATTTTTATAATCGGAACTAGTCGTTTTGAGACTTGATGCAAGATATGGACTTGCTGAATTTTAATGAAAATTCAGTTGCAGACGTTTCTGATCTTGCTTTGGTTTATTTTAAATGTTGAAAGCTAATTAGATTTCGCTGCCAAGCAGATTGCCTTGTAATTGAAATGCTAAGCAAGCTATTTTTGTTTGTTCATCCAAATTCTGTGCTATGTATGTTACTAAATGATTCTGTTGCAGTTGTGTATGTTCTGTGTAAGTTGAAATGTGACGCCCAGTTTTTGTGAGTGTGACGACCGTCACCACTCCATCACGATCGTCACGACCCTCACGGTCTTCATGATCATCACGGTCGTCATGACCATCACGGTCGTGACGGTTCCCTCACGATCGTCACCTATCCAATTTTCATGCACTCTGATTGTTATTTTGTTGTTTATATGTTGGGGTTAGAATGGGGTGTTACATTAGTGGTATCAGAGCAGGTCATTCCTATCGACCGAGTTATCGAGTCAGTCGTCGTGTTCTAGCAATAGATTATTGTTGTTTGTGAAATCTGACTGCTGGTTGTTGTAGTTTAAGTTGAAATGGATGGAAGGAATGATGTTGCAATTGCTGCTACTCTGTAAGCTTTAGCTAATACTATGGAAAATCAGCCGAATCCTGCTGGAGATGCTGGGTCTCGCAGTTTGGCAACGTTTCAGCGGAAGAACCCACCTACCTTCAAGGGTAGGCACGATCCTGATGGTGCACTGGACTGGTTGAAGGAAATGGAGCGAATCTTTCATGTGATGGATTGTACTCTAGCACAGAAGGTTCGTTATGGGACTCATATGCTAGCAGTTGAAGCTGATGACTGGTGGCTAGAGACTCGTCCGGTATTGGAAGCTACAGGTGAGGAGGTCACTTGGACTGTATTCCATAGGGAATTTCTAAAGAAGTACTACCCGGAAGATGTCCGTGGTAAGAAAGAGATTGAGTTTCTTGAACTGAAGCAAGGAGACAAATCTATTACTGAGTATGCTGCGAAGTTCAAGGAGTTGGCTAAGTTTTATCTGCATTATAACACAGAGACCGCTGAGTTCTCTAAATGTATCCAGTTTGAGAACGGGTTGAAGTCTGAAATCAAGAAAGCAATCAGGTATCAGAAGATCTGTGTTTTTGATTCATTGGTTAAAAGCTATAGGATTTATGAAGAAGATAACAATGCTCATTACAAGCTGTTGAGTGAGAGGAGAGGCAAGTCACATCAAACTCGTGGTAAGCCTTATTACCCTCCAGTTGGCAAAGGGAAACAGAGAGCAACTGACGACAAGAAAACTAGTAGGGGAGATGCTCCTGCTGGTATTGTTTGCTATAAGTGTGGGAAACCTGGTCACAAGAGTAATGTGTGTAACTCTGGACCAGTGAGATGTTACCGTTGCAGTGAGTTGGGACACGTTATTGCTGAGTGCAAACGCAAGGGGATGGTTTGTTTCAACTGTGGTGAAGAGGGACACCTGTGTGACAAGTGTCAAAAGCCTAAGAAAGAAAGGACTGGTGGAAGGGTGTTCACTTTATCTAGGAATCAGACATCCAGCGATGACGGACTCATTGAAGGTACTTGTTTCATTAATAGTACCCCTTTACTTGCTATTATTGACACTGGTGTTTCTCATTGTTTTATTGCTGCTGATTGTGTTGAACGTTTGGGTCTTGTGTTATCACACATGAATGGGGAGATGTTAGTTGAGACTCCAGCTAAGAGATCAGTGACTACATCTCTGGTATGTTTGAAATGTCCCCTGTCAATGTTTGATAGAGATTTCCTGGTCGACTTAGTATGTCTGCCACTAAGTGGGATGGACATAATTTTAGGTATGAACTGATTAGAGTATAATTGCGTTCATATTAACTGCTTTGATAAGTCTGTGAGGTTTTCTACTCCTGAGGAGGAGGGAGCCCGTTTAGCAACTACAAAACAGATGAGGCAGATACTGCTAGAAGATCCTCAGGTGTTTGCGTTGGTGGCATCATTATCCGTTGAGAATCAAGCGATAATTGATGAGTTAGAAGTTGTTCGTGACTTTCCTGAAGTATTTCCAGTTTAAATTCCTGAAGTTCCTCCGGAACGAGAAGTTGAATTTTCTATTGACCTTGTACCTGGTACCAGACCTGTGTCTATGGAACCATACATGATGTATGCATCTGAATTGGTTGAGTTGAAGAAGCAGTTGGAAGACTTACTTGAGAAGAAGTTTGTTAGACCGAGTGTATCACCGTAGGGAGCTCCGGTATTATTAGTAAAGAAGAAGGATGGTAGTATGAGGTTGTGTATTGATTACCGACAACTGAGAAAGGTAAGAATTAAGAATAAATATCTGCTCTGAAGAAATGATGACTTAATGGACCAGTTGGTTGGTGCGCCGGTGTTTAGTAAAATTGATTTGAGGTCGGGGTATCACCAGATTAAGGTAAAGGATGAGGATGTTCAGAAGACTACATTCAGGACCAGATATGGACACTATGAGTATACGGTAATGCCTTTTGATGTTACTAATGCGCCGAGAGTTTTTATGGAATACATGAACCGTATCTTTCACGATTTTTTGGATCGGTTTGTGGTGGTATTCATTGATGATATATTAATTTATTCTAAGTCGAAGGAAGAGCATGTGGAGCACCTGAGATTAGTACTGCAAGTTTTGAAGGAACGAAAGTTGTATGCGAAACTGTCGAAGTGTGAATTCTGGTTGGAAGAGGTTAGCTTTCTGGGTCACGTTATATCAGGTAGTGGAATTGTTGTAGACCCATTGAAGGTCGATGTGGTGTTGCAATGGGAAACTCCGAAGTCGGCAACCGAGATTAGAAGCTTTTTGGGACTCACTGGTTATTACCGAAGGTTTATTGAAGGTTTCTTTAAGTTGGCCCTTCCGTTAACTAAGTTGACAGGTAAAGGGAAAACATTCGCGTGGGATGCTCAATGCAAAGCAGGTTTTACGGAGTTAAAGAAGAGGTTGACGTCGGCTCCGGTGCTGACAATGCCTAACCCAAAGGAACCGTTTGTGGTATACTGTGACGCTTCTAAGTTTGGTTTGGGAGGTGTACTCATGCAGAGTAACCAAGTAGTTGCTTATACGTCAAGGCAGTTGAGAATCCATGAGAAGAATTATCCTACGCACGATTTAGAACTTGTTGCTATTGTTTTTGTGCTGAAGATTTGGAGACATTATTTGTATGGTTCGAGATTCGAAGTGTTCAGTGACCATAAGAGTTTGAAGTACTTGTTTAATCAAAAGGAGTTGAACATGAGACATCGAAGGTGGTTAGAACTGTTAAAGGATTATGATTTTGGTTTAAATTACCATCCAGGAAAAGCTAATGTGGTAGCTGATGCCTTAAGCCGCGAGACTTTGCATATGTCCGCAATGATGGCTAAAGAGTTGGAATTGATCGAGCAATTCAGATATCTGAGTTTAGTTTGTGAAGTAACACCGAAGAGTGTAAAGTTGGGCATGTTAAAGATTAATAATGACTTTCTGGACAGCATCAGAGAAGCTCAGAAATTAGATGTGAAGTTGGTAGATTTAATTCCTGGAGTAGATCATTCGGAAAATAATGATTATCAGTTGGATGCGCAAGGCGTGTTGAGGTTTCGTGGTCATATTTGTATTCCTGATAGTGCAGATATGAAGAAAGCGATCCTGGAAGAGAGCCACCGAAGTAAGTTGAGTATTCATCCAGGAGCGACGAAAATGTATAGCGATTTGAAGAATCTATTTTTGTGGCCTGGTATGAAGCGTGATGTAGCCAGATTTGTTTACGCATGTTTGAAGTGTCAGAAGTCGAAAGTTGAGCACCAGAAGCCTGCTGGGTTGATGCAACCGTTAGAGACTCCAGAATGGAAATGGGACAGCATTTCAATGGATTTTGTAACGGGTTTGCCGAACACCTTGAGAGGATGTGATTCCATTTGGGTGATTGTTGATAGGCTTACAAAGTCAGCTCACTTTATTCCTATTAACATCATTTTTCCGATATCGAAGTTGGCAGAGATTTATGTCAGAGTGGTTGTTAAGTTGCATGGTATTCCATTGTGTATTGTGTCAGATAGAGATCCGAGGTTCACTTCTGAATTTAGGAAGAGTCTGCAAGAGGCATTAGGTTCCAAGTTGAGGTTGAGTTCAGCATACCATCCTCAAACAGATGGTCAGACCGAACGGACTATTCAATCCTTAGAAGATTTGCTGAGGGCATGTGTCCTCGAGGAAGGCGGTTCGTGGGATACCTACCTTCCGTTGATAGAGTTTACGTATAATAATAGTTACCACTCTAGTACCGGAATGACACCGTTCGAAGCTTTGTATGGTCGGAAGTGTAGGACTCCGTTGTGTTGGTATGAATCCGGGGAGAGTATAGTACTTGGACCGAAAATTGTTCGAGAAACGACGAAGAAGGTGAAGTTAATTTGAGAAAAGATGAAAGCTTCAAAGAGTAGGAAGAAAAGTTATCATGATAAGCGCAGAAGGGATTTAGAATTTGAAGCTAGAGATCATGTGTTTTTGAGAGTCACGCTTGTGACTGGAGTTGGTAGAGCTTTGAAATCTAAGAAGCTTACCCCTCGTTTCATTGGTCCGTACCAGATATCGGACAGAGTTGGAAAGGTTGTGTATCGAGTGGCGTTGCCACCTAATTTGTCGAATCTGCACGATGTATTCCATGTGTCATAGCTCCGAAAGTATATCTCAGATCCGTCGCATGTCATTCCCATGGATGATGTGCAAGTACGTGACAATCTTACGGTGGAGACGATGCCTGTAAGAATTGATGATCGAGAGGTGAAGACGTTAAGAGGAAAAGAGATTACTTTGGTGATAGTGGTCTGGTTGGGAGCTGCTGGAAAAAACATGACGTGGGAATTGGAAAGCAAGATGCGGGGGTCTTATCCCGAATTGTTTGATTGAGGTAATTTCGAGAACGAAATTATTTTAAGTTTGGAGGAGTTATAACGCCCGTTCTTTTTAAATTAATTATTTATGAATTGTTGGTGCGCCTTTATGTGGGAGAGTGGCTGAGAGCGTGGGTGGATGTCCTTAAAGTATAGGAAACCATTTAATAAATATAGAGTTTGATAATATAATATGATTAATAATAAGGATAATTTAATAACTAGTAGTAATATTATATTATTATTATTATTATTATTATTATTATTATTATTATTATTATTATTATTATTATTATTATTATTATTAGTGGATAGAATAATGTGAATTAGGGAGTTATTAGAGAGGCTGTGGGGAAAAAGAGCAAACACACGATAAACTGCTCAGAAAACCAAAATTTAGGAAAAAGGTTGAAGAGAAGGAAAAAGGAACGTGACTGTGGAGAAGTTAGGAACAGAAGAATTATCCGCCGGAAAGAACTCAAGGTAGTTGCAGAAGAGTCACCAGAGAGGAAATTGGAAGTTTAGAGTTGTCCTCAATCCAAAGGTAAGGGTGGGGTTCAATTCTATAACTGCGGGTATGATCGATTTCATGTAGGGAATTGAATCATAGGGGTAATGTTCCTGTAAGTCGATAAATAGTAAGGGTTAATGTTCTCGTAGGTCGATAAATAGTAAGGGTTAATGTTCTCGTAAGTCGATAAATAGTAAGGGTTAATGTTCTCGTAGGTCGATAAATAGTAAGGGTTAATGTTCCCGTAAGTCGATAAATATTAAGGGTTAATGTTCCCATCGGTTGAGAAATATTAAGGGTTAATGTTTGTTTGTGCCTGAATTAGTGTTCTATGTCATTAGTTCTAGGTAATAATATTGGGAATCGGCGCCGACACACGCTAATTTCCCATTTGTTGCGAAAAGGTTGTTATTATGCTCTTACTTGATTGATATGAAAATTGTAGTTGTATGATGCGTAGGAAGTTGCGATGTTTCGGTTATGGACAATTTGGTTGTAGGCTTAATGCCTTGTTGCGTAGTTGTTACGGTTGTGTTGTAGTCCATAATAGATGCATATCATAGCATATCATCCTGGTTGGCCTGTATTGGCGTTGGTTGTGCCTGTATTGGCGGCCTATAATGGCAATTAAATTGGTTGTGGAGTGCTGCTTGGAAATGGTACCACATGCATAGTTGAGTTGCACAGTTGAGTGACATAGTTGAGTTGCATAGTTGAGTCGCATATTGTTGCTTTATTATGTGTTTGCAAGTAATGACGTGTTGCTGAATTTTCATGCTAATTGTGCATACATGAATGATGAAGTTCCTGATAATTCGTTGTGATAATAGTTGTAGCACTGCGAGAATCTTAATGGCTATGATATACTCATGACATGACTATTATCATGCCTTATGTTATAATTTTGATATATCACCCTTTTACGTTGTATGTTACCTCTGTTGGTGGTAATTTGCAGGTAGCTCGAAATAGAGTGTAGCTTTCAGTTTAAGGTGTCGTTGGTCGCTCTGATACGTAGCACTCTTGGGGGGATGAACGATTGATTTTACCGCTTTAGTTGATTTACCTGCTGCTGAATTTTATTAAGCAATTTTCTCTAATAAATTGGTTGCTTCTGATGGTTCCAAATGTTGGTTGTGCGCACTAGACCGATGAATCGGTAGTGCTGATTTTTATAATCGGAACTAGTCGTTTTGAGACTTGATGCAAGATATGGACTTGCTGAATTTTAATGAAAATTTAGTTGCAGACGTTTCTGATCTTGCTTTGGTTTATTTTAAATGTTGAAAGCTAATTAGATTTCGCTGCCAAGCAGATTGCCTTGTAATTGAAATGCTAAGCAAGCTATTGTTGTTTGTTCATCCAAATTTTGTGCTATGTATGTTACTAAATGATTCTGTTGCAGTTGTGTATGTTCTGTGTAAGTTGAAATGTGACGCCCAGTTTTTGTGAGTGTGACGACCGTCACCACTCCATCACGATCGTCACGACCCTCACGGTCTTCATGATCATCACGGTCGTCATGACCATCACGGTCGTGACGGTTCCCTCACGATCGTCACCTATCCAATTTTCATGCACTCTGATTGTTATTTTGTTGTTTATATGTTGGGGTTAGAATGGGGTGTTACAGAGATCAAAAGAATCCTAGAAAAAGTTGTTAACCCCACAAGGAAAGATTGGTCTAAGCACTTGCATGAAGCCTTATAGGCATACAAAATATATTACAGGACTCCTTTAGGCATGTCTG